>ML784968.1:109883-128087 GCA_009831015.1 Picea engelmannii | reverse complement strand
TCTTTTGTATATCTTGTACTTGATTTGTATATCTTGTAACTCTTGTGAACTTTGTAACATTGTGTAATCATTTGTGTATTTCTAATTTTGGGGTTTGGGGTAGTTTGATTTGATTAAACTGTAACATTTCTTGTAACGAACCATCCTTACACATAGTTGACCCCATTGCCCAACCTTAGGCACTAGTCCTTAGTTGACTTAGGGAAAGGGCTTCTTCTCATATTAACTTAGACTTGCACTTGCATCGCTGCTTGTCATTCTTAGGCTAGTTTTCCCCTTGGCCTATAATCAATTGAAACTAACTCCTAGAACATTGTAATTAAAATTAACTTAGTAACTAGGGACTACCCCCCTTGGATTCCCTAGGAGTAAGCCTAGACGGAAGAAGTTCTTGTCAAGGTGACAGTGTGGGCGAGAACTTAGACATTGTGTCTCCGAGGGCACACTAAGTGAGCGAGACTTAGCTCACGTCTGCAAGTGTGCATAAGGGCGACAACACTACCTCCACACAAAATCCATCAAACTCCATTGTAGGTATATGCCTTATTTTCAGTAAGGACAAATATATGAATTTGTGTGAAGCTCCCCCATCAATGAGTACTGAAATCTTATGTCCCTGAAGCACTCCTCTCATCCCGAAGATATTGAATTTAGGCATCCCACTGATGGATGTTATTGTGACCTTATTTTCTGCTGCAAGGATGAAACCTTCTTCTTCCTCTTCTTCATTTTATGTAGGGTCTACTCTAGGTGTATTTTCTTCTATTTTCTGGATATGGCTGAAATATTGTTCCTCCTCCTCATCAAAAATCACCTCAATATAATGGGCCTTGCCTTTACCCGTGCATTTGTGTCTTGGATCCCAAGGTTCCTTGCATGTGAATCATAACTTCTTCCTCCTCAGTTCTTTCCTAGTAGCCTCATCCATTCTTCCCTTATCTCTGTAAACCCCCCTTTGGTATCTCCCCCCTTGGTTTATGGATGGTCTAGGGGAAAGCCTTAGTCTTTGATGTAGATCCCATCAAGTCCCTAGTCCTACATAAGGCCTCATGTAAGTTGGTAGGCTTAAAATCCTTGACCCAACCTTTTAGAGGCTCCATCAATCCCTCTGTAAAGAGCATCATTAGTATTTCCTAAGAAACATCTAGCACCATCATTTCTACCCTATGAAACTCCTCTATATAGATCTTTGGTGACCCAGTTTTTCTGAGTTATGTGAGTTGCCTGAAATGTAGCTCTGGATCTCCTTGATCAAACCTATCCATAAGTCTCTGAGTGAACTCTGTGTAAGTAGTTATATGGTTATTACCCAAGGTGGTAAAACCATGGTACCACCAATCATGATCTTTTCCCTCCAGGTACATGGTGGAAAACTTGATGGCTCCATCTCCCTCATGGAGTTAAGTTGCAAGTAGGTGTCTATATTCTATACCCAAGTTTGTGCAGACACCTTGGGAGACCGATCAAAGTATGTAATCTCCATTTTACCTGCCCTGCACTCCAACTCATTGTTGTTCCTGTGATAGTTTTTGGGTTGAATCCTTAATTGTATACCACAATATTTGTCCAATTTCACCTGTCTCTTGAATCCTGCACCCAAGGCCTCATATTCCCTGGCATATTCCTCAAAGTGGTCTTATAATTCATTAAAGTGGTTAACTTGTGGCTCACTATCCAAAAATGTAGGCATATAGGGTCTAGGAGTAACCCTATTGTGTGATTCCCCCATTGAGGACCCTCCTCCAAAGATTTGTCCCTCTACATGGTAGTGAATATCTTGGTCATGCTAATGTCTAGTTCCCCCATGGGAGCCACTCACTTCCTTGTTTGTATAATTTCTTGGGCCATTCTCACCATATGTCATCTGCGACATGAGTGATGGATTTTTTTCCTGATTAGCATATATTTTTTCCAAAGTTTCCTCCATTTCAACCTGTCCTCTGTGCATTGTCTCTTGGTTCTCCTGTAAATGGAACTCAAGTGTACTCTGTGTATTATCTATGGAGATTTCCATCTCCTTTTCTATACCTTCTAAATCATGTGGATCATTGTCCTCACCTAAACCTTCCATTTTTGCCTCTGTTTCACATGTCTGTCTTATGTGCCTGCCCATATAGATACCACTAAACTTGTGCATGCACTAATCCCCACAATATGGGAGGATTTAACGTTCTAATACCACTGTAATGTTCCCAAGCCAATTTTTTTCCTGGAACAAGGATAGTTCAACTATTTTTTTGTCGTTTCAGTGTGTTATGTAGTTTTGTCTCTTCAAGTTTCAGATGGAGGGTTTATTTCTTAAATATTTAACATGGATATATAGATTCAGAGCATATAACACAATAAAATGACAAGATACAAGCAATGAATATCAATATAGAACCAAAAACTTGAGATATGACCTTTATTTATATAATAGAGTGATCCTGATACACTAGATCTACAGATCTTGAAGAATAAAAGAAGAATAATCAAGCTGGAATAATAGTTGCTACAAAAATTCCCAAAACTGAAGATAATATACTCCAAAGGCCCACAAATAACTGATGAAAAGGACAAGATTAATGTCTTTCCCTTTGATAGCTGAAAACTCTTTTTTTCTGGATGAGTTGCGCCCTCCTGGATGGTTATAGATACCCAATATTTAAACCTTCCTCCTCAAGGCCTCCAAATACAACCAAAATCACTAGATCAATATATTGGGGCAAGAAAAACCCCCTTGCAAAGTTTCAAGTTGAATGATGAAGGTTCGGCCCCTCATATGGATGAATCCTCCTTTTGCAGTGCACCCTCCTTCTCTCCAACTCGTTCCAAGATATAATAAATCATATGAAAGAGAAACCCCCTCCAAAATGGGCTATAAAAGATTCCCTTGGCCATACATAGAAAACCTAGAAGTCCTTATGCCAAAAATCCTTCTCCTCTTCCTAGATCGAATTGTTTTCCTTCAGATGGTGCACCCTCTTGTTGGAAACCCCCTGAAGTTGTGCATTGTCTCTTCCTTTGCTGATGGATATGACCTGTAACTGTTGTAGAATGGTGTGGGAGGAATATTTCACCCTCAAGACCAATCTTGGATCAATATAGGTGGGTTCTTTCACCATCGAGTTGATCTCTAGGGTTTGTAATCTCAAAACGTCTTTGTGCTCAAGAGCCCAAATGAAAAAGTAATAATAATCTAGAATGAGTGAGAGATGCACCCTCCTTTTCCTTTATACCCTGATCTAATTCTCTGTTGATTTATTTAACCATCTCGTGGGGTTAACTCTTAGATTTTCCACACATGTTCTTTTTCTTTTCTTCATTTTACCTTTTCTCCCAAAGTCAACTTAAAATTATAACATTGTGCTTAGGTAAGTGATTTGGGGTGTCTTGATCCTCATGATACATGATACTATAGTCTTGTTGGGACAAATATACTACTAAGTCTCTCACAACCTCTTTATAAAGAGGCGGGGGACATTACAGGTGCAAAAGAAAGACGAGACCTCGCGAATCTGCATTGATTACCAGACCCTAAACAAAATCAGAGTCAAGAACCAGTATCTGATTCCAAAAATAGATGATCTCCTTGATCAGCTCAAGGGGGCCAAATACTTTAGTAAGATTGATCTGAAGTTTGGCTACCATCAGGTTCCAATAGAATAGACAGATGTATGCAAAACTTCCTTCAAGTCAAAAGAAGGTCTTTTTGAATGGTTGGTCATGCCATTTGGTTTGATGAATGCCCCAACAACTTTCATGAGGTTTATGGATGATATATTGCGTCCTTTCACTAATTATTTTGTGGTGGTGTATCTAGATGACATCCTCATCTACAAAAATACTTGGGAAAAACACTTGCAACATATTCAACAGGTTTTTCATACTCTATAGCAACACAAGCTATATGCCAACTTGGAAAAAATATCCTTTGGCATGGATAGGGTCCAATACCTAGGCTACATTGTTGATGCGCTTGGTGTGCATGTTTATCCAACCAAGATCTAAGTCATCCGTGACTGGCCATCTCCAACCACGCTCACTGAGCTTCATAGCTTCTTAGACCTTGCCAATTTCCATCGTAGGTTCATGTTGGGATTCTTCCATATTGCATGGGCCCTCAGTCAAATAACTAGATTTGGTGGTAAGGAAAAAATTGTGTGGGGCCTATCCCAACAGAAAGCGTTCAATGATTTGAAGCAGCGCTTATGTTCAGGACCAGTGCTCTCATTACCTAACCTGCAACAACCCCTTTGAGATAGAGACAAATTCTTTAGACTATGTTGTGGGAAGAGTCCTCACTCAGCACGGCCACCCCGTGGCCTATCATATTGAGACACTATCAGATGTTGTCTATAAGTACCCTACTTAAGACAAAGAAATTTACTCCATTTTTCAATCCTGCTGCGAGTGGAGGCATTACATTCTCGAGAAGGAGACAGTCATCCACACTGATCATAAGCCACTACAATTCGTGCAGACACAAGGCAAATTGTAGAATGACTACCATTATAAGTGGTCCACATTTTTGCAACAGTTCCACCTCAACATCAAGTATAAAACAGGAAGTACCAACTGATTCGTTGATTGCCTTAGCCGCCTCCAGTCGTGACACTCACCACAATGCTATATTATTGTGACCATGAGACCTCCGAGTGGCCCCACCTCTATGAAATGAATCCCAAATTCTCCAACGCCTACCAGATGTTGGGCACCAACACAACTGTCAATAATTTCCATATTCAGGATGAGTTATTGTGCCATTTGGGCCATCTCTACATTCCATCAAGCGAGTGAGCTAAGATGATTTGGAAATCCTGCTATAGTCGGGTGGCAGGAAACTTCGGTGTGGAAAATACAATGGTAGTGTTGCAGTGACATTTCTACTGGCCGAAAATTCGACATGATGTCAACAAGTATATCTGGTCCTAAACTGCCTACATTATTACCAAACTAGACATCAAGAAACAAGGCTTGTACACTCCTATTCCTACTTCTGATAGGCCCTGAGAATCCATCTCAATGGACTACATGTCAGGCCTCCCTTCCACCAGGCGGGGAAATGACTGTGTTTTTGTGGTTGTTGATCGCTTTTCGAAGATGACAATTTTGGTTGTGTGCAAGAGGAGCATCACGACGAAGGACACTGCCAAGATTTTCTTTGAAAGAGTGTGGGTACACTTTGGGATCCCACAAACCATTATCTCAGATCGATATAGTTGGTTCCTCATCGCATTATGTTCAATCCTTTGGTCACTACTGGACACCAAGCTCACCAAGTTCAATGCCTTCCACCCCTAGACAAATGGCCAAACTGAGGTCATTAACCATATGATCGTGCACATCCTACACATGTACAATTCCAAGTGCCCTCACACCTGGGATGAGAGTCTTCTCTATGTTCAACACAACTACAATAGAGCCATACATATCTCCACTAACCACAACCCATTTCAGGTGGGGTTGGGATTTCAACCATTAGGTCCCATGGATGTTGCACTACCCCTTGCGGCCACCCAGGTAAACTCATCGCATGATCCAACTATAGTTGACAAAGCCACCCAATTCATTGAGCGGATCTAGCACATTGGTCAATAGGTTCATGATATTTTACAGAAGTCCATTTCCAAGTACAAGCATTTCCATGATCAACATTGGGTGCCACACCAGTTTTGGGTGGGAGACAAAGTTTGGTTGCACTTTCAGAAAGAATTCCTTACAGGGCCTCATCAGAAAATTCATCCACTTTGTTATGGGTATTACACCATTACCAAGGTTGTGGTTGACAATTCTTTTGAGCTCGACCTGCCTCCCTTCCTTGTATTGCACCCAATGTTCAATGTGGACCTCCTTCGACCTTATTTCCACCATTATTAGACACCTCATAGATAGAAGAATAGTTGACACCAATAGAGCTCAACCATGACTGCATGGAACAAGCATCCAATGATCATATCATGGACACACAGGTTAATGGAACTCACTAGAAGAGGATCCAACTTTATCAGGTTGTCAAAGCAGGGAAGCTTCTGCACCAATGCAAGTGGCTCACCTGGGGCCAAATTCAGCAGAAATTTCCTCGTTTGATGGGGGAACTCAATGAAATGGAGACCATTTCTTCCTAAGGAAGGAGGATTGATCCAAGTGGATATTGGTGGCCAACCACCTTTTCCAACTGACTCAAATTAATGTTTTGGCAATTTTGGCAATTTACTATTTTTAGCAGTTTTTAACTTCTAGGGCCAGTTTGAGGGTATAAACGATGTTTTTTCACGATTGGGCAGATCAATGATAGCCAAAGTATTTTATTGATCCCCCTAAATGAATCTCCTTGTCAATAACTTTCCAACGATTTATCGTGTTCCCTAAACGAAGATTGTATGCAAAAGTTACAACCCCGAGAAGTTAATGTACTAACTTACCCCAACGGGGCCCACGTGACTTTTGGCGCTTCATCTCCGAGGGTTAGGTTTTTGGATGTCTAGGTTTTTGGAATTCATATTTATTTTAAAAAATGCCTTCAGAGCCTCATTTTACTCATCTTCTTGTGAATGAGCGTAGTCATCACATCTCTTCTCAGAGATAAGCTTTCACCATTCTAGCAAGCTTGTTTTCAGTCTACATTTTACAGTTTTCAACATATTTCTTATTTAATAGATGTCAAGTTTTACTGTATCTTTGTTATTGTTCATTGTGTCTCTATGTTAACATTATAAATCTATGTTTTCATTTCATTCCTCTCATAAATTCGGAGTAGCCGTAGACTTAGGTGATAGGGGGAGCATGCGAGATTCCTCGATAAATTTGAGGGGGGTGTTGAGCACTCAACACACCCTAAAATATTTGTGAAAGTTTTCTCTTTTGGGTACCACTTTGTCTTTTTCCTTCTTTCTGAATTGATTCTATTGTGTAGGGATCATTAAGCTTTATGTTTTATGTTTTTATCATCGATCACATTCAGATTGGTTTGGACTTGTTGAATAGATTAACTTCTTTCTAAAGAACACTTGGAATTTTATCTAAGTATACATAGCTATAATTTTAAGCCATGAATCCATTATCAACATCAACATGATCTGTGCAATAAAATCGACCATACGACAACGACAGGTGTCAATTGTTTATGTATCATCGGGATCGAGAGAATGGAAAAGGAAAATGCTAACAATTGACACACCTAATGACCCTTCGATCGTCGATTGCCGATGTATCATCGGGGTCGGTGATATCCGAAGGAAACCTTAAAATACAGAAAATTCCTCACTTTGACACAACGTCGACTTTCGATCGTCGATCGGTAATATGTTATCAGCATCAACAAAATCTGAGGGATGAAATCACAAAGTAATAAACATAGAAACTGGTCGATCGACGATCCTCGACATGGCGTTGACATCGGCAGGACAGGTTGAGATTCCTAGAGCCATGACTAAAGAAAATCCTTGATTTCGAAGAAACTTTTAAGGAAGGAACCAAAATCTAGTGTCATATGTCATGATCATCCTTCCAGGTTAGCATTTCCATATCAGCATTGTACGACAGTCCGGGTTGGTATCGTAGATTTTTCTAAAAGAGGCATTAACAAACGTTGCCTAAGAAAATCTCCGACGCCGATCCACTTTTTTAAACCGTCGGAATGATAGGACATTGACAGTAGGATGGGACATCTTCGGTGAAAAATAATATTAGACTTTGTTATTTAATAAGCTAATCAATGCATTGATTAACACACGTTACTAACCCGCACATCGATCAAATAATAATATTTTGAAACCCTTGATGAACTACGTATCACCCCTCTCCTACGCCGCTAGCCTGCGATTACATTTAATCCCGAGCATGATTCAGATTTGGGTGATGGATTGTGCAGACCAGATTTATGCCCTGAATTCAATAAATGATGCAACAAGGTAAGTACACTCCATGTTTAAATTATAAAGACAAATTCTAAATGCAACATTCAGTACCCAAGTCTTCCATTGTCGGAGCAGTCGAAGGAGAGAAAAATCATTTCAGGAGCTCACAGTCGATTTTCATAATTATAAACCAGGTTAATCTTGTATGAAGGAGAGGAAAATTCCTCCAAGGAAGCCAATGACTAGGCACTCGTCGAGAGCACCAAAACTGAAAGAAGCAGAGATAGGTGAAGGATCCTTGCCCGACACTACTAGATAGATTGATTTTTTCACTAAAGTAGAGCCAGTCCCCTGAACCTCCACTAAAAATGTGTTTTCTTAGCCTCATGCATTCGGTGACATAGAGGTGAGTACTGGATCGAAACTGGTGCTCCCTCAGTGGGGAGACTTGTTTAACATAATCAATTGGGAATATTACCCGGAATTTGTGCAACACAGTGACCCGAATGTTTGAATTCTTGATGACCAAGTATTCCAAAACATTCATAGATCATGCCTGCACATGGTAGCCTATCGAACCCTGGTCTTGCCTTGCATTGAAACTCTGGGGTGGATAATCGACCATACAGATGAGACAAAATGCTTGGTAAATGATGACAATGGAAAATGTGTTGGGTTTTTTATCCCAATAGAAGTCCAGAAGTACTACAAACTTAGAGACCCAACAGAAAGGTTAAATACTGAGTTTGTGGTAAAATTATATGAGTTCCATGACACCATCAAGTTGATGGCCTCATGGTGGAAAAAGGATAATATTTTTATGAACATGAGCAGTGGATGGTATGGTATGACCAATATTAGAGAGCCATATATTTATTTGATGGCTCTAATCTATATATTATACGGGGAGAGGGATTGCACCAAGTTTTTAGAAGCTTGGATGCCCCTAGAATACACTGTGGCAATATCTGATAACAGCTTGAATTGGGGAGTGATTATTTAAAAACAACTAAGAACCAACATACTTCAAGCCCAAATGCCAAAGGATGGATAAACTCCAGCTTTCCACATGGCATCATACTTACTGGATGTGATCTGCACAAGGAACATCTTTGTAGACATGAATCTGAGCTGGCATATTGCAGAGCTACCCGTGCATGCATATTTCAACATTCTGTTGGAATACAGGTACAAGAGATATTACACTCTTATATGTGATGAATTTATAGCTAGATTTTATCTTTTATTTTTAAAAAAGAATGTCCAAGGCTTACAACAACAACCAAGAAGATGATTTCCAAAGTAGGTCACTGATACCTGGAATAAACTGCCACCTACATCAGAGTGTTTGGGACCACTGGTGCTCCACATTTATT
The DNA here is from genome assembly GCA_009831015.1 of Picea engelmannii. NCBI lineage: Eukaryota > Viridiplantae > Streptophyta > Pinopsida > Pinales > Pinaceae > Picea > Picea engelmannii. Next base: position 118,873 of record ML784968.1, on the reverse strand, counting down.
CCCCACTCATGTCCCGGACCAGATCGTTGTGGGAGAAATATGCTATCAAACCATTCTGCAAGGTTATAATTCCACTTTGGTAAAAGACAAAAAGAGAACATTCATACCCTATGGCTTTCATGTAGGGTTTTACATGGTGAAAGATACTGCACAAGAAAAACAAGAGGTTTTGAGCTAGTTGGAGTATAGATTTCCCATAGGATGATTTCACAAACATGACCCAAAGGGCCTAGTACCCCAGCATGTGTCACATGTGTCTTCCTTCTGGTCGTATGCCCATTATAACTTTGAAGACATAATATTTATAGAAGGTGCCCAGGATTGGGAGCAGGTGCTCTAGAGAAAATATAACCCAAATATGACAAGATTCAAAGCCATGAAAATGGATGAGCGGGTTGAAACAATAAAATAGACAGCTCAGGAAGCCCTCGGGGTTAAGGAAGAAAACAGAGAAGTAGAAGCCACAGGGGCACAGAGGAGAGGGATGTTGTTGCTAGAAGAAGCCTAAAGAGTCATCCAAAGGTTAGAAAATGATCCCCAGTTGAACCCTCTGATAGAACCCATAAGGGTCACCCCAACCGACACAATCAATCTTGGAGAGGAGATAAATGGCTCAGAGTCAACCCCACTGGAGGAGACTCCTCATCTAGAAAACCCAGGCATTATGTCACAACAGGCAAGGTCTTCGGTCGTTGTTACAACACAGTTGGGAGAAACAAGAACATCAAGTGGGATAGATGTGCCCGACGTCCTCATAGACCTAATTACCATATATGATGATGATGAAATCTTGGGGGTTTCTCTCATAACCCCAGTACCAATCATGGAGGAGGGAGAATCAGGAGAAACATCTTCTCTAACTCCCAAAGCTTTGACCTCAATTCATGTGTCCAACATGCTTGACACTAAATTTCTCAACCAATCGGGAATTCAACATAAGATGGACAACTTCAAGGAGGAGTTGGGCTCTGTTGAACAGGAAGAAGAAACACAACGATAAGAAATCGACACCTCAATAACCGATCCTCCAATAAATGTTGATCCTTTCCCCCTCTCCCCATCTAAATCTAGGACTCCTCTAGCCGACGAACCCTAGTAGGAGTCGAGTCACCAGGACATACAAAAGTTTCCCCTGCTAAAGAACTACAAGAGACGGTCACATAACACATATATACGACAGGAAGCCTAGGAAACACTCTTTCTTGGGGAGACCAACAGATTCTTGAGTCAATGGATGAGGTCGCCAATATACAAGCGATCACTTATGATAGAAAGAGGAAATTTGTGATGAGGAGGAACACCAAGAAAAGGAGGCTCACACTTGATAGCACACTCCTCATCACCACAGAAGAAACACTTCTCAACATAGAGAATGCTAAGACAACTGAGTTGATCAGGGAGGGAATGGCTATAACTGATGCAACGCTGGATAGAGAGAAGAGGGATGAAAATGAATTAACTACCACAAAGAAATATTTGGATCACCTGCACCATCTAGCGAAGTATTATCAAGATTCGACTTAGGCAACAATATTCCCGAGGAGTGAGTTCAGAGAAACATATGCACAATTCACAAACGAAAGAAACCTCTTCACCACATGCATAGTTGATTTTCAAGAGGATACTCTCATGGGGTTGGAAACTTGTAAAGACGTGTGGAGGTGGTATGAAAAGGCACATCAGGCCTTAGAGAGGATTGACTATATCAATGTGATATAGAAAGGAAGAGACTCAAAAGAGAATGACATCCTAGTACTGATGGATGGAAGCATATTATGAATCAGGAAGGTAGTTGAATACTAGGTGAGCATGGTACAGGAACCTGATCAGAATATACAGGAAATGTGGGGAGAGTGAAAAAAAAGTTGGGAGAAGATCAATCATAACATGGAAAACATTGGCCTACCAGAATTCGGCCCACCAAAAAATTTCACCGATTTGCATGACTTAGTCAAACAACATGCAGAGAAAGACTCGGCATGGGATGCAGAGGTCTCAGAGATTTCAAGTATGACTCCAGGTCAAGTAAATAAGTTCGTGGAGCACCCAATCAAATCCCTTATAGTTCTCTAGCGCTTAAGTGTCAAGTTCATCAGGTATAGAGAATGAAGAGTGGAGATAAAAGAAGTCTTCTCCGTACCAATGGATCAACATAGATTACCTTATGAAAACACATGCGAATACCTTTTCTACAAGTGGGAGGAGTATGAGAGAAACCGTCCACTGTAGTAAAAATTGGATGGTCTCAAGACAACAAGGAGATAAAGTCTTCCATGTATCAATTTTGTTTTACTTAACACAAATTTAGTGGTTATTTTTAGCTTAGTGATCCTTTATAAATAGGGATATCAACCTTGTGCAAGTGGTCGATTGTTTTGGGGAAAGACCCTCTTTTTGAGAATTGTAAAAGAATGATTTCTGTGCAAATTTAATTAAGAAGTTTTTTTTAGAACCAAAGACAATTTTCCATATAAAGCATCAAGTTGATTGGATCGAGGAGGGATTGTTTCCATCTTCAAGTTATATTATGTTGTTGTATTGAGTCCAGATCAACTTTGGTTTGCCCATAATTTCCCATGTCTACTTCGGAAGGACGTTCACATTAGATCCCAGATCCAAGATGATATTATCCATATCATATTCTCATATCTGCACATTAAGCCAGAATCCCCATTCGTCCTTTTCTTGTGTTGTACTTGGTTAAATACTCACTATGCAACATGTGATTCTTTGTCTTGTGTGCACTCAATATCATCTTGGATAGCACGTTTACTGCAATTTCATTCTTTATTATTTATAAACAACTCTTTAAGAAACTCTTAAGAGTACTTTCCTTCTCAACTGGGCTTTCTATAATCAAGTAGTCATAGGTTGGAGGCATGTCATACATAGGTGGTGCAGTCTATGTTCCCCATTATGTTTCTAGCAGCTCCTTGCTTGCTTTCTTATAAGTGTCTCTTTCTTTTCGAGGGTCAAATGTCGGAGGAGGTTCTACTACTTTCATGACCCACTAGTTGGTCTAATTTCCTTGTTCTCTAGCATCAACTCATGTTCTTTCTCCTCCACATGTAATTTGTTGCTACCCTAAGTGGATATTTTCACTCTTCCATTGCTATCATCTGCACATTTTGGTTTTTTTTTTCTTGCCACTTTGTGATCAATTGTGGACAGTCATCCATCGCATGATCCAGTTGTCTACAATATGTGCACGTCATGCAAGGGTTTTGCCAATCTCATTCCAAATGCCTAGGTTGGTTATAGTTATAGCAGATAATCGGTCCTCTTCCTCTGTCGAATCCTCCTCTTTCGTGACCTCTAAATCATCCTCTTCCTCCTTGATTGTAGCACCTCATAGTATTATATTGTGGTACCCCTCTTTCTGATCCATCTTTGCCTTGAATATTGTATGCATATGAGGTGCATTCTCTCATTAGATCGAGTGTGCAACAATTATATTCGTCATGTCCCATAAACTTAAAAAAATTACAAAACAAGATTCTAGCAGTTCTCTGGTACTTCTGCATCAAAATAAAAGTGGTAGGATGATAGTCCATCATTTTGCATATCTCACACCATACCCCACCTCTTGTGGCCAAGGGATTTGGGACTCTTGTAGCCAAATATTATGCAAATGTTGAACGTTCATTCTTATGATGACCTTCCTTTCTGCGTGTAACACACTGGACTTATTTGCGCTTTTCCTTCCCTTTCTCAATCTCATGCAACTGAATTGTCAATGTTCCTAACTGTGACTAAACCTGAGCCATCCCTGCGCCATTATCTCCTATAGGGGATGCTTCCAACTTCATGGTGACCTCTAGTGCTTATGACTACGATGTAATCTTATGTTGTGTCAATGGACAACATATATGTGGTAACAATACTACAATGAACCATTACCTATGTTTCTCGTCTGGAATCTAGAAGGTCTCTGATCCATCAATATATTCAATCTCTTTTCAAAATATCATACTGATTCATTATGCAATTGCTTGATCTCTTTTAGTTCCATAATACACTGCGACTCGAACTTTGTTTTTTGAAACTCTTTTAATAGGGATTTTCTAATGTCTACCAATGTTCTGGCTTGTCCTCCAGGTGCAATGGAGTGATACTTAATATACTAGAGTAATGCACAGTCTCTGAATGTCATCACTAACTGCTGGATTTTTGTATCGTAATCCTAGACCTACTTCACAATCCATATTACTTCACAGACAAATAGGTGTTGTTCCAGATCTTTTGTACATGCTCTGTGGAAGAAAGACATTCTCAAAGTGGGGTATATCCCCACCATTGTGTATTGCATAGTATTCTTCCTTGGTGTCGCTAACTAAATCTGGGTTGTCGTACTACTTCCACTGCAATGACTACATTTACTATTATCATTGCTTGCTTCACTAACTACAAGTGTTTGCGACAAAGTTTTAGTTATTACCTTAGACCTCGTAGACACACACAGGGTCATGGGTTTGATGCAGAGTATGGCCTGAGTGGGGCTATTGGGATGTAATTGATCTCCTTCAATTGGAATGAGCTCACAGTCCTTTTCATTCTCCTTACTTTCTATGCAAATTATTCCTTCAAAATCTACCACTATGTTGGTGTCACTTTCCTCAAACTCACTGTGTTTCCCTTCTCTATTAGCCACAATCCTCTTCCCACTGTACCAAAATATGTTTCCCCTGTGCAACACTCCAATCTCTTCTTCTATTGCACCTTCTTCTTTTCCCAACATTCTCAACCCATATGTTCCTTATTTATTCTTTCCTACATCCATCTCATCAATACTCTCATATTATCCTCTAAACATCCCCTAGCCCCCTATGCGTGCGAAGGTGCCTAGCTACTAGGGTGATAATATTCCAACTTTGTAACCCCCTTATCACATAATGATTTCAAATATATTCCACACAGACCTTTAAAGAAATCCCTTTCAGTAGCACTATATGATTGGGTACACTCTATAGCAAACTCAGTAATATAACCCCCCAATACACTATTCATCCATAAATCAATTGTGCGTGAGCTATGATTACTTACGGTATTAAATTGTTGGATCAATTCAAGGGTCCAAATCCTCAGAACAACAGTGGGGAATTTTATGTTATTTTTAGCTAACATCTATAACCACTCAGCCAAAACTATTGAGAAATCAGCAAATAAAATCTCATGTAATTATGTAAATGCATACCCTTGTAACCATTATTTCGAGCTGATATACAGGTTCTTCTTCTGGTCTCTGGAAAAATCATTCTCCTTAATATCTAACCATTGTCCTACCTCTTACTTAGTCAACCTCCACATTCCCTTCAGTCGTAGATCTCGGTCTCGGCAACGAAACCATTTGTTGGCACACAGTGGGAAGACCCAAGGTTCAACATGAATTTACCAACAAAACCCTCATATGTGGCCCCTTTCAGCATCACCCGCAAGCAGGTGAAGTCTCACCCTTTGGTATCTATGGGAACTGCAAGAACCAGATTTCCCCAGTGATGAAGGGATGGGAGGAAGTTCTTGCAACCATTCTACCTAGCATTTATTCAAGGTTCCTTATCATGTGCCCAGAAACATAATAACATGCAACATATTTGTAATAACAGAACATATATCATATACGCACAATAAATAGAACACCAAATATATCATAACACATAGACACCATGATTAACGTGGTTCACCCAAGATGGGATACGTCCATAACGTTCAGATTCTTATTATATTGTTCATATCATCCATTACAAAATATGTGCACTACGCTCATAGATTATGTCTCATACAAAATTCCCTTGTCATTCTCTTATTTTCCTACTCACTAGATATCTCCACATCCCTCTGTTTATTCGTCGCTCTCTCGCTCAGACGCTCTCCCATATATCCCAAAACCCTTGCATATTTATACAATTATAATGGGGCTTAGCCCATATCGATGGAACCAAAATGCTTAACAGCTTCCAATGGTCTTCCTTCTTTTACGTGCACCAATCCTGAAAGTATATCAATTGTGTTTCCTTCTTTTGTGAATGTTGATGTCACTCTGTTTGTGAAATATGATCCTGTGCAATTCCCAAAACTGGTCCCCAAAATTCAGGTCCCAACAAAGATGATACATTCATATTTCCTCCTCCATTTAATAAATATGAGGTCACACAAGCCTCCATCTCTCCTTCACTTGATCTAAAAAATGAAGAAGACTTGTATTCTTGAAAATATTTGCAAGTTAAAATTTTATGTGTTAAAATGAAAATGGATCAACTTTGCAACACAACTTTAATAGAATTTACTCATTCAAGATGCATATATACAACAACAAAATCAGTGAACATAAAACACATAACACAACAAATGATAAAGGAGTTCACCCCTCTCTTGGGCTACATCTCTTGGTCCAGCTTCCAATGGATCATTTGTATTATTTTCTCAAAGTGCTAAAAAATGTGTTTTACAATGCTCAAAATGCCAAATAGACTGCTCCAATGGCTTCAAAACGTCAAAAAACCCCTAGCTAGGATTTTTCGGCACCTCGTTTGGCCAAAAATTGAAGAAGATAGGCTTCCTGGAAGTTCCCCCTTCAAGCTTGTTGTCTCTGCATCTACAAAACGCACGCTTGTTGGCTCAACCTAGCCCACACGCATATTTAAGCGTAAAAACTTAGCACCGAGCGCAACCGCATGAACCTTGCAAACCGTAGGACGGTTATGGGTGCACCTAGCCCCTAACCGTCAAGGGCAAGGTCATATGACCCATGTGACCGTGCGTTTAAAAGTAAGGGCCATAACCGTTTGAACCAAATTTAAATCCAAACCAAACGCATACCCGCGCGCGCGTCAATGGTCATATGGAAACAAATATGTGATTGCGGGCTATATTAAAAGGGCTATGTTAAAACACATACGCGTGCCTGTGGTCATATTACAACACATACGATCGGGGTTTAGTTTTGAATGTGCGCAAAGGTTTTAAACCATGGCCATATTACAATATAACATAACCACGGGCTGGGGCTAGGCCCCAGCCCGACCCCTAGCCCAAACTTACAACATTTTAATTCAGTTAAAATCCGCACCATATAGTGTTAAGAAACACTATGGTGGCACGTTGGTTGGTGGTATTTTCCAAAGCTTTGCATGCGGGTGGAGGTCAGGGGGTCGAATCCAGTGGACTCCAAATAAATTTTAAACCAATAAATAGGGGACACGTGGCGGCCATTGATTGGGCCATGTGTCACCATTCCATTCGCTGAAAACAATCCATGTCACCTGCCAACTGTGCAAATAGTTTCTTTCCACGTGTCGTATGGTCTGCGACGTCAGCGTCCGTACGGACTGTACGGACTATACAGTCAGCACCCCTTTTTTGCCTTTTTGTCATTTTGAACAGAACGCGATATCTCTCGCTCCCGAAGTCTGTTTGAACCCAAACGAGTTGCGTTGGGTTCTTAATGACGAGGCCTATGGTCTCGTTCGATTTGAAGCAATTCCGAGAAATTTGAATTTTTGAGCAAAATTTGATCCCCTGATCACACCTCCCCATTGGAAAGATTTTGGACCTCCAAAAGACTATTTTCAGTCTATCTGAAGATGAGGGTATAGCTCCCTCACCTTTCCAACCTCAATCCACTTGGCTTTGCTTGGATTTGTACCTTTAAGACCAACTCGAAGATACTCCACATTTCCTTGTTTTGAAGTTCGCATTCTCATGTCAAGGATGGTGTCTTCATGTAGTTTTGTAAGATATTATGGGGAAAAATCATCTATAGAAGGAATCTGAACATGCTCTCCTTTATCATCAATCAAAGGAGGCTCATACAATTTCAAATTCTCAACATTAACAACTGCATACATTTGCATATAAGGAGGCAAATCTAAACGAAAGGCATTGTTACCAATCTTGTCGATAATTTTGAAAGGACCATATCGAATCAGTTTCAATTTTTTACCTTCTCCTTTAAGCCTCTCCTTATTGATGTAAAGTGAAACTTCATCTCCAACTTGGAAACTGTGATCAATACGATGCTTTTCATGTCTCATCTTGTACTTGGCTTGACTCTTTTCCAACTGCTCTTGCACCATTTGATGTATCGATTGAATTTGTTCAATGAAATTTTCTACCCTATCAATGTCATATTGACCATCAATAGCAATATCCTTCCCAAATATAATATCTAAAGGAGATTTGGGAAAATAGCCAAAACATGCTTCAAATGGCGACGTTTGAGTTGAAGAGTGCTTAGCTCAATTATAAGCATGTTGAATGTAGTGTAAATGCTCATCCCAAAGTTTAGAATGCTTGTTGCAATAAGCACAAAGAAGATGCACCACTGTTCGATTTACCACTTCTGTCTGACCATCTATTTGTGGATGAAAATATGTGCTCTTTTTCAATTTGGTGTCCATGAGTGCCCATAAACTCGACCAAAAACTTCCAACAAATCGAGAATCCCGATCAGAAATAATGGATTTAAGCAATCCAAAATGCACCCAAACATTTTGAAAGAACATTTGTGCCATTTGTTCAGCTATAACATGCTTCGTAGAAGGCATCAAAATACACATTTTTCTAAATCGATCAACCACAACACAAAGATAATCATGATTTCGTCTAGACATAGGTAGCCCTCCTACAAAATCCATGGAAATACTTTCCCAAGGACGAGAAGGAACCGGAAGTGGAGTATACAAACCCAACTTTCAATTGCTAGGTTTACTTGTGGGACATAATGAACATCCTCGAACATATCTTGAAACACTTCCATTCATTTTAGGCCAGTAGCAGTATCTTTGCAAATTATCCATTGTCTTGCCTACACCAAAATGATCAGCAATAAGAGAAGAATGGGCTTCTCTCATAATGTTGATTCTTTCCCCCTGTGGAATACATAGCTTGCCAAGATGATACAAAAGATTATCATGCACATGGTAATCCAATTCCTCAACATGGTTAGAATGACACAAAGTTTCATATACTTCTTTAAAATCAGTATCCAAAGC
>ML784968.1:89184-106244 GCA_009831015.1 Picea engelmannii | reverse complement strand
GGGCTTTTTCGGCACCTCGTTTGGCCAAAAATTGAAGAAGATAGGCTTCCTGGAAGTCCCCCCTTCAAGCTTGTTGTCTCTGCATCTACAAAACGCACCCTTGTTGGCTCAACCTAGCCCACACGCATATTTAAGCGTAAAAACTTAGCATTGGGCGCAACCATGCGAAGCGTGCAAACTGTAGGATGGTTATGGGTGCACCTAGCCCCTAACCGTAAAGGGAAAGGTCATATGACCCATGTGACCGCGCGTTTAAAAGTAAGGTCCATAACCATTTGAACCGAATTTAAATCCAAACCAAACGCATACCCGCGTGCGCGTCAATGGTCATATGGCAATAAATATGTGACCACGGGATATATTAAAAGGGCTATGTTAAAACACATACACGCGCCTATGGTCATATTACAACACATACGACCGGGGTTTAGTTTTGAATGTGCGCGCAAAGGTTTTAAACCATGGCCATATTACAATATAACATAACCACGGGCTGGGGCTAGGCCCCAGCCGGACCCCCCGCCCAAACTTACAACATTTTAATTCAAATAAAATCCTCACCATATAGTGTTAAGAAACACTATGGTGGCGTGTTGGTTGGTGGTCTTTGCCAAAGCTTTGCACGTGGGTGGAGGTCACGGGGTCGAATCTAGTGGACTCCAAATAAATTTTAAACCAATATATAGGGGACACGTGGCGGCCATTGATTGGGCCATGTGTCGCCATTCCATTCACTGCAAACAAGCCATGTCACCTACCAACTGTGTAAATAGTTGCCTGCCACATGTCGTATGGGCTTCCACGTCAGCGTCCGTACGGACTGTACGGACTGTACAGTCAGCACCCCTTTTTTTCTTGTTTGTCATTTTGAACAGAACACAATATCTCTCGCTCCCGACATCCGTTTGAACCCTAACAAGTTGCGTTGGGTTCGTAACGATGAGGCCTACGCTCCTATTCGATTTGAAGCGATTCCGAGCACTTTGAATTTTTGAGCAAAATTTGATCCCCTGATCATCACTTGAAGACAAGGGTATGGTAAGTTGTACTCCTTTCAAAGTTTTTGATTCCTATGATGCATCCTTTGATGATTTGGAGAGTGAATATTTTTTGGAGAAGCCCTTGGATTTTGTAAATTTTTCATTTGATGAAGAATATGATGACCTTGAGACTTAAAATGTTGATGATTTTCTATGTATTGGAAGGCATAAATGGGATATGATATTTTTTCATTTTTATGGTGATCCCATTTATGATATTGATGATGACTTTAGGTTTCTATAGTGTGGATTTGTTTTATTTGGAACAACCATCTATGTACATTAATTATGTAGAATTTTGGAAACAAGAAGAGGAAATGTTCACAAATTTGTTTCAACCATATAATGTCAATTTCTTACAACCTTCTCATGGTGATATCTATCCATATACTATGAGGTATGATACATATCCTCTTCAACACTTAGAGATATTTTATGAAGGTAAGAATGAAGAAAAATTCCAATCACGCCTATGCCTAGATATTGATGGGCATTGTTATAGCCTTAATTTCCACCCTACATGTTAGAAGGGAGTTCATAAAATGATAAAATCCTAAACACATGATTTACCTAAGATTTAGCCCCTTTTTGGAGGTCATCGCAGGACACATAGTGGACAACAAGCGATGAGCCTCGCATGTCATTACTAGCTCAACAAGCAATGACCCTTGAAACTTCTAGATTTGGGGAGTTATGAGGAGATAGGTGAGGGATGAGTTGTATATTTGTGGAAAGGGCCTAGTAACTCACAACATTTGAGTCTCTAGTGGTCTCTAGAATATCTATAATCTCTCCCAGGCCTTCGCCAAAGAACTATATAACAAAGGCAAGCCTTATGCAAGAGGAGGAATAATTCAAGAGTAATGTTATGTTGTCCATTTGCAGAGGTGTTTTTCCTGCCCTTCACAGTCAAAAGTCATATTTCCTAGCCTGACCAAGAAGATGAAGGGAGAAGCAAGGAGAAAGGATCCAAAGGAATAAGTGCATCATTATCATAGGTATGTAATATTGATGTAATTTCTTCATTATTATCAATAGATCATTGGTTTTCCTATAGAATATTTTTGTTTGATTCATTAATGGTTTGGAACTGATCTTATAAGTGATAGATCGAAGTAGATATAGTAAATTGGATTTTCCTAACACTAGAAGGATAGTGGATAGGTGGTTGTTTAGATATTTGTGTGTGTAAGAAGCAGATTGCGAGAGCTAGAGTTGGGATTTAGGAGCTGCAACAGTCGAGACACATGAGGATAGTTACCAATATAAGGTATGTTTCACCTCCTTCTTGGTTGAAAAGGAAAATATTTAATTATATCTAGGAAATCCATAGGAATATATCTCTCTTTATATCTAGGATCAATAGAAAGATCCTAGGGAGACCTTGTCTTTTATTCAGTGAGATCCCTGTGATATTTTATCCCATAACAGAACCGGTGACCATAATAGGGAAGAATATTCTCTAGTGTGGGTCTGTTTTCCAATCCTTTCCTCTACTTGATTGTCATGTACTTTTGTTTTTATTCTTAGATTCCTCCAGAGCCTAGATCTATCACATTTGATAGATCTGACACTGATTCGAAAATTCTCAGATGTCAAATTACTCTTTAAACACACATCAACATCTAACCTAATTCAGAAATTATGATTGTCTTAAATATTTGCAAAAACACATGTGAATCGCATTACTTATCCAAAAAATCTCATTAACTGATAAATAACTTGCGAAAAGAAACATGTTGAAAAAAAGAGAGAAATAGAGATAGAACATAACAAGGCTCATTACACAGTTTGATAATGAAGTTCACCCATCATGGGATACATCTCCAGGTCCACTTCCAAATGAGAGACCACTCTATTAATGCTCAAATTCTTGATACAATGATGAATTACAATGGAAAGTTTGAATACACCCTTCAATTATGCTCCTCAAACCCAGAAACAGAGGAAACCACTGAATTCCTCTCAAAATTCTAAGAAGATTGAGTATAAACTCGACTATGTTTTGAACAGGTGTCCAAAGACCCCCTTTGGAATGAAATTCAAGACAATAGAACTCACTTCGAGTTCTTGACAAAAAAAACCCTGTGGTGCAATGGAAAAATGTGTCAGGCTTATATAAGGGAAGTTGGGGGGGTCGAATCCCACCCGACTCCCTATATGCTCAGATGGTTATTAATTAAAACATAAACACAAATATCCTCGATGGCCTTTACAAAGGTGCCTATTGGCATGTTGGTCGTAGAACTTGTGTTAAGTTGTTGGGTTGGTCTAAAAGTCACAGGGTTGACCTCGTCTGATGCCCTATTTATGACATATACCATTTAATACAGTTTAAATATTAAATCATCCATTGGAATATTTGATAATATGGTTATAAGGATTGGTTAGACAGATTGGTTGGATCATTGTTTGTTGAACCGGAGGTCACGGGTTTGATTCCCTTCTGAGACAAAAAAAATTTGGATGCTCCTTAGCCAATATTGGCCAATCGGAAGGTGTCACTTGTCACCTTCTGATTGGTCCACCTGTTGCATGGTCAATGTCATTTCAGTGCACAGTTAGCCTGCCTACATCAGTTTCCACCTCAACATCCAATCAATGCCATACATCCATGTCGTCTATCCAGTCACCTGCCACCTATCTTCTGCGTCAATTGTCCATACTGTCACCTGTCACTTACCATGTGTTCATCTGTATTGTGCCACGTCAGCACCGTACCTACCATGTGTCATATGTACTACCATGTGTCATCCTTGCATTGATTCCATGTGCCCATCTATGTTGCTTCAACATCATCTTAACGTACCTATTTGTATTTCCATATGGTAGCCCGTGGGGATGCCATGTGTCCTGCCCTATTTGACTTTTTGTGTGTTGGTCAAAATATTCAGAACATGATAACTTCTTCATACAACGTCTATTTGAGGTTTTTCAAATTGCGTTGGAAATTCCTTGTCGACCTCTACGCAATGAAGTCATTTTCATTAACATTTGAGTCTGTCATTTTTTTAGCATTCTGGGTCCTTTTGGATCACACCTCCCCACTAAAGAACTTTTGGACCTCCAAAAATATGGATTACTCAACAACTCAGTGATGATAAAGCTTCCTCTGGTCTCTATCTACTTTGTTGAAATGCACTTCAATTGATCTCCATCCTGGAAATGATCTTTGTATTGGAAATTCATCTTGAATCTCCATCTTCAAATTCTATCTTGGATCTCCATTTTGGAACCCCATCTTAGATATTCATATTGGAACTCCATCTTGGATCTCCATCTTGAACCTCCATCTTGGAACTCCATCTTAGATCTTCATCATGGATTTTCATCTTTAATCTCCATCTTGAACCTCCATATTGAACCTTCATATTGAATCTCCATCTTGAATCTCCATCTTGGATCACCATATTGGATATCCATCTTGGATCTTCATATTAGATCTCCATCTTGAACTTCCATCTTGGATTGCCATCTTGGATCTCCATCTTGGATCTTCATCTTGGACCTCCATATTGAATATCCATATTGAACTTCCATATTGGATCACCATATTGGATCTCTATCTTGGAAATCCATCTTGGATCTTCATCTTGGACCTCCATCTTGAATTTCCATCTTGAACTTCCATCTTGGATATTCATCTTGAACTTCCATATTGGATCTCCATCTTCGATATCCATATTGGATCTCCATCTTCGATCTCCATATTGAATATGGATTTGATCTTAGATTTGATCATTCTGGTGTTGGTCATGCCATGGGCCATCTTGGCTTCACTGTTCTTGTACTTCCAGAAATCAAAATCCAAACATGTTTTTCCAAGCAATTGTATTGTTTTACTTGCTTCTTTACAAGGCATTGAGAATACATCTTACATAAACATGGAATTTACATCACATATGATTTACATATCATAAAGAATACATTTTACATGACATTTAATCAACAACCAACTATACTTATTTCACTCTTTTAATAAGTATTCTACTTCCTTACTTCATTTAAATAAGGTTATTTATTTACCATCTCTAGGAAGATATTGCACAACTACGATTCTCTTCTCGCTCCCAATCTACATGACAAATTTATTCAATGTCACATTCTTTCATTATTTCACCTTTGTACTTCAGAACTAGAATGATCTAACTTAGGCAATTCGACCCACATGCAGTCCATCAACTGATAATAAGAAAAAATTACACCAGTTATCTTCATTGCAACCAAAGAAGGCCTAGGAATCCCTACAAGACCCCTCTCACTCTCGAAATCCTCTAAGGGTGGCTAAATAAATCCCTCTATTACAACAATGGAAAAATTATTTGGAGGTGCTACATGTGCATGCTAAACTTTGTTATCTACAAATGATAAACATTAATGTTCCATTTTAGGTTGCTTCCCCAAAATGGAATCTTCCCATATACCTATCCTAGGAAGGGATAGGTGGGATTCTTCATGGACTCCTTCTTCTGATAGTATTGGAAGAAGCCTCACAACTGTCAGTCTATGACTTTGCCTCTGACATTATCTTTGACTATGTCTCTAACACTGTATCTGAATCTAGATCCAAGAACCCACTAGATTGAATTATAGGTTGTCCAAGAAACCTATATAATCTCTCATTTATGACATCGAGCACCACTATTGTTTCCTAAGTATCTTTCTCTGAATATATGAGTACATGTACATCCTATAACACAATTCCATATCCCTCATCTTTGAAAGATGATACTGAGAGAAATTTCACTTTCAATTCATGAACAAACAACATTTTTTCTATCTCCATAAATCCTTTTGACTCGAGTTGGAATCTCACATATCCAACTCCCTTCACTACATATCTGGTATTGGTCCTAGATCCCACATAGAAATCTAAGTCTATTTATGAAAAGGTAAGGAAGATTGACCTCATTCCTATCATGTGGTGAGATCAACCATTGTCCACAAACCATACATCAATGTCTACATACACTATACTACTAAGACAAGACATAAAAATAATTCCTTCTCAAATTTCTCATCACATTCATCAACTTCAATTGAGGATACTACGTGTCCCCTTTGAAGTGCTTTCACATTTTCATGGTTCTACTTCGAACGAAGTTTTGAATGAAGTGCCCAACACTTCTTAATCCAATGACCACTCCTACCATAATGAGTGAAAATTTTTGTGTTCTTTTCATGTAACCTTGATCCTTTCTTTTCATTCTCCTACTTTGAAAAATGACCTTTTCTTATTTCCTCCTTCTTGGATGTCTTCTTTTGCAAGGATCATCTCTTCCAACATTTTTCTATATAATGGTTATTAAATCCACATAAAACACATGGATACATAGATCATAAGTTTGGTGTTACTGGACCATTATTTCCACGATTAAAGAAAACATTAGATTAATTACCAAACCTTTTAGGATTGCCCTTCATGTTAGTCTTACAAGTGGAAAATGTCTTCATTCCTTCCTTGGAATGATCACCTCTTCTTGGATATGCCTTGCATTCAATGCATTTCCCATAGCTGAAAGGTTGTTCTGGTAGAACTAATGGCTTATGAAGTATATGAACTTCTTCATTTGAAGCTTCCCTTACTTTAGTTTCCTTAGAGCATTCTCCATATCCTTCGTTTCCATATCCCAATCTTGCATAATGAGGTCTTCCCTCTCCCTGTATGGGATTAATCATTCCTTAGACATTGATGCCAAGACCTTTTCGATCATATCCCATGTTGGTTAGAAACTTAGAACTAATACCTCTAGTGTGCTTCTCAAATTCACCAAAAGAAACATATACACCTTGATGAAAAGAAAGAGAACATGATGGATCATTTTCATGGCATACCTCAGTGACCATCTGTAAACCAGCTCTAGAAGCTCTCTTTTGCATAAGAGACTTATCCTCATATTTTCCCTTTGACTGCTTCTCAAAGTTATGTGGCTTCTTCCACTACTTCTCAAAGTTATGTGTCATTCCTTTACCTTTACCACCAGTTCCCTTGGCCTTATTTTGACCCTCATACATTTCTTCCACCATGGAATTCATATCGATGAACACGGAAAAGAATGCCTCTTCAATACTGAAAAGATTTTGATTAGAATAATCCTCATATTTTGATGAATCCATTTCTTACTTTCAAAATGCACGCATCAAACATATCTCGGGAATCTACTCTCCAAACGATCCTTCACCTAGTTTGAGTTCGGACATCGTAAGCATTCACTTGCAAATAGACGTCAAACCAGCTATGATACCAACTTGATATGAAAATCCTTAGATTTCAAATTAATCGTTAAACACACATAAACATATAACATGATTCATAAATTATGATCGTCTTGACTGTTTGCAAAAACACATGTGAATCCCCTTAGTTATCCAAAAAATATCATTAATTGATAACTAACTTGCAAAAAGAAACATGCTAAAAAAATGAGAGAAATAGAGACAACAAATAACAAGGCTCATTACATAGTTTGATAACAGATTCCACTTCCAAATGAGAGATCACTCTATTAATGCTCAAATGATTGATTTTAATGATGACTTACAATGGAAAAATTGAAGACACCCTTCAATTTTGTTGCTCAAACCCAGAAACAAAGGACACCACTAAATTCCTCTCGAAATTCTAAGAAGAAAGAGTATAAACTTGACTATGTTCTAAACAGGTGCCCAAAGACCCCTTTTGGCATGAAATTTGAGACAATAGAACTCACTTTGATTTCTTGGCACATAAATTGATGTCAAAATGAACTCACTTCTAGTTCTTGATACAAAAACCTTACGGTGCAATGGAAAATGTGTTGGGCTTATATAGGGGAAGTTGGGGGGTCAAATCCCACCTAACTCCCTATAAGATCGGATGGTTATTAATTAAAACATAAATACAAATGTCTCGGGATTCCTTTCCAATGGTGTATGTTGGCGCGTTGGTCGGAGAACTTGTGTTAAGTTGTTGGGTCGGTCCAGAGGTCGTGGGGTCGACCCTAGACGATGCCCTATTTATTACATATACCATTCAATACAGTTTAAATATGAAACTGGCCATTGAAATATTTGATAATATGGTTATTCGGATTGGTTATATCATTGTTAGTTGAACTAGAGGTCACGGGTTCAATTCCCTTCTGAGCCAACAAACTTTTGGATTCTCCTTAGCCAATATTGGCCAATCGGAAGGTGTCATGTGTCACCTTCCGATTGTTCCACCTATTGCATGGTTAGTACCATGTCAGCACACAGTCAACATGCATGCATCATCTTCCACTTCAACATCTAATCAACATCGTACAACCACATCAATTGTCCAGTCACCTATCACCTTTCTGGGACATCAGTGTTTTGTACTGCCACCTGTCATTTTCCATGTGTTTGTTTGTACTATGCCACATCAACACCATACATGCCACATGTCCATATATGATGTTTCCACATCATCTAATTTTACCTATATGTACTGCCACATGACAACCTGTGGGGATGTCACGTGTCCTTCCCTATTTGACTTTTTTCATGTTGGTCAAAATCTTCAAAACGACATAACTTCTTCATATGAAGTCTGTTTGAGGTCATTCAAATTGCATTAGAAATATATCGTCAAGATCTATGCAATGAAGTCATTTTCATTAACATCCGAGTCTGTCAATTTTTTATCATTCTGGATCCTCCTGGATTAGACACGGATTTGATAGATCTGGAATATATGATTTCTTTCTAAAAAACCAATTTGTTACGCATCATCGTTGGTTGAAATACATGAGTCATGCAATGATCATCACCTGATGACTAGCCTGTGTCCTGCAATGACTTGTAAAAACTAAGAATTGCAGCAAATATCCAAGCCTTTGATATTAGGGCATATTTTTTATCAATAAGGTCTTTTAGTGGTCTGGTCTGATACTGATCGTGTCTCTATTTGAGCTATTTTTTTCACATGATTTGCTTTTAGGTTGTGTTTTGAGTGCATTCGTGTGGCTTTATTGCATTTCTCGGATAGGTTCATTTTATATCTGAGAGATTCAATGAAGTTGGGTAGAGAACCCAACAAATCTAAAGAGATCTAGTTGTGTTTCTTATTGGCTGCATTGGTCATCCTTTTGTGACTATTGCTCATTCCAAGATCTTGCCTCCTAGGTGTGTTTTGGGTGAGATCTTGGAAGAGACATTGGAGTGGGATAACCCAACATTAATTCCAATCTCCTATAGCCCCTTTGCTTGTTGTTGTTGCTCAGTTTCCTTTTGCATTGGCATTCTTTCTTAGATCAGGAATTTTTTGGATCACAATTGGAAAAAAATAACCAAAATATAAAAAAGACAAAAACATTGTTGTATGCTTAATTGCTTTTGAAGCATTAGTGAAAAGAGTGCATTAGGCTCATTGTTTGGTTTCAGATCTTAATCATTTGTTGGTTTCTTGGTGTGTGTGAGTTTTCACTTTCAAAATTTGCAAAGAAAAGGAAAAATTATCTCTCCCTCCCAAAGCTATATTTCATCAAATTGAAAGATTTTTTATTATCATCTTTGCATTTGCTTGGTTAGGTCAAGAGTCATAACATCACCAAAGTTTAATATTCTAACTTTGGACTTAATCAATAGCCATCAATATAAAACATGAAATCTAAAATTCATTAGACACTTTTATTTTATCATCAACCAACATTAGCTAGGCTTAGGGCATTGGATTAGGATTGGAGAGTAAACTCTCCAACTCCAAAAAATGAAAATTAAGATTCATTAAAGAGTGATAAATCCATTCTTACAACCATTGTGTTTGGAAGCTACTCAAACACAAGAGTTAAACATGAGGTTACATCAGGGAAAGCAGGGATATTACACCTCTCTATTTGTTTTGGTGTTTGTGGTACCGCTTCAATTGCTACGTATGTGGTGGTTTCATTGGTTAACACCTTCGAAGCTTCAGGATTAGTTACCATTCCCTTACATGCGGTTGGACCTATGATTTTTTGCATGGTTATTGATTGTGAGGTGGTAGCCTTAGTGACCTTTTCTAGGTAACCACAAAGGTGACTGTAGGTGGGACATTCTTGTAGTACCTGGGTTAGATGTTCATTCATGGTCTTAGTTCCATCGGAGGGTTCCCACCTTAATAAAGGGTGCTTGCACCGGTTAGGGTTGTTTTTTGTAGATCATCGTAATTTATCCTCATACCTTCACTAGCCAATCTTGTGGGGAATTCATCTCCCCCATAGGGTTGGTTTTCGAAAGGCCCCTGAGACAATTGGTTTGCTTGCTATTAGCCTAGATTGATTAAGGGTGTGTTCTTTGAAGTCCAAGTTTAGGTCGGCCTTAGGTTGAATTATGTTTTGATTTTCACTTTTTACATTCACCATGGTTGAACTATCGTGCAAGTCTTGTCAATTACAAGGACTAGAACCTATCACAAGGGAGAAACCACCACTCAAGCAGCGTGAAGTAGGTGACCCATATTTCAAATAATATTATCTTTGGTTTGACAAGAATGGTTTAGTAAAAGTGGAAGTGATAGAAGAAGGTCCTCCACCCAATTTTAATCCTCCTTTGACTGATCCAGATGCACCTCTACTTGTCCAAGTAAATGAAATTTTTAGTGAGCCTTTTTCTTATTCAACAATCCTCCCACCATATCAAGACTGGGTATTTCATCCAGTGTAGTTGACCCATCAAGATCATATTCAAGTGGGACTGGGGGGAATCCCTATGATGTCCACGTTACCACCCCTTAGCTCCATTGGAACTATGTCATCCATACCTTTTTCTACAAGTACCTCAATCTGAGGGAAGATGGTTTTGTCATCCTTCCCATCCATTAGTATACCTAGCGTTCCTACACCCATCCCATCCATTTCAATGCCAACTTTTGGATATTTTTTCTGGTGGGGGGTCAAGCTTTGGGTTCAGCATGGTAAGTGGAAATCCTTCCACTTCCACAAATACTATGAGTGGCCCAACATCATCAGGTGTGGGTGTACCTTTTGGGTGGAATCTTTCTAGTGGTTTTGTGGTTGTCCCTAGTTAGGATGGGGGAAGTAGTACATCAGGAAGATTTAACTTTCTATGGGTTAGTACACCCTTCCATGGAGGTACATCTCTTGAGAGAAACTTTTCACTGTGGGGAGGCTTTCCCTTTGTTAACACATTCAGTCATGGGGGTTTCTTCCCTAGGACTAGATTTGGGAAAGTTTTTCTTAGAGGGTCCTCATTTACCCCTGGGTCATTCATGCTCCCAGAAGTGGCACCATTCCTATAGGTACTCACTCTTTGGGAGATCCTCAACCCTCAAGTAGTACAAATATAGGGGGACTGCAAGGTTCATTTGGAAAAACACAGACTTCACCTCCCTCCCATTAATCATTTATGTCGTTTCCTTTCCTAAACACACTAGACTTACATGATTTGTCATAATTGATGAATTACCTTATTTCCAAAAACCCTTCATGGCTGGTAATGTCTACAAAACTACCTTCAGATATTCCAAAATTCGACGAAAATTTGGGAGAAGACCCCTCTACACACATCATGACAATTTGATGAGCACCATGAAAATTTATGGTGCTCATCAAACTCATTGATGGATGATAGTGTGAGGCTGCATATTTTCCAGCGATCCCTGAGCGGATTTGTTGCCAAATGGTACATTGAATTAAAATGAAGTTCTTTCAAAATATTCAATGACTTGGAAATGGTGTACTTAACTTATTACCAATTACTCATCCGGTACGACATAGGCACTGAGCTCTTGACTTCACTGTGTCAAGATAATGCCACTCACATTTTCGATCATATACATGAGTGGCGACGCAGGCATAGGATGATTAAGACTCAAATTTCATACAATCTCCATGTGAAGTGGTTCCCAAAGTCCCTCCTACCACCCATTTCCATAGACGTATCCATGGTTGGGGTGGTTAGCAAAGAGCGGGCCATTTTGCATGCCCAACACTTGGATTTGATTTATTCTCAGTCGGGTACACTTTATGACATAATCCCAAATGCTCCTAGGCCATCGACAAATCAAAACAATCCAACCCCAATACCCCATGTCGATGGTGTAGTTGGTTTTGTCTCTCATGCCTCTATGAACCAGTTAGCTGATCAGATGGGTCAAATGTCTATTAAGTCAGATTCTGGCACTAGTGATCAAAAAATCACAATCCCTACTTAAACCTCTAAGGTGAATTTGGTGCAGTCCACACAAATGAAAAATCCTCATAAACCTAGAGGAAAGAAGAAAAGGAACAAGAAAAAGGATCCCAATACTGAGAAAGGGATTTCTCCCACCCAGAATTCCCAGGAGGGAAGCACTAAGGATAAAAAGAAGAGTATTTTTTCCTACACAATTTGTGGGGACGACTGTTTTGGGATAAATTCGTGAGTGCGGACACAGACCAATCTCCCTAGATCCACCTGGATCTAGAACAAAACAAGATAGAATACTACTCTTTCCCTAGATCTAGACTATTGAATGAACTAAGAGAAATGGATAGTGGACATACCTTATGAACGCTCTCCTTAAATCTCTGTTGTTCCTCACTCTGCTTCGATGCTCTTGTGCCGTCCAATCACAACAGTACAAACCAATCGAAGTACAAGCAAATTAATATATTCAATACCTAGTCTATACATGTGATCAAGGAATCATGTAATAAGATGACATCATCATTATGGGAAAGGGACATATTCATGTATTGAATTAATTGAAAGAGAAATATACAACCTGAGCCTTGATGTTGTAGATATCCTTTCAATGGCTTCTAGTTCTGACACACACACTTGCTCATGCATGAAGAAAATCAACTACTTATGGTGACCTTGCTGTTGTCTCTATCTGCTGTAGCATCAATTCTCCATACGATCATGCACCAATTCTCCAATAGATCTCTCAATCTTGACAACTTAACCCTTTCCATGAGTATTCTCATCATTTTATAAGAGATAATAGGTTAGTTGCTAGGATAAGAATGATCCCAATAAATCTGGAATGCCAGCTTCTAAATAACCATTCGAATACCAATTCACCCTTCTAGAAGATTCCCTTCTAGAAGACTCGAGAATCTTAGCTTTTTCCTTTTTAAAAAGATGTCCACACCCTGGCAATGATTACAGTGCGAGAAGTTCGCACCCTAGCTGAATGCAGCCTGCGAGAATGAAGGATTCCCGTAGGAGAGTATATATGCAGCCTGCGAACATTCCTCAAAACATGACTTCTGGAAATAGATAAGAGCAACCCTTTTCAGGAAGGAGTTCTTTAATGAGGAGTTTGATTTGCTATCATCATGACATCACCATGACATCATCACAATGACCAAAATTGTGGATAACAGAATGCCCCCCAAAGTCTGAGAGTGGAACTAGTGACAGTCGATAGACTTTGCAAGATGCATGTGTGTGTCAAGGACCAAAAGCACATCTAATCAGAGACCTGCAAACATCCAAGCATCAGCAGAATATCATATATACCAATTCCTGAGGTAGGCATTCCCATACTCAGATCATAAACTGATGACATAAAAAAAAAGGTCATGGACACCAATCATACACTGTGGATCCATGTAATCATAATGTAGCACAGCCACCTGAATACACTGTGGATCTGTGCGATAAATAAGCGATATGACATAGCCACGAAACATACACAGTGGATCTATGTGTCACAAAAATATACATACTCCATCGCAACCTGGACTATGAAGACAACATCCAGGGTCTTCAATCTCATCGCCCAAAAGTATGAATCTGGCCATGCGATTACATGTGTCGAAGTCGAACATGGTAGAAACCACTTGATTACCGGTCATTGATGTATACCATTAACAAGTTCGAGGGAAATCACCATTAATGTCAATGACTCCCAAGGTACTATAGTACAATCCATCGACTGTGAATAAATGAGTTGATGTCGAACACCCGACGGAATCTTTTGATCAGAGGTCAATGATGTAAACCCACTGTCGAAAGTGAGAAACTTGCCATTGAGGCATGCAAGCTCCAAGGTACTAAATGATTTCTAATTTTTGACTCCGGATAATGTGCTGAAGTCGACGGAACAAAACTCGTCACAGGAGGGCCTTGATGTATCCCCCATCAGTGACACGAAATAAGTAACAAAGTTTGATGGTGAAACCGAGCATGTAGCGATTGGACTTTGGACACAGGGAAGGCCGACACAAAGTGAAAGGATAACTGCAGATGGCCGACTCAATAGAGGTTTCAAATGGACAGCTCTTGAACATATGGACGACACGACCAATGATTTGGCAACATTGATTCAAAAACGACACATGGAAAGACCTTGTAATCAAATCGAATGAGAGACAAATGGGTTTCCCAAACCAACTTCGGATGATGAATAGGGGGTGTCATATTCAAGAGTGACACTTACTGCCAATTAAATCAAAGACGAAACATATCCCTTTCCCAAATTCCCCCCCCCACCATTTATGGCAAGTACCTCTTTATTTTTACGCAAGCTTGAAGAGGATCACATATGCTTGTTGATATAAGCTCATCCTTCGGACGAGTCCCTTGGAGTATTTTTAACGAACCCTAAGAAGGAGTGGCTCGGTCCCATCACGGGTCTGTCAATGTTTGTTTAACGAGTCCAGAGATAGAAAACTCGAAGGTTTTTCAAGATTATAGAGTTTGGAAAAAACACTTAAAAGAGAACTCTCTTAGTGTCTTTTTCGTACAATAGTCCAACGAGACCGAAAAAGGGTTAAACTATCGCTCGGAGGACGCGTAAGTTCAAATACTTTAACGAGCGTGAAAATAGCAAGGTCGCTCGACAATCTTTTCATGTTTAGGGAGTCGTGAAAAGGGCTTAAAGTCAACTCCAGGGGGGTTCCTTTTTCGTGTAACCACATCGAGCCCGGAAAAGAGATAAAACAAGGCTCGATCACGTTCTAAGTTTTTCACAAGTGCTAGAACGGATAAAAGGCACTTGAGGTTTTTAGATCAAAACCATAGAAAACCAAATAAACACACCATACTTCAAAAGTTTTTGAGTCCATAATCGTCTCGTTAGGTTACTGCAAGTCATTTACTCACTTTCGCATTAGTAATTAGGGTAAAACAACGAATAAATATGAAAAAACCCACTTTCACTATGGTAAAAAGTAAATAAAACAATTTTACAACTCATTTTTACCATATGTTTTTTATCCATTCACCATTTTAGTGCAAAAATTTCCATTTTACCTCCAATATTCACCGTCAATTTCCGGGAGCTTCGGGGCATCATTTCACGCACCGTCTGGATCAAACTGGTAAGTGCTCAATTCCCTAGCCTTTCATGGTTTTATTTTATGATTTTATTGGTTAAAATTTAATTTTTAAGCTTGGAATTGAAACCCTATGCGTGAATGAATATTCTCGCAGGCTACTCATACGGGGCCTGCGAGAAGTCTTCATTCTCGCAGGTGAGGTTGAGCTACAGTGCGAGAAGTTTGCACTGTGCTCAAAACCCACCTGCGAACAGCGCAAAGGTCAAAAAATGTGTATAACGTTTAGTCAATAAAACCAATTTTTTCTCATGTTTAGATCATTAACTATCTTCACCTCATTGCCATGCAGGTTAATAGTCACACAATGGTGCTCGAATGGAGAGAAAGAGAACACGAAGACGATAATGCAACTGCCGAAAACCACCCGCAAACCATTTCCGCTTTAAGAGATTGCGGTCTCCTAAAGTATTTCCGTATACCGGGCATGAGAGCCCAGGTTCGATTGTTGGAACATTTAGTCCGAATGTGGGATCCGGATCAGCAGGTTTTCAATGTGGGTGCCCACACATTGATGATTGATATTGAGGATATTTATTTCCTGACAGGGTTATCAAGACGGGGTTCTTATGTCAGCTTGACTGGTAACCGCAGAGGAGGCATGAAAATGAGTGAGTATTGCCGAGAGTATTGCGTGCCAGAGGCGAAATGACAGAGAGGAAAAGTGGCCATATGGGGAGTGACTGATATAACTCTCCGGACCATTATCTTCACTATAGCTCGGATGGCAGGGAGTGTTGCCCCGCATATGGCTCTCCAGATCTATTTTCAGTATGCTCTCGAGTGTGTCGAGCCCCGGGTCTTCAACTGGGCTGACGCAGTGTTACGCAACCTAAAGAAACAACTGACCAAATGCAGGCAGGGAAATCTAAAGCAGTTTGGTTATGGATCCCTGATGGTGTCCTTCTTCTGTGAGAGGGTTCCAGTGTATAGGATTCAGGCTGATTGGCTCTTTCCGGGTCCCAGAGATCCCTGGATGTTACGATGGTGCCAACTTATGACGAGACATGTGACAGGACTGATCGTCAAATATGACGATCGCTTTTTTGACTGGCTCCAAGGCCAAGTTTTGATGTTAGAGGATTATGCATATGCTGGCTTGGAATTTCGCGGTGATCCTGACCTTGCCCTTCCTAAAGACGCACAGTGGGGAAATATTGGTAAGAAGCACACCAACTTTTAACTTTTTAGATGTTTTTGTATTTTCATTATATTAAATGTTTTTTGGTTTTATAGCATCATCCAAAGACTAACACCAAAATTTTACTGATAACACAGATGTTGGGGCATATAGAGCTGCTGGTAGTTCCCCTGTTCAGCGTCGAGGAGAGGTAGCAGTTCCAGTCCCCCAGTATGCCGAGGACTATCTTACCGTGGAGCAAAACTTAGAGGGTTTGATGTCCAATGTTCCAGAGATGCCTCTGGAGGATATCCCACGACGCGATCAACGTCATACCGTGGGAGTCTCTGCCTCTATGGGTCGCTTGCTCTGCAAAGTAGCTAGGACCTTAGCATGCTATCGTGAACATCATTAGTGATGTCACTTTGTAGAAGCCAAGAGCTTCATGTTTTTGATATTTTGGTCTTCGGACACACTATGTAAAAAAAAACTTTGATCGTTATATATATACATGGGTTCTACCGGCTTACTTTACAATTGTGTACAATTTTAATGTGTTTGATTTTATAAGTGATTTAAATGCCTGTCCAATACATAATTAGCTAAAGCATCTGTCAATGTATTAAGACT
>ML784968.1:54186-79568 GCA_009831015.1 Picea engelmannii | reverse complement strand
TATGGGAAAGGGACATATTCATGTATTGAATTAACTGAAAGAGAAATATACAACCTGAGCCTTGATGTTGTAGATCTCCTTTCAATGGCTTCTAGTTCTGACACACACACTTGCTCATGCATGAAGAAAATCAACTACTTATGGTGACCTTGATGTTGTCTCTATCTGCTGTAGCATCAATTCTCCATACGATCATGCACCAATTCTCAAATAGATCTCTCAAGCTTGCCAACTTAACCCTTTCCATGAGTATTCTCATCATTTTATAAGAGAGAATAGGCTAGTTTCTAGGATAAGAATGATCCCAATAAATCTGGAATGCCAGCTTCTGAATAACCATTCGAATACCAATTCACCCTTCTAGAAGATTCCCTTCTAGAAGACTCGAGAATCTTAGCTTTTTCCTTTGTAAAAAGATGTCTGCACCCTGGCAATGATTACAGTGCGAGAAGTTCACACCCTAGCTGAATGCAGCCTGCGAGAATGAAGGATTCCCGCAGGAGAGTATATATGCAGCCTGCGAACATTCCTCAAAACATGACTTCTGGAAATAGATAAGAGAAACCCTTTTCAGGAAGGAGTTCTTTAATGAGGAGTTTGATTTGATATCATCATGACATCACCATGACATCATCACAATGACCAAAATTGTGGATAACAAGGACCACCCTACTCATTGATATACTCAAAAGTATGAGGTCGACATATTTTTGGCACAACAACAAGCCCCCTAGCATCATCTGGTCTTCACCCATCATTTCCCCCCTCAACCTCAAAATATGGTTTCCACAAATATTTTCCCTCAACAATGGGTCATGGTAGGTACCCCTCACCATGAGGGGTCTTCCTCGAATGTTTTTTTGTTTATGTGTGACCACACGGTCAATTTTTAGACTCAAGACAAAAACTATGACACTTTCGAGCATCTCCATGTTGTGCCAGATCCAGTATCTTCATCCAAGCCTATTGACCCTCTTCATATTGAGAAGTCATCATTTGACACATTTCTTCATCCATCGAAGGGTTGTCTTCGACATACAATGAATAGTATAAACACATGAGCTTCCCACAACTAGAGTATTGTGGAATACTTGGCCCAAGCACCTTGTTCCATATCCGCGCTTGAAATCCTCGAAAGCTTCCCAACGTAGCAGAAATCCCTGTTGTTTTCCATAGACAGGATTGATCCCTTGGATTCGAGTTTGATGACCTTCAAGTCTTCTCAGGTTACTCATAGGCTCTCCCATCAGGTCACCTTCCAAATCATAGAGTGATCGATGGGGAAAAACATCTATCAAATGGTGGTGGATGAGGGAGCCTCGACTTGTATAATGTATATTTCCTATTGGAAGGCCCTTAGCTCTCCTAAAATTGACACATCTGAAATATTGCTAAAAGTGTTTGATGGACACATGTTCTAGTATCATGGAATCATCATCACCTTACCGATCGAGTTAGGTGGTAATACTGTCTTTATTTTCATGGAGGTCGTCGACACACCTCTTGAGTATAATTTTCTACTCGGACATGCTTGTTTCTACGATATGAATACAATTATCTCATCGGTCTTTAGGGTCCTATGCTTCCCTCGTCAAGGTAAAATATTGACGATAAATCAGCTTGTGTTCTACACCCCAAACCTTGGATCCAATGTGAGGTCAAACATACCCTTTTTCAGTGATACTCAGCAGTATTTCATGAACGTTGGTGTGGGGATGTTCAAAGATCCTTCCCTGATGGGATTTTTTCCCCTTCCCCCACCATATCCTACTACAACTATCACTCCTATAAACATGATTTCATTGTTTACCATTGGATCCCTCAGGTCTTTCAAACCTTGGGTGGTACCTCATCCCAAGGATGGTGATCCATATGGAGCATCCATGCCACTCATAATGGTAGATATTTTTAATCTGGAAATACCATCAACATCCACTGACACTAATCAATGACTCCATCCTCATATGGAGTGTGATATACCTACTCCGCCTGTATGGATTGTTGACTCTCCGCATTCACATTATTTCCTATATTTTGAGTTTCCTTTAGAAGAGGTCATATTGGAATTCATGGATTCCATCGATAAGCCCAGGGAAGATGAGAATCATAGAGAATCCACCCCCCCTAGTTCATAAAACATGAGAGTTAGCAAGAGAGTTTTTATATGGCACTAGGGGAATTTTTCTAAGCATGCAATAGAACCCCTAGTCTTGACCCTTTTTTGCCTCGGATTTGTTTTTGGAACTTGCCATTGAATTTTTTGCTTCCCCTTACACTGAATATTTCTGTTGTGTACCTCCTTCATGTCTTGATGGGTCCCATAATGTAGCTATCATAGTTCATGAAACCACTTATAATGAGTGTCTCCAGCCACAAAGATTCATTTCGAGGTGGCATGGCCCTAGCGTGGTGAACCATATGATGCCAACAATGGCTCATGAGTTCATATATTATGAAAATTATCCTTGGCCTGAACCTAGCCATGGGATCTACTTAGCATAAAGAATCAAGACATGTAGTTCCTTGTACATAGGTTTGTGGTGTGAGTGCTTTTGTTTTTCATATATCATATCCAAAAAATACAAAAATATTTTCTTTTTTGATATTTCACTACACGTTTTGACCTCGAAATCCAATTTTACATGTGTTGACAAGATTACGATGACTTTTTATAAATATGGATACTTCCACTAAACTTGAGGTACGTGTTCCCAAACTGGCATATAGGGATAGGTTTTTCCCTACATTCATTGTCTTGCATTATTAACCGTCCATTATGTTGTCACAGTGCCTTAGGTTCCATCCTGTCGAGTTTCCACATTAGTCATTATGTTTTCACGTCACAACCTGTTCAGTAGTGCTTACCCTTCCTAGGCGCCATAGTTATAACCCAAATTTCCATTCGGTGCCCATGTTGCATTTTCCCGTAGGCCTGAGAGCCCTCCTTTAGACCCACCATGACTTCATGAGTGAGCCTCATTCTTCCCTCTTCATCTATATTATGGCCACATCAAGTGGGGGTTCCTAGACATTTTTATTGTTTCTTAATAGTCACCTATGCATTTGTTGATCATGTCATGCCTCCCGTCGTTGCGATGTCATTTTCATTGATTTTTCTTATTTCTATTGCAATAGCCTTGACCATTGCCTCTTGCATTATTTGGAATTTTTTTTTCATTCACCTACTCAGGGAGAAGACAACTGCTAAGAGTGGATCTCACTTGCTTGTACCATTTTGATTCATGATTCTTAGGTCAGTTCCATGCACTTGGAACATAGGATCATGATGTTAAGCCACTTGTTCTCTCTCGCTGAGTATACTTTTATCTCTTTTTCGGACTCATAAAAGGAAATGAAAAAGAAACATACCAATCATACTTGTGTCATTCTTTTGTTCTTGTTAAACCATGAAGGAGATTGAGCATACTTGCATCATTATTTTGTGCTCATTAAAACATGAATGAGACCAAGCATACTTTTATTCCTCTTTCACACTCGTTAAACCATGAAGGAGGAAAAAAATACAAAAATAAAAAGAGTGGGGGGGTTTTCACCATTGGTCTATTCTCAAAATGGAAGTGTCAATCAAGTCTCCCTTGAACATGGAACCTGTTTGAATTCTCATCATACAGTTGGGTTTTAACTTGCCTAGAAATTGTCCCAATAATATGAGCCAAAGATACTCCTCCAACTGGTTACTCTTCCAGTCATCATGGAGAGTGCTTCAATGCCTCCTACATTATTGAACTATAGTCATCTAACTCTTGTGTCTCGTTTCCAAGTCACCATTGTGTTGTGCTCAAGGGAAATTTAAGTTTGAGTCAACCATCTTTTATTTTTTTTTAACTTTTAGAGTCATCCATCCCTATATCAATTGTACCTTGTGATACTCTATATTCACATCATCTCTCGGTGTATGTTTCACATTGATTGATGGGGGATACATCAAGGCCCTCCTTCAATGGATATCTTCCTATCAACTTCAACATAGTATCTAGGAGAGAGATCTAGAAACCAACTAGTACCTTGGAGCTTGCAGTCCTCAATGGCAGGCCTCCTCATGATGGACAGTGGGTTTACATCATTGACTCTTGATCAATTGATTCTACAAGTGCTTGACACCAGATCATCTATTCACACTCTCTAGATTATACTAGGTACCTTGGGTTCCTTCTATATCATCGATGGGTCCCCTCACTTTTGTTAATGGTATACATCAATGACCGATAATAAATGGTTTCTACCATGCTCGATATGATCTCATCTATTCACATGTCATAGATTTGTACCATCAGGGTTTGAGACGAAGACCTTAGGTTCGGGGACACATAATTCCTTTACAACATCCCCTCCCAAGTTGCGTTGGAGTATATCACTTGTATATGAGTACTTTGAATACTTTGAGGGCACTTTCCTCAGTGCTCATTATCTTCCTGATATCTATATGTTGTGTCATAGATCCACATTGTATTTGTTTATGGCTATGATTGTGTTCATGGCATAGATCCACAATGTATTGTCTTGTGGCTATGGTCTTATTGATGACATGGATCCATTGTGTATTCTTTCATTTTCGTGGTCTAGCATTTCATTTCATAGATCCACAGTGTATTGTTTGGTGGCCATGCTCATTTAGAGTCTGAGTATGTCTACCTAGGGGATGTTCTATTTATGCTCTCATCCTTGGTGTTTTATTGCAGGACTTCTTTGACTTCCAAACCTCCTTTTCTCTCTCCTCATGTTGCCTCACATGGATGTTATTTTATTACAATGTGTTTCAGCCATCCATTCCTTTCCTGACCTCACACATTAGGGGGCATCTGTTATAGCCTTAATTTCCACCCTATAGGTCACAAGGGAGATCATAAGATGATACAAGCCTAAACACATGACTAGTATAAGATTTAGCCCCTTTTTGGAGGTCATCATGACAAACATAGTGGACAACAAGCGATGAGCCTTGCAGATCATTAGTAGTTCAACAAGCGATGACCCCTAAAACTTATAGATTCGGGGAGTTACGAGGAGATAGGTGAGGGATGAGTTGTATCTTTGTGGCAAGGGCGTAGTAAATCACAACATTTGAGTCTCTAGTGGTCTCTAGAATATCTAGAATCTCTCCCAAGCCACCTCCAAAGAGCTATATAAAAAAGGAAATTCTTGGGAAAGAGGAGGAAGAATTCAAGAGTAATGTTATGTTGTCCATTTGCAAATGTGCTTGTCCTACCCATCAAAGTCAAAACTCAGAGTGCCTAGCCTGACCAAGAAGCTAAAGGGAGAAGAAAGGAGTGAGGAGCCAAAGAAATAAGTGCATCATCATCAAAGGTATATAATATTGATGCAATTTATTCATGATTATCAATATATCATTGTTTTCCTCTAGATTATTTGTGTTTGATTCATAAATGGTTTGGATCTGATCTTGTAAGTGATAGATCAAAGTAGATCTAGTAGATTGGATTTTCCTAACACTAAAAGGATAGTGGATAGGTGGTTGCTTGGATATTTGTGTGCAGGAAGCAGATTGCAGGAGTTGGAGTTGGAATTCAGAAGCTGCAGTAGTCGGGGAAGGTGAGGATAAACACCAATAAAAGATATGTTTCACCTCCTTCTTGGTTGAAAGGGAAAATATTTACTTAGATCTAGGAAATTCATAGGAATCTATCCCTCTTTCTATCTAGGATCAATAGGTAGATCCTAGGGAGATATTGTTGTTTATTCATTGATATCCTTGTGATATTTTATCCCATAATAGACATTCATATGCCCAATCAACACTAGAGGGATCTTATGGGGTTATGATTCTCCCAAGGAAAGAATAATTTCATAGAAGAAATTTCCATCCAACTTTTTCTTTGTCTTGTCCTCAAACCATCATTGAAGATACCATTGGAAGTTATGTTTTTTGGTGTTGAAATGTCTAAGGGGCAAAAAAAATTTAAACTTATGGTTTGTTGCAAGGATTTCCAGCCATATATAGAAGGGAAATAAGCCCTGAGTTTGGAGAAAAACATTTTTTCAAAGTTTGAATTTGTGTCCCATTTTTCATATGATTCCTTCTTGGGTGACCGTGAAGTATTCTTCATATTTCTAATGATTTTGTCTCAAGCCTTGGGGAGTGACATTAGACATGAAAGTAAAGATGGTAATTTTTTGAAGTGTGTGAATCAATCCTACAAGATGCAAGAGTTTCATTATGAAGGCATTTCTTAGAGAAAGGATGATCCATTATCGATATATTGCAGCCATATTTAAAGATGGCTAGAGTGACCTTGTGGATACGCATATTGGCATGATTTTGTTCATATTTCTCACCCTCATGAGTTGGATTCTATGTTTTTTTATGGTGTAATGTTTGTCCCATATCATGATCATTTTGTGTTTGACATATTCTTGTTTTGGTTGATAATTAAGCACAAGGATAGAATTTTTTACCTTGATGAGATGCTAGAATGGATTCATTGGTTGTATGATTATACCTAGCAATTTAGTTGTCCTATGGAATTAGGTAGGATAATTATAGTTCATGTTGTTTTCTTGCATCTTGATTGTACTGTCTTTTGATTAATGTTAGTTATTGATCTATTTTATGCATGTATTTTAGATTATCTTATACATGTTATAAAAAATATATATTATTAAAAATGAAAAGATTTGTTTTCCACATTTTATTTTTACCTTTCATTTACCAAGGTGGATCATATCCCCCGGCCCTTTTTTTATAGATGGTTTTATGTAATAATGTAGTAGGATTTTTTTAGAGTGATGTGGGTTGTAGTTCTTCAAGTACCAAAGATGCCTAGGTTCTCATGCTCTCTACGGTGAGAACATGTCCCCATGTTGGAGCCAGATGTTACCCCCTCTCACTTAGGGGTAAATAGAGGAGATCATTATTCATGATACACATTGTAGATAATGGTCCACAGAGATGATGACCATCATTCTCCATAGATAGCATCTCCTCATATGCCTCTTCCTCATAAATTCCCAGCTCATTCACTTGATTAGCATGTTCATTTGATGATGGTGGTCTAACACACATGAGGTACATTAGTCATTGTTTCATATGAAGTGTTACACTTAATGTATTGGGAATTTAGGTAAGGATCATGGGTTGAAGTCAAATAATGAATTGTGATACTTGGAAGTTGTTCTTTTTTCCTTGTTTCACCTTTGTGGCCATCATGTGTACTCTAGTCAAGTGTTGTCACTCTTGAGGAAAAGGGGTACTATCGGGAGGCCTTGATAGGGGTAATGTATATGTACCCTTTCATACTTAACGCTTTCCATATGTTTTCCTTTCTTTGTCCTATATTTTGGGAATGGTTGTTACAGGTATCCCAAAAATTTCTAAACTTCATTCTCCTATGAGAAGAAGGGGCTAGAATGCCTAAGGTTGATGCAACTGAGAAAAAAAATGGAAAGAGCATGTTATAAATTTTAAATGCAAAAGAGTAATAAAGGGATATAAATGATAAATCAAAATCCAAGTTAGCTTGATCTCTACCTCCTCACTATGAGGCCATAACCCCAAGTCCTAATGCACTGAATGCATGTCTAAATAAAGGACTTAATTGAATCCTGATGTAATAAATGCATAAACCTAAAAAGGGGCTTGCAAATAAATTAATGAATATCAAAAGGAAATATAACGGTGGAAATAAATAGTGTCGAGCAAAGGGTAACTCAATGCACCAAACACTCCCTCTACAAAGGTGCTCATGGAGATGGACACGTGGCCTTGCATGTCAATGACACCATGACCATGAAGTAAACCCCATGTCATACCATTCACGCATACTTACACTTTGATGGGTTTCTCAGGAAAGATTCATCTACTTCGGTATTGGCACACCTACTAGGGTTTTATGATAGTCCTCCTGTACCTAAACTTGGAAAATTACATAAATTCATAAGCTAGTGTGAATTTTGAAGAAGATAATTAATGTGAATTACTTATGTGGATTTTGCAAGAAATTACAAATTATTTTTTATAATTATAATGACTCTTGTATCCATGATTGTTGATCTCACTTGACTCTATGAGCCCCTACTTGATGATGATGCACCCCTTGAGATTGTCCTTTAGAGGATGTTTGTGATGATTCTCCCACACTTCATGATGACATTGCACAATGTATTGAGAATGTTTCACACTTGATGATGAGTGTTGGATTATATGATGACTTAACATGCTTCTTGGAATCCTCCACCACCTCCTAGACCTAGGATGTTACATGTGGAGCTTGATGTGTCACCTTGATTCATTGATGATGTCATGATACCCCTTTAGGATGTTAAGGTTTGGATTGATGACATGGACCTTGATGATGATGGTACACCTCTTTGGAGAGGTTATGGATCCCTTCTCCTTGACAGTGTCATGAATTTCAACTTAATCATTGCACATGTAGAGGATGGAATCACACTTGAGGATGAAGGACACATTCTTGAGCCGACCTAGCACTTGCTATGATGAGTTGGCATATTTTGATGAGGAGGCATGACTTTTGAGGATGATTTGAACCTTTTGGGGAGACACATGACTTTTGGAGCATTTGTACCCCATTGGAGGATGTTGTCGCCTTATTTGAGCCTTCTACACTCACACGTGTGTCTTTTTAGGAGGACTTTTTCATGTTTTAGCATTGTATCTTTATCTTAGAGGAATTTTTAGGGGTCAACCTAAAACCTATCCACCTTGTATCGTGAAATTTTATGTTTTAGGGGCTTCTTAGAGAGGTGGAATGCTTGGTTTCCTCATATATATAGAGGGAGTTCTAACTCATTTTAAATCATAGAAACTTGTGGAGGATTGTCACTACTTGTCTCTGATATCTTTCTCTTTCATTATGGATGACTTGTGTGCCTTCTTTCATAGATGATATTTGGATGCTTTTCAAGTTGTGATGGATGATTTTCATGGTTAGGGTTTCATATATGATCATTTATTTACCTAGTAATTAGTACTCTTTCTAAGTCTTTGTTGGTTTATTTCTTGAATGTATTAAGTGTAAATGTGTTTATCAAAGTGGTGATAGTTCATGTTACCTTGTATTTATCTTTTATAAATATTATCTTGAAACCCTAGGAAGGTTTGTAGTGGACTACCTTCCCTTGTTGTTATTGTTCAAAGCTTGTTTAAGGACATGGAGTAATTTTCTAGGGTTTGTAGTGGACTAGCCTGGTTATTTTCCTATAGGATAGATTTCTAGGGTTTGTAGTAGACTACCATAGGGTTTATCCAAGATCCATATTTAATCTTGTGAAAATAAATAGAATGATTTATAGAGTTTGTAGTGAACTATCCTAGCCTTCATTCTATTGGTTAATCCTTAAGGTTTTTAGTGGACTACTTTAGGTCTTAACCAAACATTTCCTTTCTCTCCCAAGAAAGTTCATTTTTTACTCCATATTCCTAAGAGGATGAAATGACACTAGTATTTCTCCCTTGTAATGATTTTAAACACTAAATTTCACCTCTCCTTTCTTGTATTAGGGTTAGATTAGCATTCTCTACAATTTTTCCTTAATTTTCAGTCATCTTACAGATTGATGTCTAGGGTTTATCAACATCTTCCACCTTGAAGTACATCTTGACATCATTTATTGCATTGATGTTATAATTTACATCCCTATAGGGATTGACGTCTTGCATATTTAGGGTTTTTTTGTACCATTTACATTTCAACAATTAATTATTCATCAAACCCTAGTTTAATTTATGATTTTCATCCCTAGTTTATTGCATACTTATTTATTTTTTGAGTTGTTTTGTTTACATTGTTGTAACTTGACATATTTTTGTAGTTAATCATATTTAGTACAAGTTTTACACAACCATATATTTTCTCTTGATTTGTAGTGTTTGGGGCATCTCTTTGACTTATTTTGACTTGGTAAACATCATTAATTGTCAAAGATACTTCACATATACTGTAACATCCCCAGCCACCCAAGATGGGAAACTCCACTACAATTCTTCTTTGTTAGCAAACTGTAACATACCCAACCTCCCACATGATGAAATGCCACACCAGGAACGCACCTCTTCACTGATTTGGAGACTCTGATAACACTTAATTAATAAATAAGCATGAAAAATATACATGCAATGATCAAGATTCATACCACAACATAGAAGACATGCACAATATATCATGCACAACATTAACTAGAAAACATGCATATTATAGGTACAATCTCAGGTAGAATAATTTGATACGCAACGGAAATAAATACATAAGCAAGGAAACCATAACAGAGAGAAATTGTCTTTTATAAATGAATACACCAAATGGTTTCACACCAAGGACGTTCCACCCAACCGTAGACATTGTTGTTCCAAGTCTCAACAACAGTGTCACCCCCGAGCCAAGGCTATGAATCCACAAGGGCGGTTCCAGAGTGTTACTTGGCTTCCCAAACTAGTCAGCACTCAAGATCTCACAGGATTCTCCTACACTCACAGTAATCCAAGTACCCATCTCTCTTCTACCCATCCTGCACCACCCAAGAGAATAGAGCTCCACCCTTATCTGCCACATAGTCTCTCAGGCAATCCCTCTTCGTCCAAGGCTCCAGTGCAGTTGGTCCAGAATCTCCATGTTGGGACTCTCAGGACATGCAGTTGTGATCAAAGCTAGTCACAGTACAATCATCTCAAACATGCAAGCCTCAAATCATGGTTGGACTACACCAGTAATCTCTACAACCAACAAAAAAGTGTCTTCTTTTCAGCAGTTTGTCTTCCTTTCCTAAGACAAGATACAAAAAATGAGGAAAGATGAGTGAGTGAAGGAATGGATGGAGTGCAGACTCCATGAGAGAGGATGAACAGTGAATCAAACTGGGTGAATGAATGCGTGAGGTGACCAACAACAGTACCAGAATGGGAACAAGAATGAGAGTATTTTCCAACTGGAGAACGAACCCCTTCCAAAGACCAGGGAGGAGTTTTTGTAATTCGTGGGGGTCAATAACCTCTTGGCCTTCCCCCAATATCTCATGTAATTGATTCNCACACACACATTACATAAAATAGGTAATATAAAATAAATAAGCATTGAGCTCCTCAATCCCCCCTCTCTTGTGGAATCATAGCCCCCTATAACTCTAGTCCTTGTTCGTCTAGCATCCAGTGATGTATTTATTATTAATAATGAACAGAACATTACATTTCTTAGGCACAATTGCCTTTTAATAATTTTTTGGGCACTCTGGCCTCTCAATAATGTAACAATACATTATTTAATATGGGGGCTCAAAACCCAGGGTGTTACATCCCCTCCCCCTTATTTTGGCACTGTCCTCAGTGCATATACAAAACATGAATCAAAATTCCAAAAGGTATTCAAAAATTTGCGGGTACTATACCTTCATGGCATCTTCATGCTCCCAGGTAGCATATTCAGGACCGCAGTAGGTCCACTAAACTTTTACCAGCTCTATAACTTGATTCTGAAGCATTTTGACCTTTATGTCCAATATTTGCACTGGTTGGACCTGAAAGTCTCCCTCTGCCTCTACCTGAATCAGATGCAAATAAAAAACATGGTTAGGATCATTGTTGAGCCTCATTTTTGTCACCTCCAATTTCCTTATATTGTCCCATATCCTAACCAATTTTGCCTCATACATATGCACTCTTTGCCTATTTTCCTCAACAGACATGTCATTTAACAATTTTTTTGTACATGAGGTAATATTCATTTAGTCATGATTTATGTGGTTTATTAATGGATAGAATTGAATAATTAATGTTCAAAATCTTTCTAGTTACTTTTATTAATTTAATCATCTTCGTGAATAGGCATCACCTCATCTGGTACTCATCTTTAAGATTCGTCCGATGGTCCAGTACTGCAACAATCAGTTGTTTTATTCCGGTACTCTGCCTGATCTGGTACCACCTCCACCTGATCCAGTACCAAATATGTGCCTATATTGGTACCACCATTGCGCTGATCTGATACTCTAATCTATTACTGTGCTATTCTGGTACCAACTGTGCCAGTTTAGTACCAACATCCTATAGGATTTTGGTACCAACATCCTATAGGATTTTGGTACCAACATCTTATAGAATTTCGGTACTAGATTTGCACCTCGATTTCCATGCAGATAAAGATGAATCTCAAAATTATGGGATATGGGCTTTGTCCATAGTGGAATTTACATGAGGAAACATGGGGAAGAATTCACCCAGATCACATGTGTGGACCTCCAACTCAGGGGAATGATTCAGCCAAAAATCAACAAATATTTCTTAACCGCCAGATTGCGC
This sequence comes from Picea engelmannii, assembly GCA_009831015.1. NCBI lineage: Eukaryota > Viridiplantae > Streptophyta > Pinopsida > Pinales > Pinaceae > Picea > Picea engelmannii. Next base: position 67,282 of record ML784968.1, on the reverse strand, counting down.
CTTGAGTTGTGTGTGAATGGGAGATGATATTTCAAAACATCCAAATGGGTTTTTCTAGAACCCATCCAGATTGAAAACCCAAAAATGGTTTGAAAAAATCATCTACTATCTGGAAGATACAAAAGGTTCTTTGAGGCCAATTTGCCTAAATTGCCAATTTTTCAGAAATTCTAGGATCATGCCCAGATTTGTGGAAAATGCATTTCCTTGATTAGCTAATGGTTGTACTCAACCTACATTGATGGAAAATGGTTGTGATTTGATTTTTCATGGATTGAATTGTCTAGAGACAAATTTGTGATGTAAAAAGTATATAAATTGAGTTATGGCTCTAAGCCAAGGGGAGGAATTGTTATGTTGCAGATTGGATTTCTAAACAAACTCTTTTTGTAAATTTACTTGTTGAAGATTAATGGAAGTTTGAATTCAATGATCTTGTGTGTATTTTAGAATTTATCATCTGCTGATCTAAAATCTACCATGTTGGCATCAGCAAGGGCCCATCGATCCAGCTTGGTAAGCTCATTGTAAATTATTAGTATAGATTTTTATTTCTTGTACTTGTTTTGATTTCGTTTTATTTCACTATTAGAATTGTTTGCAAAGTGTGGAATTACAGGAATAGTTTGAGACTCCATCATTCGCATTACATGATCCAACAAATGGAACATCTCATAAAAACTTATGTTTCTTGTGTAGGAATGAAATAGGTTTTTTATAATTGTCAAGTTGCATTGATTTACTTTATGAATATCATTGGTTTGAAGAAGTGTGCAAAATTAGACAGGGATTGTTTTCAATTTATTATTGAAATGATTTGTTACAAGAAATGAGATCGTATCTCCAGCTCTCACATACATGCGCTTACAATGGAGTGTTTATACTCTGCTTGGTAGTTCTTTTAGCTTAGTTAAGTTTCCAGAATGTTAATGAGTGACTGTGTGGTTGTTACAGGATATAGAATCATATCCCATCTCTATCTTTCATGAGCCAACAATGAGCAAGATCTATCCCCCAAACAAGAATTATGAGTTATGCATTTGTTGATCAATTTTTTTGTATGGATTTTGAATTGTATGTGTGGAGTGTTATTTGAAAGGTGTGAAACAAAGTGTTTAGTTTTATAAGTATTTTTATTACATAGACTATACTCAGTAGACATGGTTAAACCACCTGTTGTCGGCACATATAGTGTAACAAATCTATTGATTACGAATATCGGTCAATAATTTATGTTTGGTAATATATTATGCATATAATTGCACCAACAATCATGTACATATTTCTTTAGCAAAGAGACACGAAATACATTATGCACTTTCATTGAAATAGGCAATGCAAGCATGTATGCAACTAGCCCTATTTTGTCCAATATCTCAAATGGACCACAGTATCTAGCTTCCAGCTTTGTACAACTGCCCAAATTCAAAGAGCTCTTCTTGGGTTTTACTTTCAAGAGCACATGCTCTCCTACTTTAAATTCTCTTGTTGTCCTATTCTTGTTGACATAAACCTTTTGTCTATATTGAGTTTCCTTTAAATTATGCTTAATCTTAACCATTTGGTCTTCCATTTCCTTGAGAAACTCTGGCCCAAGTACCACTTTATATATTGGGTTGTCCTAGCTTACTGGAGTATTGCACTTTGTACCATACAAGGCCTCAAATGGGCTCATATTCAATGAAGCTTGATACCCATTATTATAGGAAAACTCAACCAAGTGCAGGTAATATTCCCACCTAGATGGCTTATCCATCACATACTTTCTTAACATGTCTTCAATTACTCAGTTGACCCTCTCTGTCTTCCCATCTAACTATGGATGGTATGTTGTGCTAAAGCTAATACTTGTACCAAATCCTTTGAATAATACTTTCCAAAAATTTGAATTAAACTTAGTTGTTGTATGAGTTGTTTTGATAGGAACAAAATGAGAAGCCTTTGTCAATTTATCAAGCACTACCATGATTAAATCATGTTGCCTTGTTGTCCTGGGATATTTAGTTATAAATTCAATGGTTATGACTTCCCATTTATTCTCTGGAATTGGTAATGGATGTAGCAAACATGTTGGGTGTCTATGCTCAGCCTTCACTCTTTGGCATTCATACATCTGACGATGTAATCAGAAACATCCTTTTTCATTATTGGCCAAAATAATTGGCTTCTTACTATTGTAATTTTTTTTTGGTAATCGATATGTCCATCATATGGAACATTATGCATTTTCTTTAATACGAAATTCCTAAGTTATCTAGAACTAGGAACATAAATTCTATTTTTATGAATAAGTAGTCCATCTTCCTTTATCTCATAATCTTTCACTTTATGTTGTACATATCCTCATTGTAAGCTTTCCTTTACCTGTAGGTAATTTTGATATGTAACAACAACATATAAAATTTTGTGCTTCAAGTTTGACTGATGCATACTGACATTTGTATCATGCATGACATGCACTCTTCTACTAAGTGCATCGACAACTTTATTTTATTTTCCTTTGACATGCTTGATATCAAAGTCATATTCACTTAAGAATTCAAGTCATCTTGTTTTCTTGGCATTCAAAGTTGGCTGATCAAAAAGATACTTCATACTGCTGTGGTATTTTCTTAAATCAAATCTCTTTCCCATGAGATAATGCCTCCACATCTTCAATGCATGAACAATGGCAGAAAGCTCCAAGTCATGTGTGGCATAGTTCTTCTCATACTCCTTAATATTTCTGGACTCATAACAAATGACATGTCCATTTTGAGTGAGGACTCCACCATGTACTTTCTTGCATGCATCTTTGCATACCACAAAATTATCATTTGGGTCAACAATATTCAAAATAGGTGCACTAGTAAGTAATTCCTTCAACGAAATAAAATTTTATTCACACTCAGGTGTCCATTCAAATTTAATTCCCTTATTTTGTAAAGAAGTGATGGGATGAACAATCTTAGAGAACCCTGCTATAAACCTTCTGTAGTAACTAGCTAACCCCATAAAAGATACGACTTCTGAAACATTCATGGGCATTGGCCATCCTCTAATGGCTTCAATCTTCTCAAGGTCTATGACTATACCCTGTTCTGAAATAATGTGCCCCAAGTAATGGATTTTTTCTTAATAAAAATAACACTTACTCAGCTTGGAATACAATTGATGTTCTCTCAACACTTGAAGTACCAGTCTTAGGTGATGTTCATGCTCTTCCTCTGACTTAGAATAGAAAAGTATGTCATCCAGGAATACTATGACAAACTTATCCAAGTAATTTCTGAATGTGCCATTCATTAAGAACATAAAGACAGTTGGTGCATTGGACAATCCAAATGGCACCACTACAAACTCATAATTCCCATACCTGGTTCTGAAGGATGTCTTATGGATGTCTTCTTCCTTGCTTCTTACTTAATGGTATCATGATCTCAGGTCTATCTTTGAAAATATCTTTTCTCGTCTTAGCTAATCAAAGAGTTCATCAATTATGGGTATATGATACTTGTTCTTTATAGTAGACTTATTCACCTATCGAAATTCAATACATAACCTCAAGGTTCCATATTTCTTTTTGACAAAGAGTATCGGTGCTCCCCAAGGTGAAACACTTGGGCGTATGTACCCTTTTTTCAACAATTCCTCCAACTGCATTTGTAATTCTTTTAACTCTAGTGTGCTCATTATGTAAGGTGTTTTTGACATCGGGGTAGCTCCCAAAACTAGATCAATAGAGAAATCTATTTCCCTTTTTGGTGGAAACCCTGGTATTTCTTGGAATACATCCTCGAATTCTTGTAGTATCAAGAAATCTTCAAGTCTTCGCCCCTTTGTCTTTTCTGGCTCATCCACATGGGTTGCATACAATTGACACCATTTTCTAAAACATCTCTTTAGTTGTAAGGCTGAAATCTCCCTTATAGAGATGGGTCTTGGAATTACTTTCACAGTGCTTTGTTTTCCATCTCCATCAAGACATGTAAATGTCTTACTATGACTATCTAGGACAACATGATGCTTGTCCAGCCAATCCATTCCAATTAGAATATCATAAGACCCCAATGGTATGATATTTAGGTCAACACTAGTGTTCACACCATTAATACTTATGGAACAACTTCTGACCATATCATGGATTCTCCTTTTGGTTCCAGCAACTAGTTCAACCAAACTTGATTTCCCAAGCTTAATTTTCTTCAAATGTAATCAATCCACATCGGTCATGTTGGATTGGTATTCTTCTTGTCGATCATCTAAGGTTGCATAAATCCTTTACATGTCTTCGATTGTTGTAGCTTCTTGGATGTTGTATGCAGTCTTCACTATGTCCTTTCTGTGTGGGAAATCCTTGTACAAGTGATATTCTTTGCATCCCCAACATTGGATTGGTCTTCCCCTTTTTATCAAGGAGTCTTCTTTCTTGGTATCATCCTTAGCATATTGATCTTGATTATTTTTATTAGGCTCATTTCTATTGAAAAGAGGTTTGAACCCCTTCCTCCTCTGATCAGACATATCCTTCTTCTTATCCTTCCAATATTTGTGCATGGAAACTTTGACCTGGACTTTCTTTCACAAGTATTTATCCTTCCTAATAGCCTCAGTCAATATCTTGGGCTCATCATACCAAATATTTTATTTTTAAAAGGCTGGCGGTCTACTCAAAAACCTTTGTATCTTTACCTTTTCATCATGTATAAACCCTACATACTTTAACAATCCCAAGAACTTCTTCTCATACTCTATCATAGTCATTCTTCCCAGCATGAGTTCAAAGAACTCCTACATTTTCTTGTCATAAAAATGCTCTGATAGGTACTCCTTTTGGAAATGCTTCTTGAATTTCTTCCAAGTGATCATATTCCCATTAATATGTTCAACTTTCTTTAGTTGATCCCACAACATTCCATATTTCCCATGTAAGTGGTAGGTGGTAATTCTGGCTTCTAGATTTGATGAATAGTTATGCAATTGGAAGTATCTCATGAGTCCAAGCAACCATGCTTCAACATCATCCCCCCTTTCTCTTTCACCATCAAAGGATGGTGGCTTGAGATTCCTCATCTCTCCTTGCAAATTGTCCACCTCATATATCCTTCTTTGGTGCCTAACAGGAGACACCTTTGGACTACTTAAGGAATATTCAGATGCATAAAAATTTATTGTTGAGTAAGGAGGTGAGTGGTGTCTATGAGCTCTTCTAGCACTTCTGTAATAACCTCCTCTTCCACGATCATTTCTTCTTTCATGAAACCTACCTTCTTCCTCTTTCTTTGAGCCATTTTTGGCCTGACTCTGCAACTGATTTAAGCTCTACAACACTCGAGCATTTATCTCAATTTTCTCTCTCATCAGCCTCTCATTGTCTACCTTGCAGCTCCGTACTTCTATTTTCAGGCTCTTCACAGTTTCTAGCAATGTTTATTGCCCCCCTCGGACCTTGCGTCCATTAGATTATGTCTCTGCATTTCTAATTTTGGTATTATATCCTTCGGATTCTTTATCATGGCTAGAGGCTCCCTCAACTTATTCCATTTATTCAATATTCATTCTGAGTTGATGTGTTTAAATTCCTTAATTCTGCAAAATGTGCAAGTGACCATTTTGTCAGAATTAAGCATATGATAAAAAAAAATTGTCAATAATGCTACAGATCCTTTTAACTCATGAAGAATTTATATAGATAAAACTTCCATGCTATCCCTAAGTCGATATAGAAATCAATTCTGCACAGGCACTTCCTTCAAACCACTTTCCCAAGTGACCACGGCTTGAAACCGCTGGCCAAATCCTTCCTGGTGCTTTTTTGCACTAGAATTACTATATCGGAGATCATGTGATTGAAAATCAATCGAGGGATGAGATCGACAGTCAACAGGAGCTCTGGGACTCCGGCTTCAGAAGTTCCATATTTTCCACACTCTCAACTCTTCTGGAGTTCCATGTCTCTGAAGTGCCAAGTCTCTGGACTGCAGGATCTGTTGCCATGTATCCTATCCTGCTCAATGGTTAGGATTTCCTTCACATCTCTGGGCTTCGGGTCTTCCCAAGCGCCTGTCCACAGATCTCCTGGAGTGCCAAAATACCAGAGGTCCTCTCCTTCCTCCACAAATCACCTCTCGATCAGTGGTGGAGATTAACTCTGGCCTTTGGGAGTTCTCGACCTAAGAAAATTGCAACTCAAAATATCTGGAGTACCAAGTTTCTCGGCCTTGGGATCTTATGACATGTGTCTACTGTAATCAATGGTTGAGATGGACTCCGGCCTTCGGGATTCCTCGAACCCAATTACTTATGCCTTGAATCCTCCATATTGCCAAGTCTCCAGACTATAGGATCTGCCACCACATGGTAGAAAGTAAGGCACAGACAAGTGGCCTTATTTGACGGGTGACACATGTTATATAATAACTAGCACAAATGATCTTTGAAAAACATGAAACATGATGACACGTGGAAAGATTCAAGTGTGTCCACATCACCCTAGGTGACGTCAGCAGGCCATGTCACCCCAGTGCGTCACAACTTCGGGGCTTCAGAAATTCAGGAGACTTCTCCCCACTACCTCTCAAATCCCTCAAAGGTCAAACTCCTAAATCGGTTGATTTGTAGAGACATTTCCTCAAACACCAACAGTTTAGATTTACTCTAGGGTTCAACACTTCATAGTTTTTTCATTGTTGAATACCACCACACCCATGGACTGTTGAATGTAGAATTTACAAACCCTTGCTAATATTTGGACACGTGTACCTGAATATGAAGGGTCCAGTTTTACTTCGGAGTTCTAGACTTCAGAGGTTTTCTGCCAATCCCCGACTATCAGTCATCAGTAATCAAAGATTTTCTTTGTCCAGGACAGAGAAAACATTCACCAGAATCTGTCGATCCCTGACCATCAGTGATCGAAGATTTTCCTTGGTTGATATTCAACCCTTCACCCAATTCGTTGACCCTTGACCATCGATCGTCGACGATTTTTGTTGGCGAACTTCCACACTTAGAATTTTGAAAAAATCACAGGTGAATCTAGGTCGTTGATCTCCCAACCAAGAGGATCTTGACCGTTCATTTTCTCCAACTACCCAAACAACCGAAATCAATAGGAATCGTCGATGTTCCTCATTTTTCAAATCCTTGAATCAATCCCAGTCATTGATTTGGTAATTTTTCCAAACTTTGCAAACATTCGAATTTTTAAAATTTTTCAAGGATGAATCAGGACCGTTGATCCAAGATCGAACACGATCTCAACCATCGATTCTCCAAACTCTATCCATCATTACGGCGGCCATTAAAACTCAAAATTTTTACCTTCCAAGTCAAATTTGACTATGCAACTCCGTAGATCGAATCCATTAACTTCTTAGACAATCCTATAATCATTCAAACTCAAATCTATTCATGAATTTGGGGGATTTCACTCAAACACTTCCACCGTTTTTCCCCAATTCACATAGATATATATAAAATCTGTAATTATGAATCTTCCCAATTCGCACTTGTTCTAGCCTATAACAGTCTGGTGTTTGAACCAGAAGCTATGATACCAATTTGTAACGTCCCCAGCCACCCAAGCTGGGAAATGCCACTACAATTATTCTATGTTACCAAACTGTAACATACCCAGCCTCGCACGGGATGGCATGCCACACCAAGAACGCACCTCTTGGCTGATTTGGAGACTCTAATAACACTTAATTAATAAAGAAGCATGAAAAACATACATGCAATGATCAAGATTCATACCACAACATAGAAGACATGCACAATATTAACTAGGAAGCATGCATATTATAGGTACAATCTCAGGTAGAATAATTTGATATGCAGTGGAAATAAATACATAAGCAAGGAAACCATAACAGAGAGCACTTATATTTTATAAAAGAAGACACCAACTGGTTCTAGACCAAGGACGTTCCACCCAACCGTAGACATTTTTGTTCCAAGTCTCAACAACAATGTCACCCCTGAGCCAAGGCTATGAATCCACAAGGACGGTTCCAGAGTGTTACTTGGATTCCCAAACCAATTAGCACTCAAGCTCTCATAGGATTCTCCCGCACTCACAGAAATCCAAGCACCCAACTCTCTTCTACCCAACTTGCACCACCCAAGAAAATATACCTCCACCCTTCTCTGCCACGCAGTCCCTCAGGAAGTCCCTCTCCATCCAGGGCTCAAGTGCAGCTGGCCCAAAATCTCCATGTTGGGACGCTCATGACTCGCAGTTGTGATCAAATTTAGTCACATTCCAAGCATCTTAAACATGTAGGCCCCAAATCATGGTTGGAATACACCAGTTATCTCTACAACCAACAAAAATGTGGTTTCTCTTCAGCAATTCATCTTCCTCTCCCAAGCCAAGATACCAAAAATGAGGAAATATGAGTTAGTGAAGGAATGGATGGAATGAAGACTCCACAAGATAGGATGAAAAGTGAATGAACCCATGAGGCGAACAACAATAGTACCAGAATGGGGACGGGAATGAGATTATTTTCCAACCGGAGAACAAACCCCTTCCAAAGACCAGGGACAGTTTTTTGTAATTCATGGGGGTCAATAAACTCTTGACCTTCCCCCAAGAGATCACATAATTGATCTCCCCCCCCCCCACCATTACACAAAATGGGTAATATAAAATAAATAAGCACTTAGCTCCTCAAGCTTCCCTCTCTTGTGGAATCATATCCCCCTATAACTCTAGTCCTTGTCCATCTAGCAGTCGACGATTTATTTATTATTAATAATGATCAGAACATTACATTTCTTAGGCACACTGGCCTTTTAATAATTGTTTGGGCACTCTGGCCTCTCAGTAATGTAACAATACATTATTTAATATGGGGGATCAAAACTCGGGGTGTTACATATACAAATATGGAAATAGCTTCATTTAACCACCTTGTATTATTTTGATTACCTTGGCCTAGTGGTGGTGTGTTTGAGTAGCCAATAAAGGAGGTTTTGGACTTGATCCTTTCTTACTAGAGGATTCCTTGAGGTTTCTAGGGAAGCCTCCCTTGTGTTGGAATTCATCCTTCACTAAAATGAGGGAATTGATTATAATTTCTCTATGATTAGCAATAATTAGCAATGAACAAATGAATAATAATACACATACACAGTACACCAGTGTTTTACGCGGAAACCCAAAGAGGGATAAAACCACATAATGCTTTTTCTTATATGTCTTGAAGAATTACATTCATTGGAAGCACCAACTTCCTTTTTTTTCCAGTTTCAAATGGAAGGAGGCTCCAACCCCCTAGTTTCTCAGGATACAACCTGAGGGAATCTCCAACTCCCCAATTCTCTGGCTACAACCAAAAGGAGGCTACAACCCCCTATGTTCTCCAGCTACAACCAGAAGGTGGATACAACCACCTGTCCTTGCCCCGTCCAAATGCCTTGAAGTATAAGTAGAATGATGGAACCACTGTCACACTATCATTGTGAAATATATCATTGTAAACATGTACCAATAAAACTGAATCATGCATCAACCATGCATCAACCTGTACCTCAACCTGTAATTAACATGTACCATAAACAAGTGCAACCAACTATGTACCAAGTATGTACCAATCATGTGTCAACTACTCATCAATATGTACCAACATCATCAACTATACACCTCATGTATGTTCCAACTCATCAACTACTTGTCTCAGCCATGTACACAACATGTACCTGAACCAAAATCCCTCATCAATTTCATCATCAAAATATGATTTGTAACTTTGTAATAGACCTGGTTTATATGATCACATACCTGCAAACCTTACTTAACTTTAACAACAAGAGACTACCATTTTCATCAAACTTTTCTTTAGTCTCACATGACTAGTTTTGGATTAGTCAACAACCCTAACTTGAAATAATCATAAGTTTGTACCTGTAATGAATAAATATATGAAACTAATAAAAAAATTATTCAATGTGTTTTATGAAATTCCTCCAGGTGTCACTACTTGGAGCCTCTCAGAAAAGGAGTTATAGCAAAAATGGCATACCTTGTTGAATTCTAGCTTATTCTAGAGAGCGACATTGTAGAGCATTCCCCATACAGAATATTTGTTGAATAGATATGAAATTGTTACACATAATATTACATATTGTACTATAACAAACACATTTTTTCTTACTGAATTTGGATCTGGTATGAAGAATTTATGACGTTTTTACGCGAAACACATGTTTTAGACTAGTTTCATGACTAGCCACAAACCCTATTTTCCACGGAGTGTAACTACAAAAATACAATGACCCCCAAGATGAATTTTTTACCAAGGATACTTGGATATGTTTCCTCAATGGCATATCAATTTCATGGTCTGAATCATTTTGAAAAAAATTGAAAATGGTGAGATGAACCGTAAATAACATACCTTAGAAAGCATCATCAAAAGAATTTATCCTTCCTTGAATTTCAGCCCTCTTTTCTTCACCTTCCCTCAGAAATTTGGCTTAGATATCCTTTGGTTACCTCAAACACCTATAGATATTCAATATGCTCAAGTGTTATCTGAAATGAGAGAGCCTTGCCTCTTATTTATACTCTCCAAAGTAGCTTCCTTAAAAGCATCTTCTAGGTCACTTTGCCCACTTTCCTTATTTTAGGGTTAACCCACTTCTAATTTCTCCATTAAATTTAATATTTAAATAATTCATTTTTATTCACTTTAAATTATAGTACACCCATCACTTCACTTTATTATTTACCTTCTAAAATCTCTTAAACCACTTTGACTACGTTGACCTTTTGGGGCTTCTAGATGACATGTGAGGGTCCTCCAACTTCATAAGGCCATAACTCTCAAACTGTCAGGATTTATGTGATGTTTTACATACCACCAGAAATGGAATGACATGTAATATCCATATATAACAGTATTACCTAAAATATATCAAAACTCATACCATTATCCATAAAAAAAAACTTGGCTCCACTACCCCAACCTGGGTTCTCCAACTTCTCATGTCCATAACTCTCTAATCGTGAGGAGTTATGTGACATTCCACATACCACTAGAAATGGCATGACAAGAAATATCCATCTAGGATAGTTTCACTGAAAAATTCATTGACTTTCATCTCATTATTCCACAAATAAGCATGGTTTTTGTAACCATACTTTTAGGATAATGCAATCTGCAAAGCATTTTCCCATAAGGGCTTTCACCATAAGGGGACCACTTTGGAGTTAATCCATTTCTACTTATTATAAACCATGAAAAGAAAATAATGAGTCATATTTAAATCAAACAAACTTGGGTCCATTACCCAAACCTTTGTGCTACCAGGATTTCTTCAAGGGTTGACATCAATGGCAACCAAACTTAATCAACAATCTCCCCCTTTGGCATTGATTGCAACACTCTGATGAAAAACTGAAATTATGTCATGCAATACTGAAGTCATATCACTCATGCTCCCCCTAGAAACATGCCTCTATCCTCTACATATCTATGATGAATCTCTCCCTCTTTGTCATCAATGGAAAACGTATTTTTCCATCCAGGGTTGCTCCCCCTGACTGAATTGTCCTCTTTATGGTGCTTCCTCATGTACATCTAAGACATAGAAGATAATCATTCAAAAGCATTCATTTTGGAGTAGAAATAACTTCGAGTCTCTGGCGAATATACTTAAAGGCTTCCCGTGGAAGTGGTTTTGTAAAAATATCTTCAACTTGTTCTTTTGTGCCCACATACTCAACTATAATGTTCTTTTCTGTAACTTGTTCCCGTAGAAAGCGATACTTGATTGGAATGTGCTTTTTCTTAGAGTGCATCAATGGGTTCTTTGATATACTGATGGTTATTGTATTATCACAATAGATTGGAATGGACTCATTATACTCAACCTGTATATCTGTCAAAGTTTATTTCATCCAAAGAACCTGTGTATAATATGTTGTTGCTGCAATATACTCTGCCTCGACTGTAGATAGAGATACTGATGATTGTTTCTTGTTTAGCCATGATACTAAACACTCACCCAAGTAGAATATTGCTCCACTGGTGCTTCGTCGGTCATCAATACAACCTACCCAATCTGCATCTATGTAAGAAATAAGAGATAGATCCTTTCCTTTTGGATACCATAATCCAAACTCTTATGTTCCTTTGAGATATCTGAAAATTCTCTTCATTGCTAATACATGTGATTCTTTTGGTGTTGCTTGAAATCGTGCCACATGTCCAACTATCTGCATTACATCTAGTCTGTATATTGTCACATATAGTAGGTTGCAAATCATTAACCTATATTGCCTCTGATCTGTAGACTTTGAATCATCCTCTTTGCTTAACTTGCAGTTGGTTTTCATGGGAGTGATAATTGGTTTGCAATCTTCCATCCCGAACCTCTTTAACATTTCTCTGATATATTTGGTTTGAGAAATAAAAATTCCTTGGTTGCTTTGACGTATCTGAAGTCCCAAAAAGAAGGATAGTTCTCCAAGTAATGACATTTCAAATTCATTATGCATATCCTTTGCAAATTTTTGGCTTAACTTGTCATCATCACTACCAAAAATAATATCATCAACATAAACTTCAATTAATAAAATATTACCTTGACTTACCTTGATATAGAGGTTGTTGTTTGCACTTCCTTTTCTGAAACCTGCACTTCGTCAGATCACTGTTATAACCCTAAAATGCACCACACAGGCTTACCTGGCATCAGGCCAACTCATGTCTCTTCCTTGCCAAAGCCATGCTGAATAAAACCTTGAAAAACCACTTAAATCAAGCAACCCGCGCCCTAACCTTTCACTGGGCGTGTTGGACCGCTTGCTAGCCTTCTACTGCACGCGGTGGACCGCAGGCTAGACCACTACAGCCCGCATTTACCTAACAAAGCAAAAAATCAGGAAAGTTTTCGCCAGGACGAGAATCTTTTTGTCAGTTAACTGGAACTCCCAGCCATGCATGGCCGAGAGTTCGCCTAAAACCCTAGCTCTTTCTAGCCTATAAAAGGAGGGGTAGGGGTACTATTCAAAGGAGGAAAAATCATAGCAAAGAAACTCTGCCAAAATTGCCAAGTCCATTATTGTCCCAACCCTTTAGCCTTTCCTCAAGCTTTAGGAGAA
>ML784968.1:19886-39673 GCA_009831015.1 Picea engelmannii | reverse complement strand
TCAATAAAAAGATACTTTTCCCATCCCAAATACATGAGTCTTATATGTTATATGTGATTTGTGTTTAATCTCTAACCCCCTAGTAGAACAATAGCATGCATGCATAGTTTTGTCTTGATTGCAGGATCGCTTTGTGGAAGGAGTAGTAGCAGCAAGGAGATCAAGCTCAATGGAGGAGCTACACCAACCGTCGATAAAAAGGTCAGTTAGTTCTTCCCTTGTTTGCTTAAGGAAAAGGGTTTTAGATTCAGGGTAGAAGGTTAAAGGTAGCTTATGAAAGGTCATGATCTGCGTACAAGTTTAAAGCCCTAGCTTGTTAGTCCGTAGGGTAGAATACCCCACAACAATCACCCATCAGTAGGATCTTGACCGTTGATCGCCAGGAGATACGTGTCATCATATCAACAATTTCGAGAAAATATATTCGAGAGTTTTTAGTTGAGATTTGAGACTCCCGAAGTGCAAATAGTCGGAGAGCCGAAGCAAATATCAATCGTCAAATCGTCCAAAGTATATCTCTGTCGTCAGATCGTCCGAAGTAAATCTCCATTGTCGGATCGTCCGAAGTGAATCTGGACCATCTGATCCAGAAGGGACCTGGCATGAGTCTGTGGAATCCGGATAAAGTCCCAAAGTAATTCATAGCCATCAGATTAAGAAGGGACGTGGTGTAAATATTTGAACTTCGGGTAAATACCCAAAGAAATCCTCGATCGTCAAATCCATAGGACAGGTGGTACAAATCTGTGGACTCTGGGTAAGGACCCAAAGTAATCCTTGATCGTCAGATCAAGTGGACACATGTTAGTGGATTATAGCCTTTAGATAAAATCCATTGGGAAAAAGGGTGAAGTTTGAGATTTGAGATCTCAGAAGTCTAGAGACCCAAAGGAGATCTCAATCGTTGATTGAGAAGAGATCCATAGGACCGTTGATCTAGTTGAAAAGGTCAAACACCCAAAGTATAAACATTGTCGTTGATTTAGGAGGGAAGTTATGGTCCATGGATTTGAAAAGGGCAGATATGAACCATCAGTTCAGACAGTACCGTCAATATTGGGATATCGATGGCCCCGTAGCATTGCGGGGATTAGGTGCACAAACTTTAAAAATTTGAGGGGGGGGCGCAATCCAAACCCCAGTTTTGGAGAAAGAACAGGTGGAGGCTCGAGGAGAATTGTGGGCCGAAAAGTAGTTTGTTTTCAAACCGCCTTTGGCTGTGCCCACAATTGTGTGTTTACGTGAGGTCATTTCCCAAGGTCACACCTAAGGAGGGGCCAATAGAAAAGGGGCTAATGCCAACTTTGAGACTTCGCTTAAGTGCAAAGGAAAAGGTCATGGGTATCATAAGACCTGCACCAGAAGCCGGAAGGGTTTGTGCTTGATTAAGAGGTGAGACTATCAAGGTATCTAAGTCTTATTTGACTAAGATAATTGGAGAACCTTGATCAGATGGTTGTTCTAAGTCTCAGACTTCCCAAATTAGGAATCATAGAGGGAAAGGATTTGTTCTTGCAAGGAGGACAAATGTTTTTTATTTTTTCCCCATCGTGGGTGTGTTACAAATTGGTGTAAGAGCATGGTTACAACACTTGGCCTTCTTGGGCTCATGGACGAGTTGCTTAAAAACTCTATTTGGAGTACTTTTAAAAGAGTGACACTCTACCTTGCCTCTTTCTTAAAAATTATGGTTAAAAATGTTATTAAATAAAAGAATGAAACTTTCTATTGTGTGTGTGCATTTAATAAATTGAACCATGTATTGTTCATGAACTAATAGACTGTTAACTAACAATAAGTGTTTTTGTCAACACTCAAGCAGTCAGTAAATCATGGGAAAAATTCAATAATAAAGGATGGTGACATGTCATGAAGTGGGGGATGGATCCCATAATAGAGATGAAGAATCTGAAGAAAGGAGGGTGGTGGAAACCCCTCTCGATCTGGATAAAACTGTAAGGAGCCTTGGGGCCTAATTATAGAGTTGCAAGGATGACAATGAGATATTGATCAAGGATCAAGAAAAACAAACATAAATTAATGTAGTCTTGTTGCAGAGCTTCTCCGACATACAGAGGAAACTACAACATGAACCTGCAACCAGTCATGTGGATCGACGATATAAGAAGAGAATTCAAAGTCTACCTGAGATCTGAAAACATGACTCCATAAGTGACCACACTAGGAGAAGTGCCTCGAAGAAGGCCCAACCTGGAGTCAGGGGACACTCGTCGGTAGAGTCCTATGGAAAGGAAGCCGGAAAATCTGAAGGATCTTCTAGTAGTAGATCAAGCTCACATTCTCAAAGGAAAGGAAAGAAGTGGAAGCGTTCCAAAAATCATGATCCTGAAGAATTCAAGAAAGCCAAACCACCCTCTTTCGATGGAGAGATTAGGAAGGGAGAAGAGGTTGAAGTTTGGCTGCTTGGTTTAAATAAATACTTCAAATTCCATGACTACTCTGAAAACTTGAAGGCTCGAATAGTCATATTTAACCTGAATGGAAAGGCTTCCATTTGGTGGGAAGACCTTAGGAATGTGAAAGGAGTCCACGAGAAGGACTTGTAATGGAAACAATTTGAGAAATACTTCAGGAAGCAGTATCTGTCAAAGAAATACATGGATGGGAAGACTAAGGAATTCTATGACTTCATGTTGGCGAAGCTCACCATAGATGAATTTGTCAATAAATTCCTTGAACCACTGAGGTATGTACCCTACATAAAATATGAAAAGGTAAAAATGCAGTGGTTCATTAGTGGGTTACCTCAGACCTACCGGGACAGGATTGAGTTCGATGAACCAAAGACCTTAGAAGAAACTATCTAGAAGGCAAGGTATTGTTATGAACAGTTTCAGAGTAATACAAGACCTCAGGAGGACGAAGAGGAGTAGTCTGGGATTCCATAAGAAGGGGTTTAAATCCTCAAGGTTTAAGAACTATGGAAAAGATTCTAGAAGGAGCCTTCCTACTAGAAGTGTATATCAGCAAAATTTCCCCTCTCAAAGTGGAAATAAACCTTTTAAGACAGCCCCAAAAAATACCGATAACCTAAAGAAGGAACCCTTAAAATGTTGGGATTGTGGAGAATATCATCGGTTGAGGGACTTCCCACACAGACAATAGAACAGTAAGAGAATCTACAATATCCAAGAAGCTATCATCATCAATGATGTGTCTAGGATCATGCCACAAATGTATGCAGCCTTGGACAATAATCAAGCCGACCACCAAGCTTCAGTAGTGGAGTTGGAAGGTATGATCGCCAACCATCTAGTTTTTATTTTAATTGACGCAGGTTCTAATTTGAGTTATGTGGCCCCTCACACTGTTGATAAGTGTAAACTACAAAAAATTAGACATGTTAAACCATGGTTGGTGTGATTAGCCACTGGGACCAAAAGAAAGGTGGTAGAGGTCATACCAACCTGTCAATTCATCATGGGCGGATTGCCCACCCAAGCGACCCTTAACATACTTCCCCTCGGATATTATGAATTGTTGATTGGTATGGATTGGTTGGTTGCTTATAAAACTAAATTGGGTTGTTATCATAAAACTTTAGAATGTGTAAATGAAGAAGGGAGAAAAACGACCCTCCAAGGGATACAAAATCCTGTCTCAGTGAGACAAATATCATCCCTTCAAATGAAAAAGTATTGCAGAAAGGGGTGTTCCTTATATGCCATACATGTACTGGAATTTTTTGAGAATGAAAATCCAAACCTAGAGGACCACCCATATTAAGAGAATACAAGGATGTGTTCCCATAAGAGGTACCAGCCTACCTCCGAGAAGGGATATCGACTTCTCGATAGAACTTACACCAGGAGAGGTACCATCATCTAGAACGCCATATAGAATGAGCACACCAGTGTTGGTTGAGCTCAAGCTACAACTAAAGGAAATGATGGACAAAGTCTACATCCAACCCAGTGTATCTTCGTGGGGAGCACCCATCTTGTTTGTGAAAAAGAAAGATGGAACACTATGACTGTGCATAGATTGCAAACAACTCAATGAGACAACCATAAAGAACAAGTACCCCTTACCAAGAATTGATGACTTGTTCGACCAATTGGGAGGTTGTTCCATCTTTTCGAAGATCGACTTAAGGTATGGATACCACCAAGTCCGGATTAAGGATGAAGACATCCACAAAACATCCTTCAGGATGAGGTATGGTCACTATGAATTCATGGTGGTGTCATTTGGGTTAACCAATGCCCCCGCCACTTTTATGTCTTGATGAAGAATGTACTCAACAAATTCTTGTACAAATTTGTATTGGTTTTCATTGACGATATACTAATCTAATCCAAGAATAGGGAGGAGCATGAAGAACATCATATACTCATACTCCAAGTACTAAGAGAGCATCAACTCTACGCTAAGTTTAGCAACTGCGATTTATTTCAGAAGAAAGTCCATTACTTAGGCCATTCCATATCTAAGGAAGGGGTGGAAATAGACCCCGAAAATATGAGATCTATTATGGAATGGCCTACCCCGAAGGATGTATCTGATATTAGGTCCTTCATGGGCTTAGCAGGATACTATAGAAGGTTCATAAAAGGGTTTTCCAAGATTGGTTGTCCAATCACTGCCCTTCAGAAAAAGGGGATTAAATTAATTTGGACATCAAAATGTGAAGAAATATTTCAGGAACTGAAATACCTCCTGACCCGTGCACCCGCGCTAAATATTACAGACCCAGATAATGATTTCCTTGTGTGTATAGATGCCTGCAAGGAAGGACTCGGAGGATTCCTTATGCAAGAGGGACGTGTAATTTTCTACGTGTTCAGGAAATTAAATGAGCATGAGATCAATTATGTGACCCTTGACCTAGAGTTGGTCGCCATAGTACATGCTTTAAAAATGTGGAGGCACTACCTCCTGGGTAGGAAATTTTTGCTTATGACAGACCATTGTGGATTGAAACACCTATTTGATCAACCAAAACTCAATTCCAGGCAAACTAGGTGGATGGATATCCTCAGTGAGTTTGATTTAGAAATCAAACACGTCAAAGGAAAGGAAAACAGGGTGGTCGGTTCCCTTAGAAGAAGTATAAAAATGATTCATCTGGCAGCGGTAAGCACCTATGAAATGGATGTCAAGGAAAGAGTCAGGAATGCACAAGAAACAGATGCATTCTTTAAGACCGTGACCTCATACCTAAAGCAAGAGCCTACAAGGCTAAAATATGAAGGATACCAGATGCTTGAAGAAGGTATGTTGACTTATAGAAACAGATTGTATGTTACAAACTGTGACAAATTGAAGAGGTTCATAATGGTTGAACTACACAAGAGACCATATACCGGTCACCCAGGATATCAGAAAATGATCACGACCACTAGGAAACAATTCTATTGGTCTGGATTGAAGAAAGACATAGCTATCTATTTAGCTAAGTGCCTAGAATTCCATCAAGTTAAGGCAGAACACCGACATCCAGCAGGGTTGTTACAGCCCCTACCGATCCTGGACTTCATCACTGGATTACCAAAGTTGACCAAGCAAAATGATTCCATCATGGTTGTGGTGGACAAACTGAGTAAGTCTTCTCATTTTGTTCATGTCAAATGAACTTGCAAGGCCATAGATATTTCCAACATCTTCATAAAGGAGATATTTAGACTACATGGCATGCCCAAGGAAATTGTATCTGACTGAGATACCAAATTCACTTCAATCTTTTCGAAATCCCTAATTGTTGGTTTTGAGACAAAATTGTTGTTTAGCATGGCTTATCACCCTCAAACTGATGGGAAAATAGAAAGAATGAACCAAATAGTAGAAGACATGCTAAGGATGCATGTAATGCATCAGCCTAAGAAGTGGGAATACTACCTACCATTGGTAGAGTTTGCCTACAACAACGGTTATCATGAATCCTTGAAGATGAGCCCTTTTGAATCCCTCTATGGTAGACAGTGCAAGATTCCAATCAGCTAGAGTAACCCAGTGGAAAGAATTACAATCGGACCTGACATGCTGAAAGAAATGGAACAACAAGTGGTTCAGATAAGACAAAATTTGAAGATTGTTCAAGATAGAGAGAAAAGTTACGCCAACAAAAAGAGGACTCCCAAAGAGATCAAGACTAGAGACCATGTCTATCTCAGAGTTATACCCAGGAAGAGTTCCCTGAGAATGGAATTCTATGCCAAATTGGCACCTCGGTATTGTGGACCCTTTGAAGTCTTAGATAGAGTGGGACCTGTAGCCTATAGGCTAGCACTCCCTCCCACTATAAAGGCACATAATGTTTTTCATGTTTCATTATTGAAGAAATATTTACATGATGCTAATCATATAATTGTCTGGTCTGTGATCCAGGGGGAGCCAGAGGGAGAATTCCTACCAGAACCCCAATGCATATTAGACAGGAAGGAAACCTCACTCAGAAACCGAACCATTGCACAGGTCAAGGTGCAGTGGAAACACTTTGGCCTAGATGAGGCTACATGGGAAATGGAGGATGCCATGAGACAGGCATGTCCAATTTTGTTTACTCATGTACATACATGTCATGTTGACAGATAGAACATCGATGACGATGTTCCTTTAAGGGGGAGGGAATTGTAACACCATGTTTCCCCCAATCTGTAAATATAACTATATTGGCCAAGAAACTATGGAAAACCTAAAAGTGAATGTTTGATTTGATGGACCTTTGTACAAAAGGTTGATGAATGTAAATTATATTATTTTAATAGAAAATGGTTATGTGTTGCATGACTGTTGAAAGAGAGGATGTGCTAAGATAAAACCACGAATGTTATGAAAGGTGGTGGAGGGGACCCAGAATGGTTGTGTTAACCTCCACCGAACCAGTACCATGATGGAATTAATTGCTCATATCAGAACAACCCTATGACCCAGGAATGAATTATAGCCAGGTTGGTAGGTGGGAAGACCTCCTCAACATTTAATGAGGGGATGGGGCAGACTGCCCATCCATAAGGCTTCCAGACCTAACCACGGACTGGGAATTTGAGACACACACAATCTTGTTGAGGAAGGCAAGAAAGGAAGTGTGGTGGGCAGAGGAAGACATGCGGAAAGATGCATAGACAAGAGTGGAAACTCTTGGTTCCGAGGAAGGACAAAAAGAGGAACAGTAAGTTCTGATCACAAAAAATAGAGATTGATCCAGGAGAAGGAGAGTAGCATTTGTCCTTATCTATTTTTGTATTGGGAGAAGGAGAGTAACCTTCGTCCCTAACTTTCGTTGAGCTGGAAGTAAGAGATTGAATCTAAAAGCATCGTGGCTTAATATCAGGGGTGGCCAGTGATAAATCCATTGGGAGTGATTGAGCCTATGGTTGTGTGGAAACGAGCACCCCTTTCAGCAGTCGTATCACACTCTATGGTTCTGATAAGTGTTTTCTTGCCTTATGCTTTGAATTGTAAATAATGGATGCATGTGAGTATTTACTTGTCTATAAAGGGTTCTTTCTCTGTATTAAATGATTAAGTTATGAGTATGCATTTGTTCCCTTGAGAACCTATATTTCTGATTGAATTTCCATACATCCTAGTTTAATCACTCGAAGGCGCTTTCCCCAGGAATTTACATCATCGTTCCAGAGTCAGAGCAAGCCTCTTGGAATAGCTATCGTTTTGGTAACCTCACAAGTTACTTTTCCTTTATTCAGATCTTAAAGCTCTGCGAGTTGGGAAGGTGTTCCCTTCATACCAGTAGTCTAGGAGACTCTGAACTTGTGCCTATTCCCTTAACCAAAAACCCAACTAAGAGTGGAGATTATAGCCCAGGATTTATATCAAGGTCCACATGACCTGGGTCTAGGAACCTTGGAGCTCGAGGCTCTAAGATGTCAAATTGCACAATAGTCAAGTTGAACCCCACAATTGCTATGAATCGTCGATCTATGAATGGAGATGGAGGGTGGGAATCAATGCAAAGCACGAAGATGAAAATAGTGGACGCACTAGTTCGTGGCTTGGAATTTACCCTTGTCATTGATATCGATGGGCTATAAGATCAACGATCCCGGTTAGACTAGAATCAAGCGAGCACTTTCCAAATTGAGGAGGTCAAACTCTCTGGTAAAGAGTACGCATGTTGGGCCCCATAATTTATGTGAACCCTCGATCGTCATTGACCTTCAATCTAAGTTTGAGGTGATCCTTGAAACACAAGGAGTGTCGAGGATGGCGAAATATTCAAGGAGATCAAGCTCAGAAGAGATAGTGTTTTCAGGAGTGCAGACGAAATCCAGGAGACGGGCCTGTAGGAGGAGAAAAGGTTGAATCCTTCAAGAACTTAGAAAATATTCTAAGTTGGAGTAAGTCAGAAGCTCAGGAGGAGGAGCGACAGTGGTCATTGGATCACAACGCCAAGGATCGATAGTCATCTGATCTAAGAAAGGTAAACGAACCTTAGCACTTGGCACATGCAGGAGAAGGGAACTTACCAAAGTTCCAAAGTCCCGATGTAATTTGAGTTTGTCCATCACCAAGAGGTGAATCTGGACTGCCAGATCCAGAGGGATACATGGCAATGGATCATGGACTCCGAAGGAATATGTTTGAGGGTTTTCAATTGAAAGTTGAGATTCTCGAACCCTGAAGATCCGAAGTGAATTTGGACCGCCAGATCCAGAGGGACACGTGGTGACAGATCGTGGACTCTGGGGAAATATGTGAAAGAGTTTTCAGTTGATATCTGAGACTCCCAAAGTCTAGAGAGCCAGAGAGCTGAAGTAAATGTCAGTTGTCAGATCACCCGAAGTAGGATCCTGACCATTGATCGCCAAGAGATATGTGTCAGCATATCGACAGCTTCGGGAAATCTATTCGAGAGTTTTTAGTTGACATTTGAGACTCTCGAAGCATGAAGAGCCGAAGAGCCGAAACAAATATCAATCATCGGATCGTCTGAAGTATATCTCAGTCATATGATCGTCCGAAGTAAATCTGCATCGTCGTATCATCTGAAGTGAATCTGGACCATCTAATCTAGAAGGAACGTGGCGTGAGTCTGTGGACTCTGGATAAAGTCCCGAAGTAATTCATAGTTGTCAAATTAAGAAGGGACGTGGCGTAAATATGTAAATTTTGAGTAAATACCCTAAGCGATCCTCGATCGTCATATCCAGAGGATAGGTGGCACAAATTTGTGGACTCCAGGTAAAGACCCGAAGTAATCCTTGATCGTCAGATCAATTGGACACGTGTCAGTGGATTGTAGCCTTCGGATAAAAGCCATTGGGAAAAAGGGTGAAGTTTGAGATTTGAGATCTCAAAAGTCTAGAGACCCGAAGGAGATCTCGACTGTTGATCGAGAAGAGGGCCACATGACCGTTGATCTAGTTGAAAGGGTCAAACACCTGAAGTAGAAAAAGGGTCGTTGATTTAGGAGAGGCAGATATGGTTCGTGGATTTGAAAAGGGAATATTTGAACCGTCAGTTCGAACAGTATCGTCAAGATTAGGAGATCGACACCCCCGTAGCATTGCAGGGATTGGAGGTGCATGAACTTTAAAAAGTTGAGGGTGGGCCGCAATCCAAACCTTGGTTTTGGAGAAAGGACATGTGGAGGCTTGAGGAGAATTGTGGGGTGAAAATTAGTTTGGTTTCAAACCGCCTTTGGTCGTGCCCACAATTGTGTGTTTGCGTGAGGTCATCGTCCAAGGTCACATCCAAGGAGGGGCCAAGAGAAAAGGGGCTAACGCCAACTTCGATACTTTGCTGAAGCATGAAGGATAAGGTCGTGGATATCATAAGACCTGCACTAGAAGCCAAAAGGGCCTATGTTTGATTAAGAGGTGAGAATATCAAGGTCTCTAAGTATTACTTGACTAAGTGAATCAGAGAACCTTGACCGGAGGGTCAGGTTGAGTCTTGGACATCCCAAATTAGGAATCATAGAGGAAAAGGATCTGTTCCTATAAGGAGGACCATTTTTTTTTCCCCGTCATGGTTGTGTTACACCCATTTTTTGTTGATCACATTCTTATTCTTTAGTCTTAGAACCAATTCCCAAGTGTCATTTTTCTCTATTTGATCAAATTCTTCATCCATGGCCTTATTCCAAAATTCATCCTTGTTGGCTTCTTCAAAACAGTTTTGTTCAATTGTAGATAAGAGTGTTAGGTGTGTTTGTTCTGGTGAACTGATTCTTCTTCTAGTCTCAACTCATGTATCTTTGTTTCCGATAATCTGATCTGAAGGATGATTCTTATGTACTCGTATGTCAGGTATCTTTGGAGACACTTGTTGAACTTTGTCTTCTACTTCTGTCAGATTCTCTTCATCTTCCTCTTCTACTTATTTTTCATCTTCTGCTTCCTTTTCGAAAGGTTGTTCCATTGATTCATTTTCTTCTTCCTTTGATTCTGGTCTGCTTGTTTCATTAATTATTACATTGATGATTTCCACAACTTTGTTCAATCTCATATTGTAACACTTGTATGTTTTCCTTGTACTTGAGTAACCAACAAGTAATCCTTTGTCCACACGAGAGTCAAACTTTCACATGTTTCCATCTTCTCTTTTTATGTAGCATTTACTTCAAAAAACTCTGAAGTGCTTCACATTTGTTGGTCTTCCTTTCCATAGATAGTAGGGAGTTTTGTCGATGTTGTTTCTGAGAATTACTCTGTTTTGAATGTGAACTTTTGTATGCATTGCCTGTGTCCAAAATATATCTGTCAATTTGGAATCCATTAGCATTGTTCGATCCATTTTATGTATTGTCCTGTTCATTCTTTCAACAACTCCATTCCGTTGAGGTGTCTTAGCAACAGAGAATTGTCTTTTTATTCCATGACTGCTGCAGTAGTCAATAAATTCCTTTGACGTGAACTCTCCTCCATTATCATATATCAAGCAGTTGATTTTTTAATCCATTTCATTTTCAACCATTTCCTTGTAGATCTTAAAGTTTTCAAAAGATTCTGAATTATTCTTGAGAAAGAAAACTGCAGTCATTCTTGTATAATCATCAAATAATAACATAAAGTATTTCTCACCTTTTAAACCCTTTGTTGTAGTTGGTCCAAATAGATCATTGTGCACAATTTCTAGTGGTCTTGTCGTTGAATATTCCTTTGATTTGAACCTAGTCTTTGTTTTCTTTCCTTGTTGACAATTCTTGCATAAAGTGTTGGTTGGTTTCGTGATCTGGGGCATTTCTTTGACTACTTCTCTTTTACTGACTTTGACAAGGTTATCAAAATGTATGTGACCCATTATTATGTTCCATAGCCAACTTTCATCTTCCTTTCCTAGACAACACCCTTCATTTCCAATTTCACTTAACACATATATGTTGCTTGAAGTTCTTGCAGCTGTAGCAATCAATTTTCCTAAACCTTCTTTTCTTATATTGCACTTTTGTGAATCAAAAGTTACTTTATGACCTTGGTCACACATTTGACTCACACTTAGAAGATTATGTTTCATATCTTCTACTAATAGAACATTTTATGTCTTTGTATTCTTGTTCCCAATTCTGACTATGCCTTTTCCAATGATTTTAGCTTAATCATCATTTCTGAAGGAGACTGATCCATATCTTTCCTTTCTTAATGTAATAAAATTGTCTCTATCATCTATCATGTGTTTTGAACAACCACTGTCAACATACCAACCATGTTTCTTTTTCTTAGCTTGTAGAGAGAGTGTGCATTATTCATTGCTATATAGATTATGCTTTATTATCCATGTCCTTTTCGGAGGTTCCTATCTGTGACTATTGTTATTTTGTTGTGCTTCTCTAGGAGGGACTGTCATTCTGCAATCTTTGGCCATGTGTCCAAATTTGTTACATTTTTAACATTCCACTTTAGTGCTCAAAGATTCAAGCATGTTGTAACTTCTTCTCTGTGTTTCACTAGGCCTTCTTGGATAACCCTTTTGTGTATGACTTTAAAATTTGTTTATGTTCATGTTGTTAGATCTCTAATTCACATCTTTATGTCCAAAATTATTACATGCATAAAATAAACCAAAAAATATAGTTTGATATCTGGGAGTTGAATATCTTCTGAAAGGAGGTGCTCTTATGAATCCTTCTTCTTGTTGAGGCCTATATGTTTGTTGTTGATTCTGAAATATGAATCTTCTCGGTGGAGGAGTGTCCCTGTAATCTTCCTTGTATATCTTCCTATCCCCTTTGATTGTTTCTGCATAGCTTTTTGGATATGTTTCTTGCTCTGTTGTTTTGGAGCTTGATCCCTTTTCTGTCTGATTCTATCCAAGTCCGGACTTGTCAAGATGATATTTTTTACTGTTGATAATGTCATCCAAAACTTTTGAGCTATTCTGCATATTTTTCTTTTGAATATCCTTTCTTAATATGACAATCTCTGCTTCCAAATTTCCAATGATCTTGTCCTTTTCTTCTAGCTTCTCTTTGAGTGCTTCTTCTATACTTTTATCTTCTTCTATTTGAACCTTCAAATTTGTGATCATTTGTTCTAGTTATTGAGTGTCTTGTTTCTTGTCTAGTTCCACTTGTAGTTTCTTTTGTTTCTTCTTTTCTCTTATGATAACTTCTATGGCACACATCAATTCTTCTCAGTAGTCAACTTCTGCCTCTTCAATTTATTATTCGACTTCTTCATATTCTTCTTTGGAGTCTTCTTTATCATAGTCTTCTACTGCCATGAATAGAACTCTTCCTATCTCACTATCACTGACTTCATCTTCATATGATGATGAGATGTCTTCTTTGGTGCATAAGCTTTTCTTGAAAACTTTATTTGTAGTTCTTTTTCCTTTATATGTTTGTTTTCCTTTTGAGTAACTTTCATCGTTTCTCTTTTTCTTATGAGGACATTTGTTATAAAAATCACCAATACCATCACAATTAAAACAAATTAAAGGAAGTTTACCTCTATACCTATCGTTGGTTCCCTTTTTCAGTCTTTTGACGAAATTGGCCACTTCTTCATCATCTTCTGAGACGTCACTGTTGTTGTTATGTTATTCTTGTTGCTTTTCCTTTTTCTTTGATCTTTTGGATGCTTTGAAAGCTGCTTCTTTTACATCTGGATTTTCTTTTTCAGTTCTCATTTCATATGTTGTGGAGATTCTATGCAGTTCGTCCATGCTTATTGAGTTTAGATCCGATCTTTCTTCTAGTGTTGATATCTTAGGGTCAAATCTCATAGGAAGAGATCTTAGTACCTTTTGAACAATTACAGACTCTTTGATTTCTTCTCCCAATTCTATGACTGCATTCACTGTTTCATCGACTCGTAAGAAGTAGATTGCAATATTCTCATATTCCTTCATCTTTAGTTCTTCAAACTGACCTCTGTAAGTTCGAAGCTTTGTTGCTTTGACTTTTGAATCTCCTTCATAAATATTTTGAAGCGTGTCCCAAATATCTTTAGCGGATTGACAATGTGCAACTTTGGTGAATATTGTTTCACTGAGCCCATTTAGAAGTGCATTTGTGGCTTTGGAATTATTCTGACCGAGTTTCACTGCTTTGTCATTTGTTGGTGGAATTGTTGGTGTTGTGTATCCATCTACAATTGATTGCCAAATTTCAAATCCTTATGCCTATATACATATGTCTTCATCCTTATGCTCCAAAAAACATACTTTTGTCCATCAAACTATGGTATTCCATTTTTATACAAGTTGTTTCTCTCCATTCAGTGGTTAAACTGATTTCTAAAGGAACCTGATCTGAAACCAATTGTTGGATTACTGAGAGGGGGGTGAATCATTAATAGAAAAATTATAATCATTTTTAAACCAAATAATCCAAGTGTTATATCAATGTACAATTATCATCCAATAATGAGCAATGAAAAAATGAACAATCATACACATACATAGTACACCAGTGTTTTACGTGGAAACCCAAAGCGAGAGAAAACCACAGAATGTTTTTTCTTATATGTCTTGAAGAATTACATCCATTGGAAGCACCAACTTCCTTTTTTTTCCAGCTGCAACTGGAAGGAAGCTCCAACCCTCTAGTTTCTCAGGCTACAAACTGAGGGAAGATCCAACTCCCCAATTCTCTGTCTATAACCAGAAGGAGGCTACAACCCCCTATGTTCTCCGGCTATAACCGGAAGGTGGCTACAACCACCTGTCCTTGCCCCGTCCAACCGCCCTGAAGTAGAAGTAGAATTATGGAACCACTGTCACATAATCACTGTGAGATATACCACTGTAAACCTGTACCAATAAACCTGAACCATGCATCTACCTGTACCTCAACCTATAATTAACATGTACCATAAACAAGTGCATCAACCATGCACTAACCTGTACCAAAAAACCTGTAATCAACATGTACCATAAAAAAGTGCAACCAACCATGTACCAAGTATGTACCAATAATGTGTCAACTACTCATCAACTATGACTCAGAAATATGTACCAACATCAACTATACACCTCGTGTATGTGCCAACTCATCAACTATTTGTCTCAACCATGTACACAACATATACCTTAACCAAAATCCCTCATCAATTTCATCATACAAATATGATTTGTAACTCTGTAATAGACCTGGTTTATATGATCACATACATGCAAACCTTCCTTAACTTTAAAAACAAGAGACTAGCATTTTCATCAAACTTTTCTTTAGTCTCACATGACTAGTTTTGGATTAGTCAACAACCCTAAATTGAAATAATCATAAATTTGTACCTGTAATGAATAAAGATATGAAACTGATACACAATATTCTTCAGTGTGTTTTATTCAATTCTTCCAGGTGTCACTACTTGGAACCTCTCATAAAAGGGGTTATATCAAAAATGACATACCTTGTTGAATTATGGTTTATTCTAGAGAGCGACCGTGTAGAGCATGCCCCGCACAGAATATTTGTTGAATTGATCTGAAATTGTTACACAACATATGAAAGAATGTAATCTAACCAACACATTTTATCTTACTAAATTTGAATCTATTATGAAGAAGTTATGACGTTTTTACCCGAAACACATGTTTTAGACTAGTTTCAGGACTAGCCACAAACCCTATTTTCCACCAAGTGTAACTCCAAAAATACAATGAACCACAAGATGATTTTTTTACCACATATACTTGGATATGTTTCCTCAATGGCATACAATTTCACGGTCTGAATCATTCTATAAAAAAAATTAATGCGAAAATGGTGAGATGACCTGTAAATAACATACCTTAGAAAGCATCATCAAAAGAATTTATCCTTCCTTGAATTATGGCCTTCCTTTCTTCACCTTCCCTCAGAAATTCAGCTTAGATATACTTTGGTTACCTTAGACACGTATATATATTCAATATTCTCAAGCGTAATCTGAAATGAGACAGCCTTGCCTCTTATTTATACTCTCCAAGTAGCTTCCTTAAAAACATCTTCTAGGTCACTTTGCCCACTTTCCTTATTTTAGGGTTAACCCACTTCTAATTTCTCCCTTAAATTCATTATTTAAATAATTAATTTGTATTCACTTTGAATTATAGTACACTCATCACTTCACTTTATTATTTACCTTCTAAAATCTCTTATACCACTTTGACTACTTTGACCTTTTGGGCCTTCTAGATGACATATGAGGGTCTTCCAACTTCCTAAGGCCGTAACTCTCAAACCGTGAGGAGTTATGTGATGTTCCACATACCACCAGAAATGGAATGACATATACTATCCATATAGAATAGTATTACCTGAAAATGTATCAAAAATCATACCATTATCCATCAAACAAACTTGGGTCCATTACCCAAACCTGGGTTCTCCAACTTCTCATGGCCATAACTCTAACCGTGAGGAGTTATGTGACGTTCCACATACCACCGGAAATGGCATGAAAATAACTATCCATATAGGATAGTTTCACTGACAAATTCATTGACATTCATCTCATTATTCCACAAATAAGCATGGTTTCTCTAACCATACTTCTAGAATAACTCAATCTACAAAGCATCTTCCCATGAGGTCTTTCACCATAAGGGGACCACTTTGGAGTTCATCCCTTTCTACTTATTATCAACCATGACAAGACAATAATGAGACATCGTTACATCAAACAAACTTGGGTCCATTACCCAAACCTTTGTTCTACCGGGATTTCTTCAAGGGTTGACATCAATGACAACCAACCTTAATCAACAACAATTGTCTCGCCCCTTATGAAAGGATTTGCACAAAGGTGATAGATTTTGTGATAACATGTATATCTGAAGCTAAGGATAAATATGAATTTGATCTGAAGGTAGCATCATATTTTATTAGCCCACTTTGATATACATCAAACTTCAAGAACAAGGTATGTTCTTTCTCCTTCTTTTTTCATTTCATGTATAAGCAATTGGCCTATCGAAAGTTAGATTTGTTATCCACCTACGGTATATGGTGAGTTTCCAACCATATCATTGGGGAATCCCAAATATCAGATCAAGAAAAAATCACTCTAACATAATTGGTGACTCCACCATGAATAATTCATTGAAATTCTCTCTTTTGGGTTGGATCTTAGGTCTTTGGTAGTTTTAGACTCTACATTTGCATTCCTTGTTGTTTATCCTCTCATAGTAAGACCAATAACTAGAAAAAAGTATGTTATGTTCAGACATGTCAACAATTTTTAGTATCCTACAAGAAATATGTGCCAAACATAGGCTTGTAGTCTAGTGTATGTTTCCTTGTGTGCACCAATTGCTTCACTGAGACCAGAGCATGTGTACCAATTGCTCCACTTCATCTAGCGCACTTTTAGGGAAATTTGTTGTCTTTTCTAAACCCAAAATTGAATCTCAATGTTATGCTTACTGAATAGATATTGTATACAATAGTTTCACTTGTTTTATTACCATTTGTGTAGTGTGCAAGTGAAAAACAAAATTTAGGTCTTGTTGTTTGAGGAATTCTTGTTGAAAGTTTAAAAGAGTATTTCCAAGTTATTATTTTTCAATGATTGCATCATATAGAATTATGAAACTAAAAGAAAAGGGAATATGAAATAGTATACTTGGTTTCCTTCTTCATCTAAATTTAAAAAGTAGCATCAAACAATGCATAATTTTCACTTGAAAGAAAAATAATTTAATGTTGTTTTTCTTCTTCCAGTTTCATTATTAATTTCACAATACTTGACTCATCACACCATTGAGTTTCATTCCACTACCTTTTGAGTAAGCAATGGCCCTAAAATCAATATGAAATTAAAATCAACTAGAGCCTCTTTTCTTTGATAGCAAATTCAACATTAGTCTAAGTGATAGAGCCTTGGTTGTAGGTTTGGAGAGTAAATTCTCCAAGGCCACTCAAAAGAAACTAGGATTCTATTAAATAGAGAAAAATCCATTATGAGCAAAAGGTACTTGTTGGAAAATCACCTCTCACACAAGCTTCAATCCCTAGGTCAAGCCAATTTGGGTGTTTAGATATCCCCTATCACTCTTATTGGTGGATGCATGCATTCTAGGAGACTTTGGTAGATATGGAATATCCTCGAGGTGACACCTCCTCTCTAAACCTTTGAACATAGGAAGAAAGTCTTATATGTCCATGCCCAATGTAGAAGATTGACCTATGACTGTTCCTCCCAACTACTAATTGTGAACTGGTAAACTTAGTGGATTTTCATAGGTTTATCATCGATGATTACAAGTGGGAAGTACTTGTGGTTCCTAAGACAGATGCATAACATCCACCTCAACTCCCTTAGAGGGTTCCCATCTTCATCAAGGTATTTTTACCTTGAGTTATTATGGCATGAGGATTATCATAATTGTCTCTTTTTCCTTAATTGAATGGTTTTGGGCCTCACTACCCTAAGGTTGATTTCCAAAAGGATCTATTTGTCTCTCCATTGAGTGTGGACTCATGGATTTCATCACCTTGAATCGTTATTATTTGGCAAATTGTGTTTACTTATTGTTTCTCCTTGGGAAATTTTTAGTGGAGTGTTCATTAGTGATGCACCTAGTTGGCCTTGGGAATTTGATATTGAGTGAACTTTGTGTGTGTAATGTTTAGTTTATATTTCAGCAAAGTGGCTAACTAGTCACTTTGTTGATCTCAAATGAACCAGGTTATTTCCTTTAACTTCAAAGAACCTATTACTGATGAGTTTTTGGGTGATTATGATGATGAAGTGCAAGCTAATTTGAATAGTCGAGTTGAAGAAGTGCCTATTACTCATGAGTTTTGGTTGAAGTTTTAAGTGAGCATATTATTCTGACAAAGGTAGAGGTTGGTAATAGTTTTCTCCAAGATACTTTTCATCCTCCTTTGACTAATTACCAAGATATGGTAGTTGTACATGTGGGTGTATTTCCACCCAGAAATATGTTTGTTTCATTGCCAAATTTATTACATAATTAGTTTGGGATGGCACATGTTATTGGAGCATTAGGTATCGAAGGTTCCAAGCCCGCTAGTACTAGTATTACTTCTATGGGCATGAATGTCCCTATTGTTACATATATTACTGGGAGTAATAATTTTGGCAACATCTATAAAAGTGGTGGAAATTCTCCTTTTTGGATGTCATTTGGAAGCACAACTATGCCATCATTAGGTTTCCCTAGTATTGGATTATCGATTGGGGGTGTTGTTGCTCCTAGTTTTGGATACACTTTGGGAGTTCAAAATATTTTTGGATCTATATTTATCCATGAACCTAGATTTTCTCCTTGATCTAGATTTGCATCTAGAATCACATTCAATCATATTTTTGGAATTCCTACTTGAAATACAGTCACACCCAACATGGGGTTTCCTTTTAGTGAGGGGTTTCTACCTAACATCGAGTATCAAATGAACTCTTGACCTATCCCTAGTAGTGGAAACATGATTGGGGCAATTATATAAGTAGTAATGTGGCATATGGTGGGATGCCAAGTTCACCATTTAGCAACCCTAATTCTATTGCCACAACTCAATTGTCATTTTTGGTGATGCTAAACTTGCCTTATCTATCTTGTCTTACGAATGACCTGATTAGCCATGATCCATTATGGTCTACCTAACTAAGTTTCCTTCAGATATACCAAAATTTGAGAGTAAATCTAAAGAAGAACCATCCAACCACATTATGACTTTCCATCTTTGATGTTCTTAAAACTTATTAATGGATTATAGAGTGTGTTTGTGTATTTTTTAGAGAAGTCTAACAAGATTCATTGTTATTTTGTACATTGAGTTGCCTTGTGCATCTCATAACAACTTCTCATCATTATCCATGGAATTCTTAACACATTTAAAATTACCCATTCACTATGACATTGGAATTGAACTACTAATGTCATTATGACAAAATACCTCGACTCATATTTATGATCACATCCATGAGTGGCGAAGAAGACATCAATTGACTAGAGACAAGATTCCATATCATTTATTAGCTAATTGGTTTGTGAAATATTTATTTCCTGGTATTTCCAAATATGTATCCTTGTTAGGAGCAGTCACGGAAGAACAAGTCATCCTTGAGTCCCAATAGTTGGATTTGATTTATTCCTAGTCTCAAATGTTATATGAGATCATTCCAAATGTTCCTCGATTTGATACTAGTCCTGGAAAGTTGATGCCAAAACCTCATGCCAATGGTGTGATTGGTTATGTTGGAAACAATGTGGTCAATCAAGTGGCAAGTCAAATGGGAAAAACATCCATAAATAAAAACCAACCTACGATCACACAATACACTCAACCTATCTTAGCACCTATTCAGAGCTATGATGTCTATTCGGTTGAATCTTAGATCCAAAAGGTAATCAACAAACCAGAGGAAAAAAGAAGAGTAAGAAGAAAAAAATAAATTATGGACAAT
>ML784968.1:0-19786 GCA_009831015.1 Picea engelmannii | reverse complement strand
CATTTGCTTCCTGATTTCTCTCCTGCTATCCATCTCTTTGTTTCTTTGGAGCTCTGCAGTCTTTCTTCAGATGTCCTTTCTTCCCACAATTCCAACACTCTATCTTTCCAAGTTTGGATTTGGATCTGCCCTTCCTAGAATTTGCACGGTTTCCTGAGCCCTTTCCTCTATCCTTTTGTCTTCCCCTGTTCTCCATGTTCAACGCATTTCTTGATGTCTCACCTGTGCTTTTCCATCGCATTTCTTCACTAAGGATAACACCAACAACATCATCAAATTTTAAAGTATTTGAACCAGAGACAGAGTTACTTACAGCCATGACCAAGCCATTCTAGCTTTCTGGCAATGAGCAGAAGATTAGAAGAGCCCTAACCTCATCATCAAAGTCCACTTTTACATAACTTAGTTGATTAGTAACCGTATTAAATTCATTTAAATGATCTGCAACAGACCCACCTTCTGACATCTTCATATTAAATAATATCTTCATTAGAAATACCTTTTTCGACGCCGAGGGTTTTTCATACAATTTGGCCAACGCGTCCATCAAACCCTTCATTGTCTTTTCTTTCAAAATATTGAAAGCCACCGATGCAGCCAGGCTCAGCCGTATCGTTCCTAGAGCCTTTCTATCAAGAATCTCCCATTCTTCGTCCTTCATGGCCGCTGGCTTCTTTGCTACTCCGCTCAATGGTAGGAATAGATCCTTCTGATATAAATAGTCTTCCATCTACATCTTCCTTAAATGGTAGTTTTGGCTGTTAAATTTCTTGACCCTAAACTTTCCATCTCCCGACATTGCTCCCACTCGAACCAGGAACCCTCTTTTCCTGTGAGTTACCTTACGCTCTGATACCAATTGTTAGAAAAACAGGACCGCGAAGCAATAAAATAAAACAGATGCAAAAACAAAACACAGAAGACACACAATACAAGAGAGACACAGATTTACGTGGTTCACCCAGTGTGGGCTACGTCCACCATAGAAATTGCCAGGTCCTTTCTTTATTATTATCCAACAAATGAAGGGATACAACCTACAACAAAACCCGCTTTAACTTCCTCTTCTTTCTCTCACAGTCTCCTCTCTCAAAATACAATATTCACCACCGTCCATAGCCACGATACATTTCCCTCATAAAAGAGGGTTGACTTCTAGGGAAAAAAAAACTATCTCTACCGTTAGATTTGCGGCCTTATAATGAACGGTCCAGATTTACAATGAAATTACAATATACTTTTACAAGGCAATTTTTTCTTTGGGGGCTTCGCCCCCAAACCCCCATCGGGGGACGCTGCCCACGAACCCTCTCTGGGGGCCTGCTTGCCCCTAGACCGCCTAGTCGGGGGGATAGGGCCCCCAGACCCCGTAGAGGGGGTACCCCCCCTCTGCACTCCCCCGCGTGGAAGAGTGTACACACTTCTGGGGTGTAAATACTTCATGGGGTATAAACACGACTGAAAGAAAGGACCTCTGAATCAGGAAGATAATCAGGCTCCACAACCAACACCTAGTGTGTCATTGATCTTCTCACACCATGGAGGATCAAGAGCTCTACCGGTCGCGAAGGCTTCTTGTCCTACCGCCGATTAATCTGGATCCATCCCCGCCACCGCTAAGGCGAATACTAGACCAACAAGGGTATTTTTAGGTGATCGAGCCATAGGAAACTGAGCCCAACCCATCTCCGAGAGGAGAACATTTGATTCCGGAGGAACCAACAATTTTTTACCTCAGAGAAGAATATTTTGGTCCATATAAACCTCTGATTACTAATATATCGATGCCCATCATCATACAGGTTAAACCTTACGAGCGTCAGGTAGTGTCACAAGCAACGATGGAGACAAATGCTGCTACTTCTTCAGGGAATCCTCATATTCCCTCTATGATTGTCACTACAGGGTTTTTTTTGCCTCCTAACAAACCGTCACCAGTCCGGACCACTATGGTCTCGATCGTCTCTATCTCAGGCAATGGTTTGATTCCATCTATGGTGGCGATCACTACTCCTTTCACCCAGAGTGCGACAGGCCCTCCATTCTCATATGGGATGCCTAGCTTCGATACAAACTCTGTCCTTTCCTACTCCACTCTATAGACTTTAGGTCTAAGGGCAGGGAGCTCGAACAATCCTTTGCAAGGATCTATGGGGGGCATTTCATCTCCCTATAACAATTTCCCTTACGGAGGGGGTCATATACCTCCTTCGTCCCCTTCGCTTGGCAGTGCTCACCAACACTCTATCAGATGAACGTAAACTATAGTTAATTTGGAGTAGGTAGTCAAGGAATTACTTCTTATAGAATTCTGGTAGGTTCGACACCATTCTCTTTGTTCGAAGTGTTTGGTAACAACGCATTCTTGTCAGCGTTCGTTTCAGCCAGGGGAAACCCTGGTTATGGACAACAGAATCCTATGCAGGGTACTATCCCTGCACAGGGGGAAAAATCAGGAATTCCTTCCTCACAAGGACTTTGGAATCCATGGTAGGGATTAGTTCCCTCGTCAGGGATTTTGACCAGGGGAAACCCCTTCCATAGCCAATGGAACCTCGAGCAAGGCTCAATATCTATGCCCGTCGGATGGACAGGGGGAAAACCTTTCCAAAATCCTTGGAATACAACACAAGCCCAACCTTTTATGTTCTATTACAGGAGTCAGATGATGACGTCTCAAAAAGTGCAGAATCCGTATGCTGGTCACGACCATGGTTATTACCAGAACCTTGGCCAACAACCTAATTTTTTCTGGCAACCTGGTGCCAGCCAACTCTAGGCTCCTTTTTTCCTGGTTATAATCAACAACCCAAATTACTATTTTTGGAAACTTTGCACTTGCCAGACTTGACAAGGTTATTAAATGACCCCATCTATCATGATCCGCATTGGCCTCCCATGCCAACCAAGTTTCCTTCGGACATTCCAAAGTTCGAAGCTAAGCCTAATGAAGATCCAGACAGTCATGTGACTACCTTCCATTTATGGTGCTCATCTAACACTTTGAGAGACGAATTTGTTCAGTTGATTTTATTTTAACGTACTCTCATAGGGAGTGCTGCGAAATGGTACATCAAGCTCAACCGCTCAAGATACTCTACCTTTGGTGAATTGGCAATGGCTTTCTTAAACCAATTTCAATTACCTGTGAGATACGACGCCGACACCGAGTTGCTGGCCAACTTTGAGCAGACAAAGGCAGACCATATCTCATATCACATCCGAGAATGGAGATGCCGGAAGAGTTTGATAAAAGTACCAGTCCCACCAACATTCCTTCTTGAGTGGTTCTTTAAGTCTTTGGTACCTTAGTTATCTAAAGACGTCGCAATGTTGGGGTTCTTTTAAGAATAAGAAGCGATAATGAGAGCTCAACAACTAGAGATGATTTACTCTCAGTCTGGTTTACTTTACAAAGTTTTTCCAGATTCACCGCGGTCGATACTTGATAAGACCAAACAAATATCTGGACCACATGCCGATGGTATTGTTGGTTCAACGCAAATGAAGCTCGATGATCAACTGTTGAATCAATTGCAAAAATTGTCAATACAAAAAACATCGACCAACCAGACCACTGGTTTAGCTGCTCCCCCTACTCAAACGTTGGATGTACACAGTGTGATATCGACAAACACAAAGGCCACCCAACATCCCGACGGAAAGAAGAAACAATGAAAGAAGGGTAAGGGGGATAAGAAACCTACCAATAATGCTGGTGGGGGAAACACAAAAAATAAGAAGTCGAAGTATCTATGTAATCTATACATGGAAGACCATCTGACTCACCGGTTCCCTTGGCTTGCGGAGGCCCAGAAGTTATTGGCACAACAACAACCTGCCGTGTTAATGAACCCATTTCCACATGGGAAACATTTAACTCAATCCTTTTCGAGCGTGGAAGGGGGCAGTCAGGGACCCCCTCTGTTTTTGAGTAATCCTTCATCCGCGAATGTGTACATGATGAAAGGTAGCGTTGATATAGAAAATAGGACACGCGACTATGGAATGCCAAACACCTCTGAGAAGGGTAAATAAGCTAAAAACCCACCTCTTCCTCTCCAGATTGAGAATAAATTGGGAAAAACAATGACACACATCCCAAAAGGTGTGTTCAAGAAAGCTTCCCACAATTCAAATGCAAGGGACACCCAAAACTACTCTGTGGTGGAGGATTTGTCTCAAACCCCTTGTGCAATGTCTGCTTTGGAAGTCCTCCAGAGCTACCTTTCCTAGAGAAAGGCTCTGTTAGCTGCCTTAGTATTTGATGAGACTTGTAATCTGGGAACAATCATGCTCTATATGATCGACTTAAAACCTCATCTCCCTTACCACGTGGCATTTCAAATAGTAGTGGCTTACACCACAAAACATTTTACTCGAAATATTTTCTCCACGGTGGTTGATGAGGGTGCCTCGACATGCGTGATGTCTTTGGCGTGTTGGAAGGCCATTGGCCAACCCGTTTTGTCTCTGTCACCTACTCTTCTTACCACTTTCGACGATCGTTCATTTCGATCACATGGAATCATCCCCTCTTTCCCCGTGAAGTTAGGGGGGAAGACTATGTGAATCGAGGTTGAAGTGGTCGATGCGTCTCTCGACTACAATCTCTTGTTAGGAATGATTTGGACCTATGCTAAGAAAGCATTGGTCACGATAGTTTTTCGGGTCTTGTTGTTTCCACACGAGGGACGAATCGTGTCCATTGATCAATTATCCGTCTCTTGTCCTGACTCTTCATCGGGGGTATCCACGGTATCGATGAATGACAACCCTCAACCTGTCATTGTCAATGTAGGGGTTGGTTTGTGCCCACCTTTTATGGGTACTTTTGATTACCCGCCTCCGACCAACAATTTCCAATACATATCGGTTGTCCCCGTCCAACCTAGGGCTGAAATATTTCAAATCGCATCGTTTCAGATGACTTACTTTAACGATCCATGTACTCTTCCTTCCCCATCAACCATGATGGAAGGGACATGGCACCATGGCATGGCCATGCCTTTATCCACGACATAAGTTGCGTACTCTATAGTCCAGCAAGCTTTTGTTGACCCTGATCCGACTCCCGCACAGGAGTTAGATCCGGTTCTCAAGCCTATTTGGGATCCAGGTTCCCTCGTCGATACTGATTCTTTAGACTTAGTTTTTCCCTTAGATGAGGTGATTCTTGAGGCAATGACTAGTCTGGACAGATCCTAGGATGATCTCCATCACAGATCTTATTTCCTCCCAGATTTAAGAAGAATTGAAGCAGGAGAATTCACTCTGACTATGACTAGAGATAGGGATTGTCCTATCAATACTTTGGCTACACACACTGTTTACGTTGAAGGAAATATGGAAATCATCACTAAAATGATACCTATTTATATCTCCAGAACCCCTGGCATCATGGAGAATGTCTTCGTCGGAGCGGACTGCCAGATCCCATCTCTAAAGTTGGTAGTACAGTTATTTCCAGACACTTTACCGCTTGAAGAGCATTTATTATATCTTGAGAATCTAGATGAGCAACATCGAGATGTAGCCTTGGCTAATGAGGCTCACAAAAAAAAATCAAGTTTAAGTATGATCGGTCCGTTCGTCCTAAGATTTTCTCTGAAGGCGACCTTGTCCTAGTCTACGACCAAGATAAAGATCCCCTGGGGGCAGGCAAGTTCAAACCCATGTGGTTCATACCTTTCATTGTG
This sequence comes from Picea engelmannii, assembly GCA_009831015.1. Lineage (NCBI taxonomy): Eukaryota > Viridiplantae > Streptophyta > Pinopsida > Pinales > Pinaceae > Picea > Picea engelmannii. The sequence goes on along the minus strand of ML784968.1, from coordinate 14,087 downwards.
AAGGAGGTTCTAAATAAGGGCGCTTATCATTTAGTAGAATTTGAGGGAAATGATTTGGTGGAGCCTAGAAATGGGCTCTACCTCAAGAATTATTACTTGTAGGTGGGTCGCCTTGGGTGATTTCTTGTACATATGTATAGTTATTATACATTTTCTTTGTTAGCTTTTGTCTTTTTGGTTTTATGGACATGTCGTTTTTGATGTCATATTTTTCACTGTGGTAGATGCCAAGTGAATCAAAGGTGTTCATTGGGTTTGTGGACGACGCTAGCCGACACACTCGGAGGCTTGCTTCCGCAGCTTGGGCGATTTTCACACCTAAGGGCCAGTTGCTATCTTCAGGAGGTATCTGTTTAGGTGGCGCCACAAACAATGTCACCGAATACAGTGCATTCTTAGAGTTGCTTCGTGACACTTTGTCGCATGGTATCTCTCACCTCTGGGTCTACTTAGACACTCATTTGGTTTTGTCCCAGTTGAATGGGGTTTACCGCGTTTACGATCCTACTCTACATCGACGGTTCCTTAGGGTACGTCTCTTAGAATGAAGCTTTGATTACATTACGTATATCCATGTTCCTAGGAGATTGAATCAAATCACAAATACTCTAGCTAATCATGTATTAGATTGGCATTTTGCACACATGTAAGAAAAAACACACACACGCACATGTAAATACATTTGTAAAATAAATGTAATCCATAAGACGTAAAAACATGTAAATACACACACATATATGTATCAAAAATATCAGAGTACATAGGTGGGCGCAAGTGCCTCAAAGATATGTTCAGTAAGAGTCACATAGATTATGCCCTAAAAAATATACAAAAGGTGCCTCGGCACGTAAGTAGTCCAACCTAGATAAGGGCGGGGCCTGTTGGCCCTGCTGTAGTGAAAAATGGTGTTTGCCAAACGTTGAAAGAGCTGGACCCAGGTCCATGGTACCCCAACTATGTGAGGTTTCATCGATGGCGAAAGATCCTTGATCTCTGCCATAGGGACTGCACAAGTGAGTGTGGTGAGGTTCCTCTCCACCCGTCTCAATACTCTCTCAGCCTCTCCAGCTGGAGGCCCCCCTGCTGCTATTGCTGGTCCGACGACTACATCTTGTCCTGCCTCTGGTTGAGGACGCTGCCTAGTCCTTAAGAATTCTACTAGATGCACTGGTACCACATCTATACATAATAGATACATAAGTGTCAAATACTCTGGTATACAAAAAAAATGATATATAAAAAAATAAATAAAAGTTAAATAACTTTGAAAAGAAAACATACCTATCTCTCCTCGATCACCTCCGGGAGGAGTTAATCCCAACATAGGGGTAGTCCTCTATTTCCATAATATGTCATGCCCACCAGTCAAATTTTTTATCATCGAAGGCCTCTATGGTCCTTTCACCCCCTGTCGTGGCAACAATGCCACCCATCTACATAGTGCTGGGAGGAAGGCCTTGTGCCCTCACACTGTCTCTCGTGGACTAAGACTGGGTACCCTCTTGAAGAAGAAAGAGCATAAAACAGTCCTGAACCCAAAGTTCTTTTTCTTCGCACATAACACTCTGTTAGTTGTCTCTTGATGCATGCCAGCATGGTTGTGCTCCATTCGAACACTCATGCATTTAAGCACTGTACCGCACAATGCATGTGCACCCAGGAGGCATGATGTAAGGCCATGGATCCAGTGATCTGTCCAATGAGAAAAACTATCACTTGCAGTGATAGGTTGAAAATTTTGTGGATTGGCACCTGAGAACCCATTTTGTCTGTGCCCGCCTCTCAATGTAGCCCGATTAACTCAGCTATGTTGTGAGGCCTCAGGGGGAAATTACGTAAGTTGAATGGATCCCCTCTCCTCGAGAGACCAGTCAATAAGTAAATATTTTTAGTCGTTGGAGTCAACGACTTCCCCTCGAGCATAAATGCCTCAACGTCTGGGTGCCAGTAATCTACCAAGGCATTTAGCAGCCTAGGTTGTGCCCGTATGAGTGGACACTTGAAGAATTTTAACAACCCGCATTGAGCTAACAAAACAAAAGAAACATGGTCTTCTGAGACCAAAGCATCAATGTTTTCATGCTCCCTCTCTCTCCAATGGACATACATCTTGCAAAATGACAAGTTCATGGGGAGTTAACTCTTGCTTTTCATTTGTTTCACATATTGGAGGGTGTACGCGGATTGTATTGGACACAATCACATATGCACACGTGTAGATCATTTTATGCATGTGGGCATACACGGGATTTCCTAAGACAATCTGCGTACATGTAGGGCCGACCTTTTTAAAGGTCAATACCCCCCCAAAAAACAAAAGGAAATGCAAAAAAGAAGAATGGAAATGCAGGAGGGGCTAGTTTGTACTTACTTGGTCCAAGCAGAAGTTCGTTTCGTCCACTGAAGCTCCCATAATCAACTCTTTTGGAAAAGGGGTGTTTTTGAATTTTTGTCAGTTCTCAATTTACAATGGTGATAATGAGTTGCCAACTTCTATTTATAGACTTTTTGGCTACCTTTTGTCATTTTTTGGACCCTTTTGTCATTTTTTCTAGCTTGAAAATCATTTAGTATGGTTCTTGAGTTTCTTGTGTGATGTTTCGATATGTGTTACTTTGGGTATTGGGAATTTTTTTGAGAGTTGGGTCATTTTTTTAAAGGTCTTTTGGTAAAAATTCATTTTTTCCAACTTTTTGCATCTAAGTCAAGATTCCACCTCCACTTTCTGCATCTCATTGTCTTTTTCGCTTTGCCATAGGATCGACCCCATCGAGTTGCGACATGGAACCATCACTCCTTCTCTAGAAGTGTCATAATTTAGTGGTAGAGCCTACCTTCACATGGATGCCCTAGGTAGATCCTAGTTGCATTTTGGTGTCCATGCCGCTGCTAATGATTTTAGGCTCGGGAGTCCTTTTAGTCCTATCTTGATTTCGAGTTCGGGACTTCACATGTCTCATATGTTATCACTCTTGGTTTCACCCTTGAGACTCCCAAAACAATGGGTCTTCTTTTAATCCCATTTCAGACCCTCTAAACATGAAAATATTGCCGAGCGATCTTGTTGCCCTTCATGCTCGCCAAACTAAAATTTGAAGGCACATATGTCTGGCGGTAGTTTACCCATTTTTCGGTCCAGATGGTCAAATGTACGAACAAAGGTATACTCTAGGAGCCTCGGTTCTCTAGAAGAGTATTCTCAGGTGAAAATTTAACCCTTTTTCGGGCCCGAGGGACTAAATTTACAAAAAAGGAACCCCCACAGAGTCCATAGTTAAGCTCTTTTTAGACTCCCTAAAATTGAAAATATGTCTGAGTGACCTTGTTTCTTCACACTCGTTAAATCGGTCTAGAAGAACATCCCTTACAGAGTCCATAGTTAAGCTCTTTTCAGACTCCTTAAATATGAAAAGATTGTCGAGTGATCTTGTCTTTGTCACACTCATTAAAATGGTTTTGAATAGACGTCTGTTCGGTGCTAGTTTACCCCTTTTTCGAACCGACTAGACTACCTTCGAAAAAGGTACCCTAGTGGAGTTTCCTTTTACGCTTTTTCAGAGTCTCTAAAAATGAAAAAACCCCGAGCTTACCTTCACTGGGCTCGTTAAAATTACATCGAAGGACGTTATCATTGTGTCTTATTAATCACATTTGCATTTCTGCGTCTTTGTCCTAATTCCGACTCCATGTTGCTCTCAACTAAACCATCTAAATCATGCCTTATACGCAAGCCTTGTATCACTTTGTCTCTGCGTCTTGACACCTTGACCCATGGAGGATTTTTCTCGAGTGTCCTTTTCCTGCATATGTCCCCTTGATATGAGCATCAATGTGTTCCTTGTGCTTGGAACTAGTATATTTGCGACACTCGTTCCTCCTTTGTAACATAGCATTCTTTTATTCTTTTTCAAGCTTCCCAAAATTATTGAAAAAGACAAAAAAATCAAATATACCCCCAAAAGAGGAAGGGAAAAGTATTTTCTTTTTGTTGACAACACAATGAGTCGCCCTTGGACAAAGAACATCCTTCCGTTTGTTTGTCAAGCTCTAGGATTCAACATGACCTTAGGAAGATGTTCTCGCTACATAGAGTTGTGTCGTCATCCGTTTGGTTATCCTTCCAAACATATGGAGAGTTCGCATTGCCTCCTGCATCGTGAACTTATGTCAATGCCATGCTTCCTGAGTCTCATCTTTTGTTGTGTTTTATTCCAAGGGAAGTTTTACTAAACTTGAGTCAGCCCTGCTGCAGTTTGTCTCTTGTCCTCATGGCCGGCCACCCTGAAAGTCCAATCAAGTCCTTGCTCAAAATCAATGAAGTTCTCTTCCTGATCACCAAAATCCTCTTGTCTGTTCCCGACGAACCATCGAAGACCTCTGGGTAGCGAAGTCTTACACTGATATTACACTCCTACCTAAGTTTTGAAGATTTTGAAGTTGTTGTTTTTAAGTTTCTGTGGTGAGGAGTTTCGCATGTGTTTTTCGGATAATTCACAGTTGGTATCATTTCTTCGTCGACGTTCGAATCCAAATCAGGATTCATCATCAGGACTAATCGTCGAGTTAGAGCTAGCTGATCGTCATCAATTAATCATATAAATGCAGGACAATTAAAAGTTATTTAATTGAGTCGGCTGTCTTAATTTCAGAATATAATTTAATTTAATAAATGAGACTTAATATTAATGGGATTTAAATCAGGGTTTTGCGAATAATAGTTAGTGTGTATAAGTATAAAAACTAGGTTATACGAGGATTTTGAAGTTGTTTCTCGAGCTCTGAAGACTTCATCTTCAACCATCAGGCGTCATTGGCTTCTTGAAGATGGATACTATACATGTATATCTTTTGATTTTAAGATGTAGATCCACTGTGTACTGCTCGCGGCTACACTTTATATAGTTATATGACATGGATCTATAGTGTATTTGTTTGGAATCCATGATTTTATTTCATCCTGAGCATGGGTATGCCCGCCTCAATGAGAGAAATTGTTATTTTGCAGATGGCACCTCCTGAACTCTGGTCCCTGGGTTCACTCGCTTTGTACATTGGTGAATATTTGTAATGTATTTCAGCCATCAGATGCTCTTCTGACCTCACACATTAGGGGGCATCTGTTATAACCCTAAATTTCACTAGACATGCATACTTGGCATCAGGCCATCTTACTTTCTATCTTTGTTAATCCATCATTGAACAAATCTTCTAAAAAACCATTTTTTTGAAGGTGTATGTGCCCTGCACCACTACTGCCCATGTACACATGCTTTTTGCATCACTACAACCCACGTATATTCACAAAAAGCATGAAAAATAAAAATTGCAAAGGGATACGGGTTTTCGGGTCGTTATCTAACCATTTGACCGCCCGCAGCCAGTCACCCCAACCGTTACTATATTTTGGGCCTATAAAATAAGGTGTTGGGGTCCCATTCCAAAGAGAAGCATGAAAGCAAAGAACCTCTTCCCATTTTAGTATTCCCCCTTTTCCCCAATATTTTGCAACCACATTGTGAGTTTGAGCCAAAATTCCTTCTTCCTCCATTGCAAACCCTTGCCATTTACCTAGAGAGAATTGAAGAGGAGAAGAATACGTGGAAGAAGTTGGTGCATGGTGAAGAGGAGCCCAGGACTGAGTTCGATGAGAAGTTTCCAGTCTCATAATGTAAACGACTTTGGTGAGATTAATATAAAGAAATACTTTTTCCGTCTCGCCAGATGATGTCTTAAATATTTATGATTTGTTTACATTTTTTGTTATGATGTCTAACCCACTAATCCTTATATAGAATGCATGCTTGTAGTTTCTTGTTTGTATTTTTGTGAATGCAGGTTGGTCTTGGGAGGAGATCTACAGTCGAGAAACAACTAAGCTCAAAGGGATCGACACCGGACGTGGAGTTTAAGGTATGCCTACCAGATCCCTATACTTTGTCTTTTATGTATGATTGTGGGGTAATGACAGGATAGTTGTTAAAAGTAGGATACTTTAGATAGTTAGCTCTACCTGCACTTTAGAACCCTTGTGTAGTCCGTAGGGGGTTTCCCGCTATAACATGCATGTAAAATATATCTCATGAAGCACACACCTGAAAAATATTAATGTCGCATGAAGATGTCCAAATTTGAAAAATGGTGTGGTCAAGAAGTATCAATGTAGCCTAATCAAGGTTGAATGTAATTGGTTGAGCATTTGAAGGATTGGTTCCACCAATAGCATTCAAAAATGCCTTATTCTATGAGGGGTAGCTTTGAATAACTTCTAAGGTAGACACAATACAAGGTGCCCGAGTTAAATATTCCATAATATTGTAATTTTGAGTATCTCGGGCATTGGGATTATGCGCATCCCTTCATAATACACCCTTGGGAGGGTGAGGCATTATTTCAATAAATATCCTCTCTATCTATAAAGGGCCATTTGATTGGAATATAGATACCTCCTTATCAGTTGATCCAACTACTAGAGAAACGTAATCACAAACCCTGGTATGAACATTGACTTCCCTATCACACATGGAAATATTGTTACTTGAGGTACTTCCCCAATGTGATAGGGAATTTTTCTTACCCCCTTGTAGAGTTGTAGGGATACCAACAACCATTTGTTGTTGTTGTGGATGAAAGGGTTGGTAAGTACTACAAGAGTTTTATCCTCCTACTGAACCATTCATTGCTATATGTCCAACATCTTGGGGCATAGGTGATTTAGATGATCTCTTTTACAAATATCACAAGGGAATTTGACCTTCCTTCTCTCCCTTACCCCCCTAGCATCATTTTTCATTTCATTATTCTTAACGAAGCATTGTCCATAATTTATTTTTTTCTTCTTACTCTTCTTTTTTCCTCTGGTTTGTTGATTACCTTTTGGATCTAAGATTCAACCGAATAGACATCATAGCTCTGAATAGGTGCTAAGATAGGTTGAGTGTATTGTGTGATCGTAGGTTGGTTTTTATTTATGGATGTTTTTCCCATTTGACTTGCCACTTGATTGACCACATTGTTTCCAACATAACCAATCACACCATTGGCATGAGGTTTTGGCATCAACTTTCCAGGACTAGTATCAAATCGAGGAACATTTGGAATGATCTCATATAACATTTGAGACTAGGAATAAATCAAATCCAACTATTGGGACTCAAGGATGACTTGTTCTTCCGTGACTGCTCCTAACAAGGATACATATTTGGAAATACCAGGAAATAAATATTTCACAAACCAATTAGCTAATAAATGATATGGAATCTTGTCTCTAGTCAATTGATGTCTTCTTCGCCACTCATGGATGTGATCATAAATATGAGTCGAGGTATTTTGTCATAATGACATTAGTAGTTCAATTCCAATGTCATAGTGAATGGGTAATTTTAAATGTGTTAAGAATTCCATGGATAATGATGAGAAGTTGTTATGAGATGCACAAGGCAACTCAATGTACAAAATAACAATGAATCTTGTTAGACTTCTCTAAAAAATACACAAACACACTCTATAATCCATTAATAAGTTTTAAGAACATCAAAGATGGAAAGTCATAATGTGGTTGGATGGTTCTTCTTTAGATTTACTCTCAAATTTTGGTATATCTGAAGGAAACTTAGTTAGGTAGACCATAATGGATCATGGCTAATCAGGTCATTCGTAAGACAAGATAGATAAGGCAAGTTTAGCATCACCAAAAATGACAATTGAGTTGTGGCAATAGAATTAGGGTTGCTAAATGGTGAACTTGGCATCCCACCATATGCCACATTACTACTTATATAATTGCCCCAATCATGTTTCCACTACTAGGGATAGGTCAAGAGTTCATTTGATACTCGATGTTAGGTAGAAACCCCTCACTAAAAGGAAACCCCATGTTGGGTGTGACTGTATTTCAAGTAGGAATTCCAAAAATATGATTGAATGTGATTCTAGATGCAAATCTAGATCAAGGAGAAAATCTAGGTTCATGGATAAATATAGATCCAAAAATATTTTGAACTCCCAAAGTGTATCCAAAACTAGGAGCAACAACACCCCCAATCGATAATCCAATACTAGGGAAACCTAATGATGGCATAGTTGTGCTTCCAAATGACATCCAAAAAGGAGAATTTCCACCACTTTTATAGATGTTGCCAAAATTATTACTCCCAGTAATATATGTAACAATAGGGACATTCATGCCCATAGAAGTAATACTAGTACTAGCGGGCTTGGAACCTTCGATACCTAATGCTCCAATAACATGTGCCATCCCAAACTAATTATGTAATAAATTTGGCAATGAAACAAACATATTTCTGGGTGGAAATACACCCACATGTACAACTACCATATCTTGGTAATTAGTCAAAGGAGGATGAAAAGTATCTTGGAGAAAACTATTACCAACCTCTACCTTTGTCAGAATAATATGCTCACTTAAAACTTCAACCAAAACTCATGAGTAATAGGCACTTCTTCAACTCGACTATTCAAATTAGCTTGCACTTCATCATCATAATCACCCAAAAACTCATCAGTAATAGGTTCTTTGAAGTTAAAGGAAATAACCTGGTTCATTTGAGATCAACAAAGTGACTAGTTAGCCACTTTGCTGAAATATAAACTAAACATTACACACACAAAGTTCACTCAATATCAAATTCCCAAGGCCAACTAGGTGCATCACTAATGAACACTCCACTAAAAATTTCCCAAGGAGAAACAATAAGTAAACACAATTTGCCAAATAATAACGATTCAAGGTGATGAAATCCATGAGTCCACACTCAATGGAGAGACAAATAGATCCTTTTGGAAATCAACCTTAGGGTAGTGAGGCCCAAAACCATTCAATTAAGGAAAAAGAGACAATTATGATAATCCTCATGCCATAATAACTCAAGGTAAAAATACCTTGATGAAGATGGGAACCCTCTAAGGGAGTTGAGGTGGATGTTATGCATCTGTCTTAGGAACCACAAGTACTTCCCACTTGTAATCATCGATGATAAACCTATGAAAATCCACTAAGTTTACCAGTTCACAATTAGTAGTTGGGAGGAACAGTCATAGGTCAATCTTCTACATTGGGCATGGACATATAAGACTTTCTTCCTATGTTCAAAGGTTTAGAGAGGAGGTGTCACCTCGAGGATATTCCATATCTACCAAAGTCTCCTAGAATGCATGCATCCACCAATAAGAGTGATAGGGGATATCTAAACACCCAAATTGGCTTGACCTAGGGATTGAAGCTTGTGTGAGAGGTGATTTTCCAACAAGTACCTTTTGCTCATAATGGATTTTTCTCTATTTAATAGAATCCTAGTTTCTTTTGAGTGGCCTTGGAGAATTTACTCTCCAAACCTACAACCAAGGCTCTATCACTTAGACTAATGTTGAATTTGCTATCAAAGAAAAGAGGCTCTAGTTGATTTTAATTTCATATTGATTTTAGGGCCATTGCTTACTCAAAAGGTAGTGGAATGAAACTCAATGGTGTGATGAGTCAAGTATTGTGAAATTAATAATGAAACTGGAAGAAGAAAAACAACATTAAATTATTTTTCTTTCAAGTGAAAATTATGCATTGTTTGATGCTACTTTTTAAATTTAGATGAAGAAGGAAACCAAGTATACTATTTCATATTCCCTTTTCTTTTAGTTTCATAATTCTATATGATGCAATCATTGAAAAATAATAACTTGGAAATACTCTTTTAAACTTTCAACAAGAATTCCTCAAACAACAAGACCTAAATTTTGTTTTTCACTTGCACACTACACAAATGGTAATAAAACAAGTGAAACTATTGTATACAATATCTATTCAGTAAGCATAACATTGAGATTCAATTTTGGGTTTAGAAAAGACAACAAATTTCCCTAAAAGTGCGCTAGATGAAGTGGAGCAATTGGTACACATGCTCTGGTCTCAGTGAAGCAATTGGTGCACACAAGGAAACATACACTAGACTACAAGCCTATGTTTGGCACATATTTCTTGTAGGATACTAAAAATTGTTGACATGTCTGAACATAACATACTTTTTTCTAGTTATTGGTCTTACTATGAGAGGATAAACAACAAGGAATGCAAATGTAGAGTCTAAAACTACCAAAGACCTAAGATCCAACCCAAAAGAGAGAATTTCAATGAATTATTCATGGTGGAGTCACCAATTATGTTAGAGTGATTTTTTCTTGATCTGATATTTGGGATTCCCCAATGATATGGTTGGAAACTCACCATATACCGTAGGTGGATAACAAATCTAACTTTCGATAGGCCAATTGCTTATACATGAAATGAAAAAAGAAGGAGAAAGAACATACCTTGTTCTTGAAGTTTGATGTATATCAAAGTGGGCTAATAAAATATGATGCTACCTTCAGATCAAATTCATATTTATCCTTAGCTTCAGATATACATGTTATCACAAAATCTATCACCTTTGTGCAAATCCTTTCATAAGGGGCGAGACAATTGTTGTTGATTAAGGTTGGTTGTCATTGATGTCAACCCTTGAAGAAATCCCGGTAGAACAAAGGTTTGGGTAATGGACCCAAGTTTGTTTGATGTAACGATGTCTCATTATTGTCTTGTCATGGTTGATAATAAGTAGAAAGGGATGAACTCCAAAGTGGTCCCCTTATGGTGAAAGACCTCATGGGAAGATGCTTTGTAGATTGAGTTATTCTAGAAGTATGGTTAGAGAAACCATGCTTATTTGTGGAATAATGAGATGAATGTCAATGAATTTGTCAGTGAAACTATCCTATATGGATAGTTATTTTCATGCCATTTCCGGTGGTATGTGGAACGTCACATAACTCCTCACGGTTAGAGTTATGGCCATGAGAAGTTGGAGAACCCAGGTTTGGGTAATGGACCCAAGTTTGTTTGATGGATAATGGTATGATTTTTGATACATTTTCAGGTAATACTATTCTATATGGATAGTATATGTCATTCCATTTCTGGTGGTATGTGGAACATCACATAACTCCTCACGGTTTGAGAGTTACGGCCTTAGGAAGTTGGAAGACCCTCATATGTCATCTAGAAGGCCCAAAAGGTCAAAGTAGTCAAAGTGGTATAAGAGATTTTAGAAGGTAAATAATAAAGTGAAGTGATGAGTGTACTATAATTCAAAGTGAATACAAATTAATTATTTAAATAATGAATTTAAGGGAGAAATTAGAAGTGGGTTAACCCTAAAATAAGGAAAGTGGGCAAAGTGACCTAGAAGATGTTTTTAAGGAAGCTACTTGGAGAGTATAAATAAGAGGCAAGGCTGTCTCATTTCAGATTACGCTTGAGAATATTGAATATATATACGTGTCTAAGGTAACCAAAGTATATCTAAGCTGAATTTCTGAGGGAAGGTGAAGAAAGGAAGGCCATAATTCAAGGAAGGATAAATTCTTTTGATGATGCTTTCTAAGGTATGTTATTTACAGGTCATCTCACCATTTTCGCATTAATTTTTTTTATAGAATGATTCAGACCGTGAAATTGTATGCCATTGAGGAAACATATCCAAGTATATGTGGTAAAAAAATCATCTTGTGGTTCATTGTATTTTTGGAGTTACACTTGGTGGAAAATAGGGTTTGTGGCTAGTCCTGAAACTAGTCTAAAACATGTGTTTCGGGTAAAAACGTCATAACTTCTTCATAATAGATTCAAATTTAGTAAGATAAAATGTGTTGGTTAGATTACATTCTTTCATATGTTGTGTAACAATTTCAGATCAATTCAACAAATATTCTGTGCGGGGCATGCTCTACACGGTCGCTCTCTAGAATAAACCATAATTCAACAAGGTATGTCATTTTTGATATAACCCCTTTTATGAGAGGTTCCAAGTAGTGACACCTGGAAGAATTGAATAAAACACACTGAAGAATATTGTGTATCAGTTTCATATCTTTATTCATTACAGGTACAAATTTATGATTATTTCAATTTAGGGTTGTTGACTAATCCAAAACTAGTCATGTGAGACTAAAGAAAAGTTTGATGAAAATGCTAGTCTCTTGTTTTTAAAGTTAAGGAAGGTTTGCATGTATGTGATCATATAAACCAGGTCTATTACAGAGTTACAAATCATATTTGTATGATGAAATTGATGAGGGATTTTGGTTAAGGTATATGTTGTGTACATGGTTGAGACAAATAGTTGATGAGTTGGCACATACACGAGGTGTATAGTTGATGTTGGTACATATTTCTGAGTCATAGTTGATGAGTAGTTGACACATTATTGGTACATACTTGGTACATGGTTGGTTGCACTTTTTTATGGTACATGTTGATTACAGGTTTTTTGGTACAGGTTAGTGCATGGTTGATGCACTTGTTTATGGTACATGTTAATTATAGGTTGAGGTACAGGTAGATGCATGGTTCAGGTTTATTGGTACAGGTTTACAGTGGTATATCTCACAGTGATTATGTGACAGTGGTTCCATAATTCTACTTCTACTTCAGGGCGGTTGGACGGGGCAAGGACAGGTGGTTGTAGCCACCTTCCGGTTATAGCCGGAGAACATAGGGGGTTGTAGCCTCCTTCTGGTTATAGACAGAGAATTGGGGAGTTGGATCTTCCCTCAGTTTGTAGCCTGAGAAACTAGAGGGTTGGAGCTTCCTTCCAGTTGCAGCTGGAAAAAAAAGGAAGTTGGTGCTTCCAATGGATGTAATTCTTCAAGACATATAAGAAAAAACATTCTGTGGTTTTCTCTCGCTTTGGGTTTCCACGTAAAACACTGGTGTACTATGTATGTGTATGATTGTTCATTTTTTCATTGCTCATTATTGGATGATAATTGTACATTGATATAACACTTGGATTATTTGGTTTAAAAATGATTATAATTTTTCTATTAATGATTCACCCCCCTCTCAGTAATCCAACAATTGGTTTCAGATCAGGTTCCTTTAGAAATCAGTTTAACCACTGAATGGAGAGAAACAACTTGTATAAAAATGGAATACCATAGTTTGATGGACAAAAGTATGTTTTTTGGAGCATAAGGATGAAGACATATGTATATAGGCATAAGGATTTGAAATTTGGCAATCAATTGTAGATGGATACACAACACCAACAATTCCACCAACAAATGACAAAGCAGTGAAACTCGGTCAGAATAATTCCAAAGCCACAAATGCACTTCTAAATGGGCTCAGTGAAACAATATTCACCAAAGTTGCACATTGTCAATCCGCTAAAGATATTTGGGACACGCTTCAAAATATTTATGAAGGAGATTCAAAAGTCAAAGCAACAAAGCTTCGAACTTACAGAGGTCAGTTTGAAGAACTAAAGATGAAGGAATATGAGAATATTGCAATCTACTTCTTACGAGTCGATGAAACAGTGAATGCAGTCATAGAATTGGGAGAAGAAATCAAAGAGTCTGTAATTGTTCAAAAGGTACTAAGATCTCTTCCTATGAGATTTGACCCTAAGATATCAACACTAGAAGAAAGATCGGATCTAAACTCAATAAGCATGGACGAACTGCATAGAATCTCCACAACATATGAAATGAGAACTGAAAAAGAAAATCCAGATGTAAAAGAAGCAGCTTTCAAAGCATCCAAAAGATCAAAGAAAAAGGAAAAGCAACAAGAATAACATAACAACAACAGTGACGTCTCAGAAGATGATGAAGAAGTGGCCAATTTCGTCAAAAGACTGAAAAAGGGAACCAACGATAGGTATAGAGGTAAACTTCCTTTAATTTGTTTTAATTGTGATGGTATTGGTGATTTTTATAACAAATGTCCTCATAAGAAAAAGAGAAACGATGAAAGTTACTCAAAAGGAAAACAAACATATAAAGGAAAAAGAACTACAAATAAAGTTTTCAAGAAAAGCTTATGCACCAAAGAAGACATCTCATCATCATATGAAGATGAAGTCAGTGATAGTGAGATAGGAAGAGTTCTATTCATGGCAGTAGAAGACTATGATAAAGAAGACTCCAAAGAAGAATATGAAGAAGTCGAATAATAAATTGAAGAGGCAGAAGTTGACTACTGAGAAGAATTGATGTGTGCCATAGAAGTTATCATAAGAGAAAAGAAGAAA
>ML784967.1:878734-889039 GCA_009831015.1 Picea engelmannii | reverse complement strand
TGAAGGACTAGTACCCTCAAAGGGAATGACTCTCCTCACTTATTTAACAAACCAACTTAATTGCATAGGTTTAGTGATTCTAGGGCTTAAAGCAATTTGGGATACCATCCACATTTTCCCTTGACAACCCTACAAGGGTGCTTTCCTTGTTCTTGCTTGTTATCCACTTCGGGCATCAATACCCATCATTGCCCTACAATTGTGCCTAACCCATTTTCAGCTAAAATCTAATTGGAAAAAGACTCTGACAAATGGTTAAAATTTTGAGGCATCAAAGACAATATAACCCTCTCTCATGAAGAAAACATAATATTGAAAATAAAGAGTCTAATTTTCTATGGAGTGATGAAAATACCAAAGTAAGAAAACTATGTTATTATAAAAATACCATTAATCTCAATCTTAATTATCCTTCCTACCCTAATAATGTTGTAAACCTCAATAAAAATTGACGATAATTAAACTAGAAGCTAACTCACTTGACTTGCATCTCTGGGACGATCTATTTTTCCACAAGGTTTTTTCTCTCAAGGCGAATCTGTGGCTTTTTCTTGGACTCTCCCCATTCCTGCACTATTTTTCCTCAAATCTCTTGGCCAACGGAAGCTCCCTTTGTTCCTTGTTCCCTCTTTGACAGTATTCCTGTGGGCAATGTTGTCGATGATATCCCGGGCTTGGACCAAGATTTCCTTCTCTCGTGTCTTTACCCTTGCCCTGAACTGCCCCAATCCCTAGCTTCTGGAGCCCCACCTCATAATACCGAGTTTATTGCTTCCAGTTTCAACCCATCAAACCTCAATGGTTGGGACAGTATTTTGGGGGAAATAGGCGTTGCACCGGTCTCATCTCCTGTAGAAAGGCCCTCACCACAAGGAACTACAAGCAAAAGGCGGAGACTAAACAAGTGTCCCAGCAACTTCGGAAGAGTCTAACGTGGTATTTTGTGAAGACATTACGATGGCAGAGGCCATTGAAATGACAGATAAAACTTTAGTCAGGAAAGCTTATGGTAGACATTTCAACCACAAAATCCTACGGTCTTGGGTGGCTACAACATGAGGGTCTTCATATAACCCTCCTCCGAAGATAAGTCGCCTATCAAAAGGGTGGTTTATGGTTATTTTTTCCGAAGTTTCACAACCTGAAAAAGCCTTATAGTGTGGGTGGTGTATGGACTCCTCCCCAATTCTCTTGAAAAAATGGAAACCCACTTTCGATGTTGGTAGTGAAAAAATGGACACCATTCCAATCTGGTTTCATCTTTCTGGACTCCCTCCACTATTTTGGTCCCTCAAAAGATTTCAACATATTGGGAATATGCTTGAAAAATTCATGGCTACAAATGTCTTTCAAAGAGACCGGGGAAATGTTTGTGGCATGTATCCTTGTATATCTCAACATCATAGGGTTTTACAAAAGCAAATTAAGATGATTGACAAAGGTCGCACCAGAACTCAAATCTTGGACTATGAAGGGTTACCACTCAAATCTTGGACTATGAAGGGTTACCACTTAGATGTTGGCAATGCCACGAACATGGCCACATTGTTAAGGACTTCCCTTTACCATTTCACAGCCGAGAAGGAAAATCCCTAGCTGTTCAGACTCGGAAATGCCCTGGTCCGTCGGCTTCTAAGGACTCCAATTCTATTCCTACCTTGACTGATGGGTCTTCTTCATCGACTCCTATGCCACAGAGCCAAAGGCGAGTTGCAGATTTTCAGATGTCAGTTACAGATGAGAACAGGCTTGCTTTGGTTCTGCATTAGCTCGATGCGGGTTTCGAGGTCTCTCCGTCACCAGGGATGCTCCCCTTATAGCAGCTCGACTCTTTTCTTGGTATGCATCTCTCCATTCCCGCTCCTGTTAATGGTTTAATTCATTCATTAAATTTCCTAAAGTTGGATTCACCCCCCTCTATTCGAGACCTCCCCTTCCCTGCATCACTGTCATTTGGGGTTGATGCCTTTCCCCCCTATCCAACTCTACCCCAATAGCCTCTTGCTCCCTCTTGTCCCCCTCCTCTCCTGGCTCTCCCATCCCCTATTCAACAAATGAGCTCTCCTCCACGGGCTCGAATGATTCAGCCATTTGATTCCACCTCTGGAATCGTAACATTGTAGTGGACTCAGACAGCTTTGGATTGGGCCCCAATCCTTATGAGCCTCCTCAGAAAAAGGGGAGGGGTTGAACCTCCCATCTCTCAAAATCACAAAATCGTGCTTTAGTCAACATCGCTTTTGGATGTCAATGTTCAATCTTCAGGGCCCTTAGAGTAGTGCGAGCCCAAAATGGGGTTCCCCCATGAAGCTTCTACCATTCAACTGCAGGGGAGTGGCGAGCTCCCAAAAGAAACTCGCCCTAAAACAGTTGATTTTGTTGAATCATCCTTATGTAGTTCTTCTTCAAGAAACTATGGCGAAGGAGGCTTTAGTGACTAGGATGTTGGAGTCTTTACTTCCATCCTAGAAGTTCATTGGATCTAATGCAATCGTCAATCGGGTGGGTTGGCAATTGGTTGGAACTCGAGACTGGTCAAAGTCACAAACTCTTGGGCTTTTAATTTTTGTCTGGGGATGGATTTGTTGATAGAAGGATTGGGCCTAGAGTTCTGGGTTCTAAATGTTTGTGTTGTACGCTGATTGGACTCCATTTTGGGACTCTCTTCTTAACAAACATCTGCTCAGAACAGCGAACCTCATCCTTGGTGGGGACTTGAATTTTTCTTTGGGGGAAGCGGAAGTCTGAGGACCGAATGCACACCCAGATGATCAAATCGATCTATTTACCCACCTTCTAAATGAAAAAGGGCTCATTGGCATTGCTCCACTAAAGCTCTTCCCTACCTGGAGGAATCGGCGGTCAAGGGATACCCGGGTTGCTAAACATCTTGACCAATTTCTAGTCTCGAAATCTCTATTGGATCTTCCTTTGCAGCTCCCACAGTGGGTGGGAAGTGGAGGTGTATCCGATCATTCCCATGTCTGGATTGAGTTGGTCGGGGGTCCCAAGAAGCTTGCGAGTCCTTTCAAATTCAATGCTACTTGGTTAGCTGACAAAGAATTTCAAAATATTGTCAAGGAGAATTGGGTTCCTTTTGATCAAGGCTCTAGTATCCCAACTGCGGTCCAATTTATGACAAATTTAAAACGTATCAAGCAACTAGTTATTCCTTGGAAACATGCCAAGCGTGCGAGGGAGGAAAGTGAACTAACACAAATTGAAGATAGGCTTGAGCACATCTCCCATTCTACTCATGGAGGTTACATTTCGATGGAGACCAAGGTCAATCTCCTAGCTTTGGAGGTGCGTCTCAAGAAGCTGATTGATGATAAAGAGGTTGAATGGTGCCTAAAGAGCAAGGCTATCTAGCTGAATAAAGGTGATGAGAATACAAAAATTTTCCATGCCTTTGTGAAAGGAAGGCAGGCTACAAACACCATATGGTAGCTAAAAGATCATTCGAGCACTATTGTCTCCTCGTTTGAAGGATTAGCCCAGTTGGGGAAAAACCATTTCGAGTCCCTTTTCAGGGAAGACCAAAGAGTTAATATTGCAGAGATTATTAGACTAGCTTTGTTCCTCCCCAGACTCGCTAACGACGATGGGAACAGAGACCTTTTTGTGAAAGTGGGTATGGAGGAACTTAAGGAAACCCTCCACAACTTTCATAAGGATAAAAGCCCGAGTTTGGATGGATGGACTGTCGAATTCTATCTGGGTTTCTTTGAGCTCCCCAAGCCTGATCTCCTACATGTTGTTGAAGAATCCAAGAGCAATGGGAGTTTGTATGCCCCTATAAATGCTACCTTCATTTCCCTTATCCCAAAATCGGATGAGCCGCAATCCTTTGATGATTTCAAGCCAATATCATTATGTAATTGTCTCTACAAAATTGTGGCCAAGGTTATTGCTCGGAGATTAAAGCCAATCCTTTCGGGTGCCATCTCACAAGAACAGTTCGACTTTCTGGAGGGGCGTTAGATCCATGAAGCGATCGGTGTAGCACAAGAGGGGCTCCACAGTTTAAAGACCTCAAGATCTCGGGGGGCAATTCTGAAAATTGATTTATCCAAGGCCTTTGACCATGTCAATTGGTCCTACATTAGACTCCTCCTTACTCACTTGGGGTTTGAAGTTCCTTTTATTAGATGGGTGATGGCTTGTTTATCCTCAGTGTCTTTTACAGTGCTTATTAATGGGGCAGCCTATCCTTATTTCTAGTCTGAGATAGGCCTAAGACAAGGTTTCCCCCTCTCTCCTCTGCTATTTATGTTAGTCGCGGAAGGGCTTCGTCGTGCAATTGGTCAGGTTGCTAGCTCAGGGGATTTTCAAGGTGTTTCGGTTGGCCCGGGAATAGTTATCGATGTCTAGAAGTCTACTCTGTGTTTCATAGGTATGGAGGCGATCGATGAAGCCCACTATAGAATTTTTTTCCCATACCCGACTATTGATTTCTCGGAAGGCATCAAATACTTGGGATTTTATCCTAAACCAAATGACTACCGCAAAGTTGACTGGCATTGGCTATTAGAAAACCTGGAAAAACGTCTTAAAGGTTGGAGTTTTAGATGGCTCTCCAGAGCTGAAAGACTTACCTTGGCCAAATTTGTTCTAGAAGCCATTCATGTCTATTGGATGTCCCTGGCCTAGATTCTAAAGGGGATCCTTGAGAAGGCCAGACGAATCTGCTTTCGTTTTATACGGTCAAGCACTCGAAAACAATATACTCCCCCTTGGGCAAAGTGGGATCGCCTTGCCCACCCAAAGGCAATGGGTGGCTAGGGCTTGAAAAATATCTTTCTTTTCTCAAAAGGGTTAGCGACCAAAGTGGGTTGGACATTGATTTCAACTACCAGTGTATGGACCTCGATGGCAGTACACAAATACATCAGGCAAGATACAATTGAACACTGGATTCGAAAACTAGAAAAATCACATCCCCACTATTCTATTATCTGGAAAGCAGTGATCTCTTCATTCCCTATCATTGGTGAAGCCCTGGTCTGGCCTGGCAAGTTGGTAGGGTGAATCGTGTCAGTATTGGGGTTGACGCATGGCCGGGTTGTGGACAAGCTCATATCCTTCCTAATGAAATTACTGATAGACTTCACAAACCGGATCTCCTCTTTATTTCACAGGTGGTAGACCCGAGCTCCACTTCAATCTGGCAACAAGGCTGGATGGGCCCTAAAGCTTTGGGTCTGGAAGGTAACAAAGCTCTTATGTGGAACAACTATACATTGGCCCTCCATTCGGGTCATATCAAAATTACTGAAAGAGATGATGAATTGGTGTGGCAGAAAGCTCCCCATGGGGTATATACGCCAAAAATGGGGTATATTGCTTTTAGAAAACTAAAACAAAAACTAAGCAATCGTGCCTACATTAACCTCGGGGATTAAATCTCGCTAATGTAATGAAAACTAAAAATAATAGTATGGCCATTGTTATTATTTAAACGAAAACGATATAAATTTGGTTTTATGCAAGGAGTTGTATGCAGGCCGAGGTTGCAAGCAAGTGATTGAAGGTCGTCGTCGACAGGGCTTAGCGAATCCAATAACAATACAATTAAACATAAAATAAAAAAGCTTACATAGTAAAGTTTTCAAGAGCTGTAAGAAAAACGAAAACATACATTAACCGATAATTGAACATGCGATCAAAAGCACAAAAATATTTTGGACTGTATGGCCATTATTTAAATTACGTAAACAAAAAACAAATTATATAAAAATGCATGAAAAGATTATAGGCATGCACCAAAATATTACTATGCATCCAATAATATATTCAGATCATTGACAATATATTCAGAGAATACATTAAAATTACATAAACTAAAAACAAATTATAAAAATGCATGCAAAAATTAGTCATGCACCAAAATATTACTATGCATCCAATAATATATTCAGATCATTGACAATATATTCAGAGAATGCATTCAGAGTGACAACAACACAGTAATTATTTCAGGCAACACCATAAATATATGTACAGTGCACAAATTTTAAGATCAAGATAAATTCAGACATCAAATTAATGTATGAGACCTCTTTGTTTATTCGATATATATGCAGGATTACATGAACACAGTTATTTCAAACAAAAACACAATAATTATCTGCAAAGTGCACAATAATTATATACAAGAAATAATATGTAGGATGCACAGTATATATGGCCGTACGCTAAATGTTCTACGAAATAACTTTTCCTCTGGTACATTTTGTCTGAAATCCGGCAAGAAATTCCAGAGACATTTGTTTGAAAACCGACGAAAAATTATTAGATTCRTAGATTTGAGTGATTATTTTTGTATAATTYRAATGATCCAAAGATTTTTAGCATGCTAAATCCATTTCATATTAGTGAACAACAAAAATTAATAGYCTGTATAAATATTATTTCTGGCAAAAAAAAACATTTCATAGAWCTAGACAATGCAGTATATATGCACTGCAGTATATATGCACCAAATGATATATACMSTAAATTATATGCACCAAATGATATATACCCTAAATTATATGCTGCAGGGCATGGTGGAGGAAAGGCAAAAAAGAAAAATAGCATGATATATACCCTAAATTATATGCTGCAGGGCATGGTGGAGGAAAGGCAAAAAAGAAAAATAGCATTCCAAACAAAAACCGTGCATACTTGAATGGAATGTTTCTAGGGCAAAGCAACTCCTCGTCCTCSTCCTCRTCCTCCTCCTCACTGGCAGTGAGGCTTTGATGTGGACTCCTATTTACCTCTATTGGGTTGGTTTCCTCYTGCAACAACATGCACGTTTCAATGCCATTGTATTTTAGCCTAGCCTAACTGTGAACAGCACCATTTCAAGCACACCTATTTCTGCCCACTTCGCTGCGTATAAGGTTTAGAAGAAAATGTGGGCAAAGGAAGGGAAGGCAACATTTCATGACCAGACACGGCATACAGTAAAAGTAAATGTGTAAAGTAATCCTAGTGGGATTTGAAAAGTAAATGTTGAACACTCCCATGAGCTATTTCTGCCCACTTCGCTGCGTATCAGATTAGAGGAAAATGTGGGCAAAGGAAGAGAAGGCAACATTTCATGACAAGACACGGCATGGAGTAAAAGTAAATGTGGAAAGTAATTCCAGTGGCATTTGAAAAGTAAATGTTAAACATTATAAGTAAATGTAATGCATAAATATTAAAAATAACCTGAGCGGCATTTGAAAAGTAACGAGTAACCTGAGCATTTGTAGAAGTTACCCAGCAGCGTTTGAAAAGCCAGCACAATAATTTCATGATCCTATCGTATCCTATTAGATAAATGTGAAAGCATTCATAAATGCAAGTTAATGTTTAAAATTTCATCCATTGATGCTAAGGAGATGAGAATATGCCAGCATCTATAATTTCTGGCCACAACATCAAGGTTTCTAATTAAAAAAAAATTATTGTAACACTTTTCAATAGAGGGGACACCTATTGACATAATGAACTTCTGCAAGTAGATTGTCATCTCAATCTAACTCCTTAACTCTATTCAACAGGACGATCTTTGGCACTCCATCATGAACAGACTCTTCTCTAGGTTGATATGCGATCCATTCTTGTTAATGATGTAACCCAAATGTGCAATTGAATTCATAGCTACTACATTGTTTTGGAAAGCATATAGATCATTTGGGAGCTTACGTTCCCTCAACCACGACCTTGACAGGTGTATCAAATTATGAAATAAGAATCACAATTCCAAATAGTGAATGCTTACTATAAATTTTTATTTCTAAACTATAAATTTTTAACCTCAAGAGATACAAATGAGCACAACTCTCTAATGAGGTTGAACTGCAACCTATTTCAATTGTATCGACATCCTAAACTCAAGTTTTCTAGCTGTCCTACTGATTGCCAAAAATGATATCAATTAGGTAGAATCATCAAGCCGAGCCTGTGTCAACTTAGAAAGATTCGTCTAAGGACCCATCAAAGTTGCACTAAACTCGGGCAAAGTTGTTAAAATCTTGGAAGTTAACAGTGGGGTAAAGTTGTTGAAGTCTTGGAAGTTAACAGTTGTTGAATCACTACGTGTACTAGGATATCAAATCACCTTATTGATGTCGATGACCCTAGGGCGACCACTTTTAATGCAATAGTGAGTTTCATGACACCGACGGCTTACAGATTATGACAAACCGTCCTGTCAAAAAGCCAGAAGAACATTGTATAATACATCAAGGGCTGACGGATTGGAAGAAAAAATGTAACTTGCATTAAAATCAAATCACCCCAAATGAAACCAAACTAAGATACCAGTTATTCGATGCTCAATTCATCTTCCAATCCAGTGACCACATGTAGACCTTCTCCAGGCTATTGTCCTTTTCATGTTTTGCCACTCATCTAGTTGCTCGTAGTTCTTATAATAAACTTGCCTGTTATTTTATTATTCTACATATATCCAAATATTACAAATATCATGAAAGCACAACCAGCACAGTTCAAACTCAAAATTCTCAATCACTAAAAACTGTAGTCATCCATCACGAACTTGACAAAAAGCAATAAAATGGCAACAGATTTGTAAATAAAACCAGATCCAGCCAAGCAATCAAATTACGAAGAAGCTTTGGTAATTTCAATGGTTGTAGCTTCTACAGTGAACTAGAGTAATACATCAAATGAAATATTTCACCCGCTTAAAATAAAGAATAAGAGGCATTTCTGACCACTTGCAAAAGGAAAGATCCAATAGTTCAAAAGGATAGTTAACCCTAAAAATAGCCTCAAACACGTTCTCCAATTTCAAGTAGATGATGGTCATTATCATACCAAACGAGGAACAAAAATTCAAAATGCCACCAAATATGAGAATACATCATCCTTGCATTTCTGCAACATTTTTCCTTCACTTCAGAACAGTGATCCCCAAGTATTTATCCTAATAACATAAACCAACCAAATTAAAAACTTCAATATAGTCGAGAAGTCTACTCAAATATCAGTATCTAGGCTTTCCACCAATTGAAGTAACCTGTAAATTGCATACATTCCAATATAAAATAACCAACTTCACTAAAACTCAATCATTCCCACATATGATGTAGTATGCAACCTGAGACATGGTTAGCCTTGCCCGAACACAATATCTACTGGTAAAAATTAAGAATAGTTGTTCCCGGTCCTTTGGCATAGAAATGGATTTCAATTTCAGTCAACAACAAATGTTCAATAACTTGAAATTTCAAGATGGCAGTAAGGATTTGCAGCCTGAGTTTTAACTTTTACTTAGTCCTCTTATATGACATAGCCACATTGCATTTTGAAAAATATGCCTAGTTTATTAAAAGAGATCTCATAGCAAAATCCCAAAGGAGGTGATGTAGATGATGAAGAGAACTTCCTGGACACATAAGAGTAATCATTTGTATTTGACCTACTATTATATCATCTTTACCAAATAGAGACCATATAAATACTTGCACAAAACACCAGGAATGGTTATTAAGATGTTGGCATAAAAGGGTAATGGGAACCACATGTTTTCATTATGTGTTTATTCCTGAACTTGTCATGAACACCCTCCAAAAAGATGACATTGTTACAAAGTAAGATTTAGACAGGGACTCTGCAACTTGCAAACCTCAATCTGTTGAGACAAGTTTTAAACAGAAAAGGTACAAAAGACAATCTCTGCAGCGTGCAAGCAATTCCATTGAAACAAAGATTAAGTCTGGACTGTGGAAAAAACTGAACAGTTTACATGTGACAAAACTATAGGCTGATCTGCACCTACATAATCATTATTAGCCCTGCCAAGAAAGATATGTGCACACCACCCAAAAAAAGGTTTCATTTGAAACATGTTTATCAGTCTGAAACAAGCTGACCAGTTTACATGTGACAAAGCCATAGGTTGATCTGCACCAACATTACTAGCCCTGCCAAGAAAGACACGTGCACACCTCCCAAAAGAGGTTTCATTGGAAGTAAGTTTATCAGTCCAAAACAAGCTGAACAGTTTACATGTGACAAAGCCATAGGTTGATCTGCACCTACATTACTTGCCCTGCCAAGAAAGATGTGCACACCACCCAAAAAGATTTCATTGTCAATGGTATCCAAGGTTACCAGAACCGGACCGGTCATTGAACCGGTTGACCCAAAAAACTGGAACCGGAAAAAAAACAGATCAAAAAACCGGTCACTAAAAATACATAAAATATTCAAATTTTGAAAACAAAATACATATTGATGTGCATCCATGTGAAGCCAAACCAGTATACAAAAATTTGCAAAGTTTCTCATATATATATA
>ML784967.1:865525-878463 GCA_009831015.1 Picea engelmannii | reverse complement strand
ATTGTCAGAAGTTGTTGGTTGAGTCTCTTTTTTTTTACTTTTTTAAAAAAATTTGCAAATCCCCTCACTTTTCCAGCCGTACGAACAAAAAAATTAATTTAAATAAAAAAAAAAACGGTTTTGTACAGAACCGGTTGGTTCCGTACAAAACCGGTCAAAAGCGGTTTGAATGTCCGGTTTGAACCGGTAAGCCCTGTGAACCGGCCGGTTTTACCGGTTCTGGTAACACTGATGAACCTAATGGTAAGGAAAACTTACAAGTATTTTGTTCCATGATGCTAAACTGTCAAGAAGGGTATGTGATCCATACACAGCAATTATTTTTATTCCCATCAAGGAGATAATACCAAGCTCATTCATATAAAATGAATGGAAAAAATACAATTAGGTACCTTTTTTCTTAGAATGTTACAATTAATTGCATTTACTTTCAAAAGAAGCCATTGTCTAATTTTAGATCATGATTTGCAGTTACTGCAAAGATATTGACAAACCTAACCAATCATTTATACCTAAATGAATATGTAACAAATCTCGATTTTCAATCAAGGGTGCCATTTAGAGTTTAACCAACAAGGAGTAGGCAATGAATCTCTAGATCTCACAAACCTAATTCTGATCTACATACCTAGCCATTAGTCTCACTTGAGATTAGCAGAACTTCCAATGGTTATTACAGTTTACACATGTGACGAATGTAGTCATAGGTTCATCTGCACTTCTTGTTTGCAGCTGATAGTAGGTACACTTCCGCTGGCCACATTTACCGCACTTGAATTGGTCTGTTGTAGCTTTAGGCTTTATCCCACGTTCACACTCAAAAAGTGCCTTGTCTTTGATTTGTTTGTTCTCAAGCTTTCTTTGATCACTAGCCATTTCTTCCGCTGTCATGACAATAAGTTTCTCTGGCTTAATTTCCCCAAGAAGAACTCTCCTTCTCAAATCTGGATTGTTTGCATCTTTCAGGTTGAATATGATAGACCTATACTTCAACTTTTGGGCTCCATTAGACCGCCCTAACTTTTCAAACATCAGTGTCTCAACAGTAACTGCAACTCGTACTGGATCACATGCATTTATTCTCACCATGTTCTCACCCTCAGCTTCATTAACTACTTTGGAAAAAGCCTCATGAATAATCTCACGGATCTTGTCCCGTACTGCATCATTACACTTAATCATACTTGTCAGCTTTGGAGGGCCATTTGAAGAGGATGATACGTTCTTATTGGTGATAGATGCTTCTTCTTCCTTGGGTTTCTTCTCAACCTTTACAGACTCTCGCTTAACAGCATTATCCTCAACTTTAATAGACTTGGACTGCTTATCTTCTGACTGTGTAGCTTTGTTTCCATTGTTAGCAAGAGTTTCTGACGTCACAACCTTCTTCCAAGAATCGAGTAAGTCAGTGGCTAAAGCACAAATATTTTCTTGAGGATGCTTTGTGAGATTTCGGAGACGTTTGCCAACCTGATAATTGAAATGTTGTAACAAAATGAAGTTACTATCATCTATAAAAAAAACAGTCCTACAAGAGCCACACACATGAAGTAAACAGTTGACCTTAACTAGCTTTAAATCAGAGAAGAAGATACCTAAAAAAGGGGCATTAATAAAATCAGTGGACTTTAAAATAGCTTTGAATAAGATTCAATTTTCAAGGTAGAGATGAATTTTTAAGAGTACTATTCAAAGATAAAGGAAAAGAATGTCAGCAAGAAAATGTGAAGGAAAACGTAAAATTATACAAATTATACTAAGGCTTTTCTTTCAGATATGTTCTCCATGCTACAAATCCTAATAAAGAGCCTGGAGTAAAAGAAAATTTATGGATTGTAGCTCACAAAAAAGCCGTCTTCAGGTAACCCTGGACTTACATTCAGGGCTTCATCCATGTCATAACATAGAGATGTATAATAAGAAAAAAATTATCAAAGGCCTAAAATCCATTTAGAACTACTGTTATAATCCAAATATTTATCCAGTAGAGAGTATATCAGTGAGAAAAATTGCAAGCAGATGCAATGCACCACAAGATAAATTACAATTCAAGTCAATAAAAACATGTGCCCACATAATACTTCTAAGAAAGCCTATTCTTGACTTGTACACCACAAAATGCAGCAATCAGACCAGACGTTGGCATAAGGGTACAAACAAACAATCTAAAGCTTACACATCCAACTCTATTTATAACTTACAACTTTACCGATAACAGCCTCTACAGTACACCCACTACCTGCACAAGATGATAGCACTGTACTGCAGAAGCTGATGACAAAAATCTTAGATCATACAAAATTGAAAAAACACGGTTAACAATATTGTAATGGGATTATGTAATGGGACCTGATCATGAATATAAAAGTAGCTAGAAATAATCCTGGCAGAGCAGGGCCAGAGAACCCTTGTTATCACCTTGAAAGCATGGAACTTAATAAACAATAATAATGTGCTGAAAATGTTGTCTCTAAAAAAAGCTCTGGACTTGGTCTGGGCAAATAAAGTTAAATTTAAAATGCTATGGAAATCACAAGCTCGCCCTAGGTTCATAGACAATGTAGTTAACACATGGTCCATCAGCATTGGATGGGAAAATATTTTTTTGATATGTGATTGTACTCTCACCCACCAGGCAATTGTTTAAGGTGACTGGCATTTTTGCAAAAAAAAGGGGATGATTTGGCTTCAAATTCATTGAAATTATGGGTTTCAAGATATGACACCTCTCCTTGACATGATTTAGTTTATTTGAGCATCTATAAGACAGTCTGATAGGACTCGTCTCTTTATAAGATGACATGGCAAGGCTCTGGAAGCATTCAAATTGCAAAGAGTGAGTGTGAGGTTAGAGAGAGGTCTCTTTCTCATCCATTTCCACAAGTCAAACTCTTCCCTGAGAGTAATGGTTGCAAAATAGGAGAGAACCCAATTGGTAATTCTGCCTGAACTAGTCTTATCTCTTGCATATAGAGTTTCAGACACGAACATCAGAAGCATGATTTTTAAGAAAACATGAAAGCTCCAACTGCAAACTCAAAGATTGACCTGCATACCCCACAGTCTCAAGGTTCAAAGGCATGAGTCTAGAATTGATAACTTAGAAGAGAATGGAACATGAATTGGGATATGAAGCCAGAAAAAAGGAAGATGGATGCAGCACTTGAAAGATAACCAACTCAAGTAAACAATCGATGAAGATGATGATGAGCAATGCTCCTGCCAATGCAGGTAGCGTGGAAGTAACAAAAACTGAAGGTCATATTCCTTCCAATTTTGTCCTGTATACACCCACTTCATTATTAATATTCTCTGTGACTTTCCTTGAATTTCATGTTTTGGTTGGTGAATCTTGGGTGGCAAGCCTGCCAGCGAATTTGAAAAATGGAAAGACTTCTGCCCAAATACAAGGGCAATTTTGAACTGTCTCTGAAGACTCGGTTAACAGATGCATATGACATACTAAATTTTGAACTGTCTCTGAAGACTCGGTTAACAGATGCATATGACATACTAAATAAAGCATCTACTCCAAATATTTCCAGTGTATGCAAAGAGTAATGTCAGACAGAGAAATCTGAAAACCTGAAAGTGAGGTGGTCTCCACTAATGTGAAACCAAACAACACACAACAGGATCATAACATGCTTAAACTCCATACAGACAACAGAACAACAAAAGATTAACAGAGACTCAAAACCAATAGAAGAAACAAGAGCATCACTACATCTAATAGTTCCACTGCTGAGAAATAAACGGGAAGGCCCTCTATTTGTAGCAAACTGGGAAGAGTCCAGCATTTAAGAAGTGTAGTTGGCAGGTATTCCAACTAAGCATTTGTGATTTACCCAAGTTAACTTAGAACTATGTATGTACACTGACAAGCCCCCTTAAGTGAAACTTAGGTAAGTATAAAAAGGGAGGCTAAATCTCAAAAATGGGTCCCGGCTACAAGGCCATGATAGGTACCCATGTAATGCTCAGAACAGTAGACAAAAAAAAGGAAGGACTAAGACTACCCCCCCAAAAGGACAGCTTCCTTCACCCCAAGCAAGGCACGAAGCTGAACATATCGAGACTCTGTCAAGAGTTTAGCGAAGACATCAACAACCTGCAACTCAGCGTGACAATAATGCAAATCAATGGTCCCATCATGAATCAACAGTCAGATGGAATGCATGTGAACTTCTATATGCTTGGTGCATTGATGCTCTATCCCTGGAAATATGAATAAAGCTCTAATTATTGCACCAAATTAGAGTAGGCTGCACCTGCTGAAAACTAAACTATGACAAAATCTGTCAAATGGCAGCATTAACAACACCTCGGTTCTCTGCTTCTGTAAAAGAAAGGGCAATAGCAGATTGATTCTTGCTGGACCAAACAACGAGACTAGAGCCAAGATGGAAGGCATAGCCAAAGGTGGACTTGCAGTTATCAGGATCACCAACCCAATCGAAGGCAGTATAATCCACTAAATTTGCATAACCATCAGAAGATATTGAATGCCATATGTGTGTCCCTCTAATGTAGAGAATAATTCTCTTTGGGGCTTTCCAATGAAGCTCATGTGGTTCTTGCATGAACCGGGAAATCAGCCCAACTGCATAGGAGATATCAGGACGACTGTGAGTCAATTACAAGAGGCTACCAGCAAGCTGCCAATACAATGTAGCATCAAGAGATCCAAGGCATAACTGGGCTGAGCGAGACCTATACAAAATTAAAACTGAGTGATCTGCAATCTAAGAAAGTAGTGAGAGAGCTCTAAGTCTATCATGTCGAATTGTTGATGAAGAGCAGGCTTCACATGATCAATCAAGGTAGGTGAACTCCCAGTGAGAATGAGATAATCCGTATAGAGAACAAGGAGAAGTTCATCATCTGGCTGCAAAATATAGACATTCAAATCAATGGGGCATTAACAAAATCCTAAAGACAGAAGAAAAGAATCCATCTCATACTAAGCCCTAGGAGTTTGTTTGAGACCATACAAGAATTTTTTAAGCTTGCACACAAATGAAGAGTCCTAGATAAAACCAGGAGGTTGCTCGATGTATATCTCTTCATATCAATATCCATGAAGGAAGGCACCTTAGACATCACTTTAGTATACTATCCACTTACTGGATGCAACTATAGAGAGAACAAGGCCGAATAGAATTCATTTTAGCCACGGGTGCAAAGGTTTCAGAATTGTCAATGCCCTCAACTTGAGAAAAACCTTTAGCAACCAATCAAGCCTTATAGTTGTCTACAGTACCATCTGCTGCATACTTGGATCTTTATACCCACTTACACCTAACCAAGGTTCTACCCTTTTGGAAGAGGGACCAAGTCCGAAGTGCTATTTTTCAACAAGGAATGATAGTCAACTTCCATGGTTGTGTCCCACTCTAAAATACCATGGGCCTATGAAAATCCTTTCGATCTAAATCAAGCCTTATACTTGTCTATAGTACCATCTGCTGCATACTTGGATCTTTATACCCACTTACAGCTAACCAATGTTCTACCCTTTTGGAAGAGGGACCAAGTCCGAAGTGTTATTTTTCAACAAGGAATGATACACAACTTCCATGGTTGTGTCCCACTCTAAAATACCAAGGGCCCTATGAAAATCCTTTCGATCTGAATCACTAGCCATAAATACTCGAGGGCCCTTTGAGGAGAGGACTTGGTTCTTCTTTTACCCCAATTAGGAAGTGGTGGAAGAACTTCATCATGTTATTCTTCAAGAGCACTATCATTAGCAAGAGAAGTCAACTCAAAAGAAAGAAAAGCATATGAAGATGCAAGATGTTGAGGGGGATGCTCATCAAATCAAACACTCATGTTGGTGATCAATTCATGTGCGTTGGGATGTAGTAATCTATACCCTTTAACATCTTTCAAGTAGCCAACAAAGATGCAAGGCTTACTTTGTGTGTCCATTGCCTTGTGTTTTTTCTGTGGGGATGTGTACTTTGTATGTCCATCTTTCAAGTACCCCTTGGACTGCTTTGGGAGGTGTACGAATGCGCAACGGATGGCTTCAACCCAAAACTATGGGGCAAAACCTCTAGAGTGGATCATGCAATTTACCATCTCCTTCAAGGTATGACCCTTCCTTTCAGCAACACCATTATAGAAGCACACAATATTTTGTAACCGAATACCTTCAATGGCACAACAGTCGTCAAAACTGTGGTTGGGGTATTCACCACCATTATCTATCCGCAAACATTTGATTTTTCGAGATTGCTTTTCAACTAAGGCTTTGAACACATGAAAAGTGTCAAAAGCCTCACTTTTGTTTTAGAAAGTAGACCCAAGTGAATCTAGAGTAGTCATCAATGAATGTAAGCAAATAGCAGGCCTTTTGAAAAGACAAGGTAGGAAAAGGGCTTGCAATATGATTGTGAACAAGTTGAAGACCTTCGAAGGCTCCCCAAGATTTTCTTTTGCTTACTTATTTGCTGAAGATAGTGATAGTTTAAGTGACAATCGTTCATGCCAAAATTTACTTAACCCATTTGAGTGAGCAATTCATACAGTGGCAGGGGACTCCAACACAAAATGAGAAAATTAGTACAAGCATGCATAATGTTCCACTTTCCCTATGGTAACAATTTGAGGATCCTCAATTTCACAAACAACGACAGAATCAAGAGTAAACAAAATTGTCTTCCCTGAACCAGAATTTGCAATGTAATAAATTGAAAACAAATTAATTGAAAGATTAGGAACATATAGAACATTGTTGATCATGCCATCTATCATCTCAACGAAACCTTGCCCTTGAACAGCCAATGGTAAAGAGTTGCCCATAAAAATATGCTTTGTATTGAATGAATTAATGGAAGCAAGAAAATTATTATGGGCAAACATGTGATGGGTTGCTCAAGAATCAAATATCCTTTCAGGTGAGGAGAAACTTGCAGTAGCAAATAGAGCTTTAACATTTCCTGTATCATTGCAAGAAGAAGATAGATTGACATTTAAATTGTGTTTCTTCATTTCTAAAGACATGACAACCAATTTCTTGAAGAAACTAGATTCTAAATGACCTTTTCGACAAAAATCACATTTAAGAGGACTATTCTTGCCTTCAAAATCTTTGTTAGGTGAGGAATTTGAAGAGTTACACTCATTTGTACTTTGTGTTTGTTTCCCTTTAGATGGCCTTTTTATGTCGTATCCTTGAATTTAAAAATGAGTTAGCTACAAAAGCATGAGACTTAGAATTTTGGGGGCCAAGAGCACCCATTTGGATGAGTTTATCCTGCTCACAAGTAAGTTGTTCAACAAAAGAATCAAAAGTAGGCATTACAAAAGTTTGACCCAAGGCATCCTGAGTTGAATAAAATGTGGAAACGAACATTGTATAGGACTCACCTAACTTAGAGAGCACTACCAAAACGAGTTGTTCTTCTTTTTTCTCAATATTACAATCTTTTAAGTGAAGCCGAAGAGATTTGAACTTGGAAATGAAATCTTAAATAGTATCAAAATTATTAGGATCGAGACTGGTTAATTCATTTTTAAATTGATGACCACAAATTGCATTCGTTTTACCAAAAATGGTTGCTCAAGTTGCTCCCATGCTTCATGAGGAGTATCTATGCCTTCGAGATGACACAATAGTTCCGGTGAAAGAGAGACATATTAAACCTAATGCTTCATCACAACAATTATGCCATTTAGGTTTTTCAACATTTTAAGTGGATTCTTTTTCTTTATTAATAGTGACCTTATATAGGCCCTTACTCTGCAATAAAACAACCACTGCAGATTTACAGCTGAAATAGTTGTGAGGAGTTAAAATAGGCAAAGGCAACTTATCCTCCATAACAAGAGAAGGAAAAAGCTAAAGAAGAGCAAGCACAAGAAAACCAAGGCACTACATCAGCCTTCTAAAAGTGACTCGCACACTTTATAATAGTGCAGCTTATAAATCAGCAAACCCTCTTTACAAATATGTATTCACACCCCCAAAAAAATTAGCTTCACAAAAATAAATTTTACAGACTTTACTTAATAAAAAGGTCATAACAAATGGTATGGGAAGCCAATGGCTAGAGGGGGTCCCACCACAAGAATCCACTGTGGGTCGGCAGCTCAACAGCACACTGGGAGGAAGAGCCGAGACACCCACAGAACAAGAGGAAGGGCAGAGAAGCCCACAGCATAGAAGAAAGGGCAAAGACACCCACGGGCCACAACATAGAAGCCCGGAAATGTCCCAAACTCAACACCAAGGCAGACAAGGGCGATGGAGGAAGCTGACGACCTGCAGCTCTGATCCCATGTGAAATCAAATCACATAGAGCGGGATCATAACATGATTAAACTCCATACAGAACAGAACAACAAAAGATTAATAGAGACTCAAAGCCAATAGAAGGAACAAGAGAATCACTGCATATATTAGGTCTGCTGCTGAGAAATGCAAGGGGAGGCCCTTTATTTATAGCAAACTGAGAGGAGTCCAGCATTTCGGAAGGGTAGTTGGCAGGTATAAGAACTGAGCATTAAAAGATTTATCCAAGTTAATTTACAACTGTGTATGTATACTGATAGCTAATGCAGAAAACATGGAACCACCTGATAGCACCACAGTCACCCCAGGATACCTATTGTACATAATACAGATATATATTTTTTATTCTATTAAAAAACAAAATATGTCCTGATGAATTAATACATGCACACATAAAATACATATGGGCGTATAATGTATTCTAATAATGTTAAGTCCAATAACCTGACTAGAGCAAGATACATAAAACCAGAATGCATCATACCCAGCATCTATAAATCCGACCCTGTAACGTAAACCCGAGTGGCCCAATCCTAGTTAAAACCAAATGGGTATTTCAAAAACACTAAAAACATCCAAAAAAATTCCATCTTTGGTTTTCTCCACATTGTTAACCCCTAGGGCTTGTGGGTTTTCTGCGGTCATTTTCAATTCGACAAACTTGAATTTTAAATAAAGATTTAAAAAATATACATTAAAATAAATCAGACCTGAGTAGAAACAAGAACACCCATTGTTACAGGTACAGCACGGAGGGCTTTAAGGGCATCCAAACAGCGCTGTTCCTCGGCTTCATTTGTAATGGCTTTGTCCGCGGCCTTCTTCACCTTCTCAAAGAGCTCCACGAGCTCCTTTTCCACGGCCTTTGAAGAGCCCATTGCTCTGCTGCTATTGCCTATACCTCACCCTTCAACAGCCTCAGTATCCAAACCCTACCAACGCTCAGAAACAAAATCTACCACGGTATTTACAATGCAAAGAATGGATAGGCACAAAATCTTGACATATACTTTGCCCTGGACGGAGAAAGCCGAAACCCCCAAAACCGACGATCGTACCATCAGACTGCATTAGACCCTGAGAAGAAATCTGGTAATAGGAGAAAGCAAGGTTATTTATTCTATGGTCCTAGAGGCTATTGGTTCTATCTTGAGAAAAGACCTAAATTTAACAAAGCATGTAAGCCCCTTTTGCTTTTCTTTTGGGTTTGTTTTAGCTGCCTGATCTAGCGCTAATCTAGGGATGGTAAATCGTGGTCGTCCATTTACATTTTGTATTCAACATGAAGAGACGCTGAATGTGTTTTTTATCTTTGATCGTGTGGGTATCAATGTAAAATTAAATATAACTAATATATATTTTGAATTTAATTGTTATCTATAAATGTAAAGATATTTTAATTTTGCATTCTTTAAATATTTAAAGAAATTTAAATATAAATCCATCCATTTTAAAAAGCGAAAAATTAAGATAAACCCAATAATAAGGGTGGACGGTTCCTTTAAAAAAATAATAATAAACCCATAAAATTAATTAAGATAAAATTTTATTTGTTCAATTTATTATATAATTCATTTTGATTAAAATAGTAAATGAGAAGTGATAAATAAAAGTTATTTAATGATAATTTTAAAATTGAAATTAAAAGAAAAGGTTAAAGAAAATAAATTTCAAGAAATATAATTTGTTAATATTCTTTTCAATAAAAAAGATGATTATAAATGAAAAAATGAATAAAAGTAAAAATTAAGAATAGTATTATAAAAATTAAACTAATAAATTAAAAAGAAATAAGTTAAATAATAATTAAAAAGACTGAAGGAGTGACACTCTTTGATTAGACAATGTGGTGGTGTACTTCTCTCTCCCCACTGCATGGCAAGTGGAATACGGGAATAGCAAATGGGGTTTTAATGGGCAAGGACGCCCTTAGTCGTCGATATGATCTTCTGCTCATGGCAACATCCAAACTTTGTCTGCTCGTTGATCATCCACTTCAAGTGGCAATCATTTTGGAAATAGAGGCATTAAAGCTCATCGATATGGAGGTTGTTCGACCCTCTCAATTCCCAAGCAACAACATTTCCTTAAAGGTGATGGCTATCTCTCGTTTTCAGTATAGTTTTTTGCTATGGTTTGTTGGTTCCTTGATTGATTGGCAATGGTTTATTCTAAACTAGTGGTGTATTATACAATTGATGGCCCCTCGCAAGGGCAAGGGCCCTATGGGTTGCTCAAAAGCCCTTTCGGAAGCTTCCTCGGCTGTTGAGATCCTTCAAAGGCCCCTTCCCCCCAATATCAAAGCACACATTCAGAATATTGTGGATGATGTATGTGTTGAGAGGGCATACAGGGAGGATTTGGATATTGAATTGTTGGTAGATGACCTGGTGCCTAATCCAAGAGCTACTCGCACTCGAGACTCGAAAAGTATTTTCGATTGTTGGAGTTGTATTGGCAAACCAAAACCTTGGTTGGTCATGCTTTGCTCACCCTGGAGGCAGAACGCAACTAGCTCAAACAAAGGTTTGTCACCTTGGACAAACAAAATCATCTTATGATTACTATCTACTTATCGCTTGTCAAGAAGCATGGAGGAATCTTGACTATAAACATAGCTAGAGGGTCCCATATTCACCCTCAACCTTCAGGGCACCCCCAGTGACAAGTTTTCCTTATGGTTATCAGTTTTTTTTCTTTAAAAATTCTCAAGGCTGTTAATATTAGGCTGAAGAAAATTGAGTTATTCCTCTAGAGCACTCTATCAGGGCCTCTGATATACCTCTTAAAATTTCCTTTTGATATACAGTTAACTCTTGACCTAATTTCCCTCTCAACAGGTCATTATGACTCTTTGTTTTTATGTTTAGAAATAACTACAATAAGGTTGATGAACATACTATCAGGCTAGCATGGTCTCTTTTGGGACATATAGACTTATGTATACATGTAGATTTGTGACATAATCAATAAAAAAACTTGATTACAAAAAAAAATTAAAAATAAAATTAAAAAGTAGAAGGTCTAATGGTCAATACAATTTGGTTTCCAAGATTTGTTAAGTTATGTAACCATTTTCCCTATTAAAATTATTATGATGTTTTTTCTTATTATCATAGTTATTTTTTCTTAAGATAAAATTATACCAATCTATTTTATTATATTATTAGAATTATTTTTTTATTTTACATTTTCAACTTTAAACTTAAATTTATTTTAAAGTTGAATTTTTATTAAATATTTAAAAAATAAATAAATAAATAAATATTGTAAAAATAAAATCATGAGATTAAGATAAATTTGTATTTGTTTATTTTATTATTATTACAATCCATTTTTAAGTTTATAATTATTACGATTATCTTTTTATTATTATTATAGTTTTGTTACTTGAACTTTGTGGAGATAAACTTTGTATAAAGTTTGAAACATTCAACCAACCTTTGAGTGGACACTAAAAGATACAACCTGTTGTGAAAAATGATCAAAATACTAAAGGAGCATTGGAAATAAAAGTTATTTAATGCTAACATTAAAAATGAAATTAAAAGAATAGGTTAAAGAAAATCAAGTTTAAGAAATATAATTTGTTAAAATTGTATTTCAAGGAAAAAGATGGGCATAAATGAGAAGATGGGTAAAAAGTAAAAAAGTAAAAAATAACACCAGTGTCGTCTGGCAGCGTGATGGCAGGACATGCACCATGTCATGACACCCTTGCAAACATTAACCAAGACGCGACGTGGGAGATCATGATACCATCATCGGGTTACAAGGGAACTTGTCCCATGGGAGAATTGAACTGCAGGCATGAGGAGCTTGGATATAACACCCTCCCATCCACTTATGGATTTCATGACAATGCCTCTTCATGAGTATTAGATGTACAAAGGCGGAATGATGGGGTTGTCTAAGAGCAACCCAACCATTATGGAAGTTGGTATTGAGAAGGTAATGACGAATTATTTTGTGAAGAGGAAGGAGCTTGTTGCCTAAGAAAATATTGGATTCAAGGGAAGGGAGATGTCTATTTCGGGGTGACTTGGGTGGAGGAGGAATGGTGATCCCTACTGAGAAATGGGTAGGCAAGGGAAATAGGCTTGGGGAGGGTCCCCTCGCATCTGGCTATGGTCTTATCATCACTAGTAAAGGCCTATGTTTGTCTATTGGCTTGGTTGTAGCCACTCAAGAAAGA
Organism: Picea engelmannii; assembly: GCA_009831015.1. Taxonomy (NCBI): domain Eukaryota; kingdom Viridiplantae; phylum Streptophyta; class Pinopsida; order Pinales; family Pinaceae; genus Picea; species Picea engelmannii. The sequence continues at coordinate 865,966 of ML784967.1, read as the reverse complement.
ATGGGGAGTGGGCTCCTTCTTTGCCACCTCTAGTACCAGATCAACATTCTCCTCACTCACATGAGTGTTCTCTTGATGTTGTTGGTCTTGGTCCACTGGTTGGGATTCACCTTTGTGCCAGCCCTTGGAGTGTCTCCTCCCTCCTCCTTAGTCATCTAAAAGACAATGATATGAGCTTTGAACACAATGTTGCATACTGCTTCAAATTTTACTTTGAAAATTCTCAAGGTATGGAGGATTCCCCCCTAGTCAACCTTTGTTTTCTCCAAAGCCCGAGCCACAAGGGCTTTAACCATCCAATACGTTTCAACTATCCCATGTCACGGGTTCGAGAGTAGACTAGGTCACTTACCCGGTCTGTAACACCCTGTTTCCCCCGGATTGTAAATATAGTTGAACTGGCCAAGGACTATGGCAAAAACTCATAAGTATGAAATTATG
>ML784967.1:843587-865425 GCA_009831015.1 Picea engelmannii | reverse complement strand
ATCCTTATGGGATGCACGTTAACCCTGACGGGCTTCGACGGTTGCAGAATAGAATATGTAGATATTACAGTAACCCGTAGCGCGAAATACAAAGGACGCTACGTTCAAATTGAACAGTGAATATAACCCTCGATCACGTGGGAGCGGAGAAGGAGCCAGCTTACGCTGGGCCTCCATGGTTATTTAGGGGATCGAGTCCGACAGAGGACCGCAAAAAAAATTGATTTCCTTTAGTGGGTGTGTTACACGGTCCCTCACCTCTTCCAACACCTCAACCACTAACATCTTCTCCATCTTGGTTATGTGTAGCAATCTTGGTTTTAAAATTTTGCCTCTTAGCATGCTCAATTATCAATTTTGTCTCAATTCAGGAGTATCTCTCTCAAGTTTCAAGTCTGGATCTTTTTAATTTATTTATAGTGCTTATGATTGCAATTTTTGTGGTAGTTGTGGTACGGTTGTTATCTATCCAAAACTTTGGTTGTTTTTTTCATGCTTCTTTGTTCAAAGCTAGCATTTTGTTTTGGTGGGTTGACTCACTTTGGGAATAGGCAATTCCCTTTCTCCTACTGGGGTCAGCCCTATCTCTATTATGTATTTGCCTTGTGCCTCTCTGTTTACATGAAGGCCCTGTCTTTGGTTCTTTTACCTTGTCTTGTCTCTGATTCTGGAGTTTCCGGATGCATTATACAGAGCTCCAAGAGACCTAGAGGGCCCTCAAATGACATAACAAGTTTATTGAGAGACATGACAACACAATCCATTAAATTCAGACAAAGTTGGTAGGATAAGGAATCATAAACAACTCTCGTGAGGAAGAAATCTTAGGTATTATGTTGCAACAAAAGAAACATATCACTACTCTTGAAGCAGAGCAAAGAGATTTGTGTCATGTGGTTGCCTAGTTGGCAAAACAAAAACACATTGGAGCTGACATCCCTGCTCACACAGTAATTCCAAGCCATGCTCAGCCAACAAAGAACATCTCAACCCAACAAACAATGGAGAAAGCAGTCTCAACAAAGGAAGACAATGACACAGCCAATGTATAAGGGATGTAGTCATCAATTGCTCTACTTTCATATATACAATTAGTTATGTTTTTTAAAGTTCTTGGTTTTTTAGGTAAATTTTGTAGAATTTATACCTATTGGTATGATATAATCACCATGTATCTAAAGCACTTCCAGGAATTTAACTGTATGTCGAACTTTGCTCTCTTTTTGGATTGTAAACTAATGAACAAAATCTCTTTTTGATGTACTTTTTGTTGCGAGCTCCATTGCAACTTTTATTAACCCAAATCCTCTAGTTCTAGTTAAAAATTAAAATTAAAAGCATGACTGTGAAACATAACATTAAAATGTTTTACAAAATTGAGTATCTAAAAAGAAAACTAGAACAGGACCACAAGTTTTATTCTTGGTGTTCCCATGACCTACTAGTTACGTAAAAAAAACACTAAATCATTAAGAGCACTCAAGACAGTGAATCCACTAGAAGCATGATCGAGATCACCATTAGATTCACCACTGACTCTATCAATGTCAATGTCAAGATCATCTTGATCTCTTGATGTGTCTCGAACAAGCTTGAACATTGGAGTAGAATATTAGGATGAGTATTTAACCATGTTGTTTAAATCCAATTACAAGTTACTAAGAACGTAAACAAGATCTTCTATTTTCCAAATAACAACTTATTTATTTCCTTGGAATGAATTTGGTTGAAGGCACTCCAATTCCTTTCACAAGTTGATGCACTTGATCCTTAGCTCAAGACATGAATTGCAAAATTTTGCAATTATGGGGCCCTTGATGCATAAAAATCCCACCACACTACTAAAGCACTTTCGACCCTATCATACTTCACTGCTTTGGTTCCAAATATCCTTTCTTATAACCTATTTTCCCTAAGATGGGATCTAACCAAAGCTGCAATAGATGGATCCAGATTTTGCCTATCAATATCCTCATAAATTCCACTCGCAATCTATTCATCTTGAAGCTTTTATACCCCAAATAATCTACGGTCCACATCACGCGTCGTTGCATGTAAAGAGGCATGTATCATCTTCCATCTTCGATCAATTACCTTCCATATCCCCTGGTAATCAACTTCCACATTATCAAAATCACTTGCAATGTCTTCCTTGCTACGATTCATGGCCTCGTAAACAAAATCCATACAAGGCTTATCACCATCAACCATGAGAAGCACTTCAACAATTGGACCACACATTTTTAAAACTTTTCCAACATTTCCTAAAAATCTATTGCTTAGCATTATTTGTTCCACATTTTTTCCCTTCAATTCTTTAGAAAGGTGAGATCTTCCACTCAATAGTGTAGAAAATAGCTCTTATGCTCGTTTTTTCCTCACCAACTCTTTTTAGAGTAATGTAAAATGTGGCAAACCTTGTATCACAAGGCCTCAACAACTCTCTAGATGCATTTTTCCTATATATGTTTAAAGTGAGATGATAGTAAATGATAAAGTTTACAACTATTTTTGTTCTTCGAATTGTCTTATTGACCCATGCAAATTTGGCTAAATCATGCAACAATAAATCCAAGCAATGAAAGTTGCATAAGGGGTTCAATAAATGCTTGTATACTTCTCCATAGTCATCTTTCCTACACAAACACAATTTGAGGCATTATTGGTAATAACTTGGATAACATTTTTTTCCCCAACCCCTTGAATTGCTTCATCCAAAATTCTCAAAATAAATTATGTTGTCTTCACTTGTTCCATTGCATTAACTAGCTTCAAAAAAATACCCCTTGAGGGTAATAAACAAGCACATTAATCAATGGTAGATGACACAAATATGACCAACCATCACTCAAAATTGTGCAACATGTATGCTTCCAAGGCTATTTAATATGAGCCAACTTGTTTATCACTATGTCATTTGTTTTCTTTAGCAAAGTGGTCATTAAAGCCTTGGATCTAGGAGGAACATACCCCTTGCCCAAATCAACGGTCCTTTTGAATGCATTTTTTAAATATGAACTTCTAGTCACATTGAATGGAATTGCACATGCATAAAAAAATTCTGCAATAAGATCATGATCAACTTGTTGTCCCTCTACAAGTTTCCAAAAATTATTTAACGTTGAGGTTCCACCTGTTTTTGTTGGGATAGAGCTTGAGCCATCAATATTTGAGGTGAATGAAGGAATGGTGGTTGAAAAAGACATGGTAATCTCCCTATGAATTTGATGCATCTTCATTTCCCATTGTCCCCTTTCTACTTTTGATTTGTTATAGTCTTTCTCCATTGCCTCTTTCTTCTCATCAAATGTTTTTTTGCATCCTTCCATGACAACTCCACTTCCATTACTAACAAGAGCTGCATGGCAGCTTAGTCCCTGCCAAGTAAATTTGAAAATACCACAAACTCCATAAAATATGAAAACAATTTTTTTTAAGTTTTGGCGAATCTAATTGCCCACAAACAAACATTAATATTAATTCAATTAAATTATTTGTTGGATGTCCAAACGTCACCTTTTTATTTTAATTTCATTGTATCTCGCTCTTCTCACTTCCTAAATAATATTTATATAAACAAAGAAATTATTCATGTGGGCTTCATAGATCGTTCGATGGGGAAGCTTCTAGACTCCCACTTCTAACCAAATATCTCCGCTAGGAGCCGTCGAATGAGAGCCAATCCACAGACACGTAAAACGAGGATCCCAACTAAATGCACGTGTTTTAAGCACGCCTCTCTTGTTCTATTTTTAATTTCCGTTCTTCGTCAAAGATTTCAATCCATAAAAGCTTGGCTTCTACAGTCTTCTTTATTTATTTTATGGCCTGTGTGTTTTCCCATTTGTTGCTTTTTATGGCGAGTTATGAGAAGATTTACGCTTCTGGTGTTGCTATTGGGCATGTTGTTTTGGTCCAATTCCATTAATTTGTCGACGTAACAAATGTGATTGTGGTGGAGAGGATAACAGTTTTGTATTTCTCTGCAAATTGAGCTCATACAGAGATAATGTCATGTGGAGAAAGGATAACTCACTTTTGGATATGAAGATTTATATTGGAAAATGTAAAATTTAAAAAATATTTTATTGTGGCGGTGTAATAAGTGTTATAATGTTGTACAACCAATTAAAATATGTTGTTATTGATTATGCAATTAATTTTAAATATTGAAATAAGTGAAGGCAACAATAAGACTTGAAATATATTAACCAATTAGAGATGAGAAAAATAAATACTTTTACTATATCAAAAAATATATATTTATTTTGTTAAGTTAAACATTACATTTTACAAATAAATTTAAAATATAAAGCAAATTAATGTCAAATCAATAGCAAACTCATTGTTATAGTCCTGCTTTGGCAGGGACTAATAATAAAGAGATGGTCCACTACTCTTGTTAAGCAACTAGTGAATGTATAACTAACAAACAAGATCTTTCCCTTCCTTCTTGACATGTTTCCATGTCTCAAAAATTGATTTTTGAGGTACCGTTTGATTAATGTTCTGCATTTTATTTTATTTTTGTTTACAGTAATCAAACTTTTGAATTATAGAGATGAAATTCTACTTCTAAGTTCTGAAATTGTACTTACTAATGCTAACTTGCATACAAATTTAAAGGTTAGAAATTACAAATTCAATAGAAAAATGCACGTGATTGTGCTTTGATTAGTGTTAATTGATGTACCTTGCCCTACTCACTATTGTGCCTCTAAATGTAACATGTAGACTACTCAATGCTCATTGTTGTAGGCTACCATGGACCAATGACAGGGTTGAGGTTGTGGCTTGAGACTTGAGTCCTGCCTACTTGGGAATACAAATCAAATCTAATAAATGCAATATCCAATCTCCATACAAAGACCATTTTTTGGATGTCAAATAACCCAATCAACACCTAATTTGGAAGTTGGATGTTATGTTGCAAATTCTAGTAGCCAATTAAAATCCATCTTAATTAATTATGCAAATCAATTAAAATCAACATTAAATGAGTGTACTCTATAATTACCCTTTCTACGTCAAAAATCCCTCATAATTGATTACACAAATCATTATCAAATGAGCATACTTTGCAGTGTCCTTTGTAAGTCAAACTTGGTTGGAAATATGAAATTTGGAATTAGTACATCATAAATCATTATGAATATTTTATTTAGTGCATTACTCAACCAATATTGATCATTTTTATGATGTAAAAATAATAGTAAATATGTTTTTCTATTTGAGAAATAATAATATTTAATTTAAAATCGAAATTTAGTTAAATGCCAAATTGACATATAAGATTTTTTTGGTTGTGAGACAAGGAACTCCCTCCATACATTGATTTGATTGTTTAGTTTATGAAGGTGTACATCCCCTACCCCATCAAGATTTGAACTTGTAACACCTTCAAGAAGGAAAAACAAGTTTTTAACCATTAGGCTCATATTAATGTTACTTAGTTCACCTTAAATTTTTTGTATCGAGAATATGAATATTTCTCTGAATCGGATGAGTGTTAATTGAATGAGTGTTATTTGATTCACATTGAATATTTTTATACCACGACTAACATTAACTATTATGGATAGCTATTAAATTTTCTATGCACTCTTAACATGGATTTAGAGTGACATTGTTAGGTATTCACATAACCAAACTATCTTTTATATAAAGTTCCAAATCTAACTTAAAGAATATAATTGTCCATTTTATTAATCTCTTCACATATTTGTATGTAAATATATATAGTATCTTTAAATAATAACAAAACATGTATGCCTACCTTTACACACCTTCATCATTATGACAATAAGGGATGTTGTCATTCTAGTTGGTACACACTCCCTTATTCCTTCTTATAGGCATCTCATCTCACTATGGTGATTAGCTTGCATGTATATATTATGATAAACACACAAATTGTATGTAAAGTGGTAGACCTTTGTGGGGAGGGTTTTCTAATTTGCATGATAAACTTACAAATTATGTATAGCTTTGCTTCAATTTGTTGTCGAGAATCCACATCATAACACAACCTTAATCACTATTCCATAGATTCATGAGTTTGTGCACTTGTTCACGATTTAAGGTTTATACGGTGTAATTTGTTTTCTTCTCGATATGGTTTGAAGTGCATAACTTTCATGGAAGGTACTTGGAGTGTGATTATTCATTCTTATTTTGGTTCTATGGATTGTAAATGAATATGAACAAAATGATAATTATTGGAACTGTAATTGTTTCATAGTTTATAAATGCTTTCAATACTTTACTTTATTGGTCATTATTAGTCCATGTCGTAGGCATAGAGGGACTATAGCGATCGATAAGTCGTTGACTACATATTAGTTTGTCCTTTGACCATAAATATTTGCATAATACCTATTGTTGGAGCTAGGGAATTAAAATCATATATTTTTTTATAATAAAAAGTACCATATATGTACTGATCTGATTGGATAAGAGATTGGAGGTGTTATTGCCGGCTTCCCTATTCCCAATGTTTTATATGCAACATATCCAATCTTTTTTTCGTATACAGTCTTTTTGAATCATATATTTTTCTTGTATATTGCTTGAAGGTGGATTAATGCTAGCATTAGTTCGAATGTTTGTATTAGCATTTTCTGCTAGCTGAATATATTCCTAAGTTTTGATATGTACTAAGCATATTGAAATGTTTTGATATCCAAGCTTTATAGTGATTGTGAATTCCAAAGTTTATAACATCCTTGGCGGATGTATTTTTGTTGAAATGTATTGACACTTTTTTCGAGATGCCTCAATAGGCCCGATAGCTAAAATGTTTACATGAGGCGACGTCCTCCAACAGGCCTGACAACTTAAATGTTTGCATACCGCGAGGTCCTTAGACAGCCTGACAACCTTAAATGTTTATGTAACTACGCTTCTCGGAGTACATTTATCCTCGAAACTTTCCATACAGTAACAATGAATTTGCACAGTCTTATTTGTCCACCGCCAGTTCAACAACCATTGTATTTTTCATCCTTATTTTACCTTTCCAATACAATTTTGTTATCATTGAAGCTATATACATTGTTTATTGGTTCGGTGAGTGCTTCTTCATTGTTGGTTTCTCGGTTGTTTCTTATTGTTGTTTCGTTCACAAGTCAACCTACGCTTCTGCATTTCAGCGTTTCGGAGTAAGTTTCGATGCCATAGTTTCATTTTATATTCCTTGTTTGTTGTTCAGTGTTTGTAGTCTGCAAGTAAGAATGTTTGCTTATTTGTAGTAGCATGGTCCTCGTATGTTTCTGGTTCCTTCTGTGCTTGGGCTGCAGTTTCGTAATCGTTGGAGATACATATGTTGTTTACTTGGTCGGTGGTTCTTGTTGGTTCGTTGGTTCGTGGGTTGTTGGTTCTGTTTGTTTGGCTCGGGTTAACACTTTGGGGCCTTGGGGGTGCAGTTCGGCCTATTTGTGCTTTCTCGCTGTCTGGTGCTTGTTGTTTTCTTCTGTTTGATTTGGCCTTGTAGGGTTGGGGTCCAGCGGCGGTGGTTGGAGCTTTTATTTTTTCTTTTTTTTTGGATTATTATTGTTTTTTGGGGTGCTTTACGGTGTTCAGCCCCTGCACCCAGGAGTCAACATGCAGTTGTGTTATTTTACCTCTCTGCCGAGGTCGATATCTGTTATTCTGTGAGATTTTGTTGGTGCTTCAGTGCTAGCATGAAAGAAAATAGTTGCATGCAAAATTGTTCAAGGATTACATGTGAAATTGCAATATTTGCTGGTTTTTTGTTAGAATAAAGCATATGCAGGCTACATTTATAGACCATGTATGGTTAGATGTGTCGATCTAACATTACATGTTCTTTCTCCTCTACACAGATTATTGTGCGCACGATACAATTTGTGTTGTGCTTGAGGTATGATATGTACAACAAAGATTCTGCAAGATTATATTTAGATGTCTAGAAGCATGTCTGGGTAGTTTGCCATGGAAAACCAAAAACTTGTATCGTGGGCAAAACAATCTATGTAGAGGATAAAGAACATGTATTTCCATCGATGGAAGCATATCTGAATAATTTTCCATGGAAAACCAAAAATCGTTTAGCTACGACCATGCAATTGCATGATATTTTGTGGCTTGTAATATCTTTTGGGCAGGGAAAAAAAATTACACGTTTACAACCATGGATGGAGAAGTGCAAAAGTTCATGATTCTACCTATCTTCTAGACTGTTCGTTGAGTCTATTTTACTGTCTGTGCATATTGCTTGTCCTCCAATGCATACCAACTTCCATTCATGCTCATTGTGTTTTGTACGTTCCCACATTCAAATAAACATAATAGCTAGAGAAAATGAGGGAGTCTTGACTACATCGGTTGAAGAGGATATAGAAAGGTGCATGCTTGTACTGTTATTTCATATTGCGTTGTTTTGTATTTCATTTATGTTCTGTATATGTGTTCACCTAGTTTATTATATGTACATGTTGCGTGCCTTTGTACATAGTAACTTATCTTCATTACATGCCTTCCTGCATACTAACCTGCTTCATGTCTGTTGTCTTTTCGCCGCATTGGTACATTTAAACAAACATAATAGCTGGAGATGGCGATGGGCTCTTTGGCTGGTAAATAGACATGTCTCTCTTTCTTTTAGAGGTATGTCTTCATATTAACTTGGCCTCATGTCCATTGCATATTCGGCGTTGCTACCTTGGAAAAAATAGGTTGCTTAGACAGGGAGATGAATTGTTTTGTGCAACAGCAGAGGGTTTTGTGGTACAATATTCTAAAAGGTATACCAAGTGTGGTGGTAAATTAAATATACAAACCAGGTGGGGGCATATAATATTAGACTTCAAAACGAGGGCATGGCAACAATGGGCCTTTCTGCCCTCCCTATTTCTACTTTTTCCATTTTCTATTATCCCTTTTGTTTTCTAATTCATCTGCTTAGTGTGCTTTCTGAAAATGCCTTGGTACGTCGGTTGGCAGACTAATGGTTTCACATCTGTGGTCGCGCTTCTACCTTGTTCCATAGTTACCTACTTTCTCGATTGCAGGTGCCGGGCTGCCAGGTTGAACATTGCTCCCCTGCCTTCCGGGGGTCCGCGATATACATATTGGCCATGGTGCCCCACCCTCACACCCTGTTTACTGTCAAACATTTGTCCAGTTAAAAAAAGAAGATGCATACAATTTTACGGTTATTTAGTCCTTGCGATGGACAATATACAATGCATATGCTTGTTTAGTCCCGATGTTCATCTACACATGCTTGCATTAGAAAAAGTTGGACTAGTGACATGGGCATGAGCAGCCAATCATCCCGGACATCAGCAGACCGATAAGGCCAAAGGTAAAGATGCATAGACTCTGCTCTTACTATGTTTACTAAACAAATATCCTCGGGTATATATTCATCTATGGCATGGTGGATATGTTGATGTCGACTGCAATACATGGTTTGCAGCTCGCAAGAAGTATCAACAAGTACAAGCGAGACGTCGAACGTGTTGCATGTTACGCAGACTAAGAGGTGTGGTTGCAAAACTTTGGCTCCATAGTTCATCAAAGCTATGCATGTACTTGTAGATTTATGCCAGTGAAAGAAGAATACAGCTAAAAATAAATAAAAAAACATGCACACCACCATTCACTTTACTTTTCCTGTTAAAAAGTTGTCGCCGGGTCTAGAGTTATAACATCCAAAGTACTATCAATAGAGGGCTTGAACAGTCGCCGAACTAGACAAGTGTTCGTCAGGGACATAATGGTCGTCTATAGCACCTACTTGGACAAGGCAAACAAAAGTAGATCCATTATGCATGTTGACATGACAGATAAGGAGGCCATGATGACAGTGACACTGACTGTTCCTCCACAACTTGTCCAAAAACATGCAGAAAAGATATTGCCGGGTAATGGGATATCCATTACAAATTTTAATATATTGTCGAAAAAAGTATATGACCGTGGTGATTACGATCGAATTATTTCGCTGAACGAAACAAGCATTGTGGAAAAAATTTCCGCTGTTTGTTCAAAATATCATTTCGTCCCGGACTCGGCTATCAACCAGCTTGCACAGAGCATTGATATTTACCCAATCGGAATGATTGGTGCAGCTGTCACATTGGCGAGAAAACTTGGCTCTCAAAACATTCTCCATATAAAGGATGGAGAGTCTGACAATGACAAGGCAATGGTACCACTTTTCATATTTAGTTTTTTCCTTTACTTTCGCATGTGCATGTATCTCGGGTAAGTTACACAAATATTGCACTGTTCCATGTTGCAGCTACAATTGTTCGATACGTATTCAATTTTTTTTTCGTCAATCGAACAACAATTGCATAAAGGGAAGATTCCACTTATGTTGTTCAAAAATATAACAAAGAAAAGGGATGTTAGAGAAATGATCTTTCGGACAACCCAGGCAACGTTTGTAACAAAGTTGCGAGCAGATATAGTAGAGGATCTGAAGAAAATAGCTAGCTCTACAATTGTTGTTCGTATGCATCCACAAAATCATCCTCACTTTGCTTATAGAAATAACCTTCAACAAATTTCTGCGACCTGTTTAATTTTTTTTTTTTTTNAGTTGTGTATTATATTGTTCAATGTATTAATTCCTATGCTCGCATTCCCAGGTTGAAGGTGTTTTAGTTGCAGCCAATGTGTACTCGATCCCCTTTGAACCTGCATGCGAAAAATGCAACTCTCCTGCTTTTGCCTTCGCTTTGATAAGTGATGATACAATTGATTGTCTGTGATGTAGTGAAAAATGTCCATATATATATGGACATTGCGTCAATGGTGTCATCCAAACCGTGGGCAACACAACCATGCATTGTACGGTTAGGCAGCCTCTATTACAAAATGTGCTTCCTAAGTTGGCAGAGTTGTCGTATGAAACGTATCTATAGAAAAAGGCAAGCAGTGTGTACATGCTGCGGGAGCTTCGGATACACAACAAATTCACCTTAAATGAGGACAATGCAATTTTTCATATTGGTTGAAGAAGGGAAATATATATATATATATATATATATATATATATATATATATATATATATATATATATATACATACATCAAACTTTGGCAGGAAACGAAAATACCTCATGTGTCTCTGCAATATTTCTTCAACATCTAGATGAATGTTCGTCGGACTTGGCTAGTTGGGATTGCACGTGCATAAGATTGTTCTGTCCAAAAAATGGGAAGCATGGCAGCAAACCCCATATGTCCCATGGCCCCGGTTATTTTCTATTGGGAACATATACCAGATGCAAGAGAAAACGAATGCGACGACGTCTTTTCTTTGTATATCAAATTGTTTGGTGCAAAGGTCGATGGGTCCTACTCTATGGAACCTTTTAGGAACTTGCTTACAGCCTGTTTGAAGTTTGGTTGGTTCTTGGTTGTGTGCTTCGTCTCTCAATTTGTATACCGCGGAACTCCAACTGTTGTTTGGAGGACACAGAACAATATAATTGAATTTTTTAGCCAACTGGCCCACAAATCCGCCTGGAAATTTCTATGGCGTTGTGACGCAAATGTAGTATGTGGCTTGTTTTAGCAGATTATGTCGATCGATGAACTTGGTAAAATTGTTGTCCTGGAATAATTTGAAATCAATGAATATATACTGTGCGAAGTGCAATTGTGCTAGCATATCAAGAAGAGGACCTTAAACTTCAAATTGGTCGTTGTTTTGGCATTTTTGCTTAATCGGTGAACTCAGTAAAATTAATGTCCTGGAATAATTTGAAATGAACGAATATATAGTGTGCGGAGTGCAATTGTGCTATCATATGAACAAAAGGCCCTTAAAATTCAAATTGGTCCTTGTTATGCTTGCGGTGATAGAATTTAAAAAAAACTTTCTTTTCTTTCCTTCATTTTTTAAAAAATAAGCAATTTAACATCCTTTAATAATTTAATGTAATTCGATTGTACAATATCAATATTTAATATTAGTAATTTAGTATTTGAAAATAATGTTTTTAGATAAAATTAGATAGGATGACCATCTATAAACAATTGCAATCTTGAATCCGCCAGTCGTGGGGTCCTGTCGATTTGTATGTCCCAGAACTTCGAGTGTTGTTTGGAGGAGACGGGACAATAGAAGTGCAATGTTGAGCCAACCAGCCCGCAAGTCCGCCTGTCAATTTGTATATCACGGAAGTCTGGGTGCTATTTGTAGGACACAGAACAATAGAGACTCAATTTTGAGTCTGCCGGGCCGAGAACCCGCGATCCAAAAAGTGCCTAAGTATGGAATGAGGGATCTGCATATGCTCTATAAAATCTCATGTCGATACTTTATAAAAGTACATGTTTACTATGTATTGCTCGTTTGTTGGAAAACTTTTATGTCACTCGCCCGACCAAATTGTACAAGCTTTCTTGTCTAATTAAATTCTGTAATATCAATATTTAATATTAATAATTTAGTATTGAAGATAATGTTTTTAGATATGTTAGATAGTTGATAGGGATTACCATCTGTGAACAATGGAAAACTTGAACCCGCCAGTCCTTGAGCCCATCTGTCAATTTGTATATCGCGAACTTCGAGTGCTATTTGGAGGACACAGAACAATGGAAGTGCAATGTTGAGCCAACCAACCCGCAGGTCCTCTTTTCAATTTGTATATTGTGGAATTGTGGGTGCTTTTTGTAGAGCGTGGAACAATAGAGGCCCAATTTTCATCCTACCAGCCACAGAAGCTGCGATCCAAAAAGTGGCTAAGTATGGAATGGCGGATCCGTACATGCTCTATAAAAATTTCATGTCCATAGTTTATAAGAGTACATACTTAGTATGTATTACTCGTTTTTCGGAAAACTTCTAGGTGCGGAAGTTGGCAGATTCACGACTTCAGATTTCACTTACTTTTATATCACCAGCCTGACCGACCGCTTCTTCGTTTGATATTGTAATAAACGAATATAAACTGGCCCAAGTCCAATTGTGTTATGACGTGAACACGAGGACCTTATAATTCAAATAGTTGGCAGGTCCGCTTGTGAATTTGTATATCACGGAAATGTGGATGCTATTTGTAGGGCACAAAACAATAGAGGCCCAATTTTGAACCCGGCAGCTCGAGAATCCGCCATCCAAATAGTGGCTAAGTATGGAATTAGGGATCCGTACATGCTCTATAAAATGTCATGTCCATAGTTTGTAGAAGGAGATCTTTACTATGTATTACTAGTTTCCTCTAAATGTTGTTTAGAAGACATGGAACAATAGAACTTCAATGTTGAAGGACCCAGTCCGCAACTTCGGCTGACAATTTGGATATCGCGGGACTCTGGGTGCTATTTGTAGGATACGAAGCAATAGAGGCCCAACTTTGAGCCCGCCATATCGAGAACCCGCAATTGAAAAAGTGGCCAAGTATGAAATGTGGGATCCGTACAAACTCTATAAAAACCTCATGTCCATACCTTGTAAGAGTTCATACTTAGTATGTATTACTCATTTTTCGGAAAACTTCTACCTGCGGAAGTTGGCGGATTCACGACTTCATGTTTCAATTACCTTTAGATGACTAGCCCAACCGACCGCTTCTCCGTTTGATATTGTAAGAAACAAATATAAAGTGTCCCAAGTCCAAATTTGCTATTATAGCAACACGAGGCCCTTCAAATTGAAATAGTCTACAAATCTGCTTGTCAATTTGTATATCGTGAAACTGTCAGTGCTATTTGTAGGGCACAAAACAACAAAGACCCAATTTTGAGCCCACCAGCCCGAGAACCCACGATCCAAAAAGTGACCAAGTATGGAATGAGGCCTGTGTACATGCTCTATAATATCTCATGCCCATAATTTGTATATGGCGGAAGTTCGAGTGTTGTTTGAATGACAGGGAACAATAGAAATGCAATGGTGAGCGAACCAACCCGTAAGTATGCCTGTCAATTTGTATATTGTGGAACTCTTGGGTGCTATTTGTAGCTAACAGAACAATAGAGGCCCAGTTTTGAGATCGCCAGCCTGAGTACCCGCGATCCAAAGATTGGCTTAAGTATGGAATGCGGGAATAGTGCAATGCCCGAGTACCCCACAGGTCCACTGGCCAATTTGTATATCGCGGAATTTTGAATGCTATTTGTAGGCCACAGAACAATGGATGCCCAATTTAGAGCCTGCCAGTCCGAGAACCCACGATCCAAAAAGTGTCTAAGTATCGAATTCAGAATCCGTACATGCTCTATAACATCTCATGTTCATACTTTATAGTACATATTTAGTGTGTATTACTCATTTTTTCAAAAATTTCTAGTTTATCTTTTCTCTCTGCTTTTCCTTCTTGAAACGCGAGTTCCTGCATAGGCAGGTTTAACATTGCGTTTCCATTGTTCCGCCCCCCTGCAACTAGCACTCGGACTTTCGTGATTTACAAATTTGCAAACAAACCCCCCTTCATCTCGTATGCTTTCGCTTTCTGTTTACTTGGTCCTTTTTCCAAATGTCTCACGCTTTTATATACAAAACACCAGGTTCAACAATATATAAATTGCCCTCTCGCCATTGCGCTTTCGCTATTCCCCTACTCACAAACAACAGCCAAAATTCTGCCACATAGAAATTGACGGTCGATATCTGTCACTGAGATGCAATATGACCATCGGCCCTTCACATCTCCTGGGTATATCTTCTTCCCTTCTTCTTTTGTAACATGTCTGATTGCTTTCTGGTATTTCTTGGAATCGGTTTCGCAGGTTAGCTGGTGCCTCGCCGCAATTCGCCATCACCGCTGCCTTGGTACTTGTTTCCAGATATGCAATAATTAAGCTTTAATGCTAGTATTTCATCCTGCAAGAACCATTAAGATTGTCATTAATGTCCAGAAGTCCGGAGAAGATTTGTCATTACTACGAATTAAACTAAGATTTGCGCGCAAGTATGTTATCCTTTCCAAGTATTCATTTCAAACACGATGCAATCTATTTTTTATGCGCCAGCGGCTTGGTGCTTTTAAGAAATTTCTAATTCTTAATCTTTCTTCGTCGTCACCACCACCTTCGCACCTTTTTTCTAATTATGCAATTAGTGAGCTGTGATGGTGACAACTCATTCCACACGAACCCTGGAGATTCTCATTGATCAGCGAAAGGCTCGAGGAGATATTCCATTGATACGCATTAAACCATAATTTGCGGAGGGTTATATTATCCCTCCCAGATTTTAATTTCAAACACCGTCTCGAGCAAACGAAAATCCTTGTTAAGTTGTGGTGGAATTTCTGTCCAGATACAATAAACACATTGGGGCATAATAGCTAGAGGTTCCACTATTCCAGGGTATATTCTTACTACTCATCTCCCTCCACCCAGGAGCAAAAAAGGAGATGGTCCCTTGGTACAACGAGAGATATATTTCAAGACAAATAATTCCAAGGCAACCCTGCCTACTCAGAGAACCTACCTAGTTGCATTCATGGCTGGCGTAGAGCTTGATGTCATGAATTCTGAGTTGAAAGAAGATGATTTGATGGGTGATGATACAATAATGGATGATGGCAATGTAGAGACTCTTCCCACTCCTACGCCCAAATTGAAATCAACCATAACAGACGGAACTTCCCGACTCGGTGATGGCGGTCCTGACAACACCAAAAGGAGTTTCAAAAAAGAAACCGACAGTAAACGCAATAGCCGCTTTGCAACACAAAAATAGGAATTCCAGAGTTCCAAATTAGTCTGTTCTGGGGGGGAGAGTTTCACTGTAAAGTAATGATCTGTTGATGCTCCTAGAGATATATTTCAAGCCAAAAAATTATTCACTTGTGGGACTAGTGTCCTGTTCTCTGGATATACAATTAACATCTTCGGGAATCAGGTCCAAAACTCTCACTCCTGCAAGGCATTTTTGTATTAGTCATCTCCTTCCACCCATAATGGACTAATTTGGACCTCTGAAATTGCACGTGCAACCTGTGCTCCTAAATTTTTTTCGACTATGCAGAGGCAATTTCAGCTAAGGGCTATTCCATTTGCCCTGCAACGTTTTTCGTCTTCTTCCTCACAGGAAGCTTCTAAAAACTATCAATTTTAGCACAGGATGATTCATCGAGAAGAAAAATGCGAGGATCTTGCATACTGCGGATCCCGTGCCTGTGTTTGTTGCAAATACGTTCAATGTTTTGGTCCAAAGAATTGAGTCGAATTTCTAAGGATAGATGTACAATATTCAATGTTTTTCTTATTTTCTTAAATGGATTTGCTATTAAAAATAATTGCCTTCGACTCTTTGTTGCTGCTTCTTTTTTGGGTTTAACGCATGTTCTCATTGGCATGGTTCGGTGCTCTCGTAATTCTTGGATATTTTGTTTACTTAGGTTATTTTTTCTAAGATGGAACATCTAACAATTATATGACAATGTACTATGTTAATCCACCAACCTTTTATGCAAACAAAAAATGGATTACACAGTTTGAAACCAACGTTCAATTCTATTCATAATGCAGATAGAACATAGCTGCAATACCAATGCAGAATCTTACAGCAAAATCGTTATTCTTGTTTCTAGACATGCAATTATTAAGTTTTAATGCTAATAACCCATAATGTAATAAGTTTAATACTTGAGTTAATATGTTGCAGTCATGGAAGAATGTATCAAGAACATAGTTACACCCACACATTCCAATAAAATCTAATCTTCAACAAAGAATTTGCTGACAATTAGTAGAAAATGAAGTTTATTAGTTAACTTAATATGTTACAGTCATGGAAGAATGTATCAAGAACATATTTACATGCATGAGTTGCAATAAAATCTAATCTTCAACAATGAATTTGCTGGCAATTAGTAGAAAATGATGGTTTTGCAACAATGGGGCTTCTTTGAAACCAATTCGCGCTTACAAAAACTGCCTTCTACCTTTCTATTTTCCCACTCTTTTATTCCTTTAGTTTCTCTTCCTGGTTAGTTAATCATTTTTTTTTCCAATAATGCCTTGCTGCGTGGTTTGGCGGATTGACGCATTTCCAACGAGCGCTACCCCTTTCTTTAAATTGACCTTCTATTGTTCTGTGTCCTACAACTAGCACCCAGAGTTCCGCAATATACAAATTGACAGGCGGACTTGCGTGCTCACTGGGCCAACATTGCACTTCTACTTTTCCGTGACCTCCAAACAACATTTGGAGCTCTAGGATATACAAATTGACAGACAGGCTCCAAGGCTCACAAGATTGCCTCGTTTACGGATGGGAAAGTGCTAAAATGAGCCATACCACATTTGCCCCACAAAAGCTATATTAAAGGGCAAATCATTTCTTTTATAGTTCTGTGTCCTGCAAACAACACCCACAGTTCCGCACTATACAAATTGACAGCCAGACTTGCGGGCTGGCTAGCTAATAAAATGCCTCACAGTTCCATGATATACAAATTGACAGACGAAGCATGCAAGCAAGAACCAAGTAAACTCACAGATTGTATTCTTGGTCATTGTTTTCTGTTCCCGCCAACTTTGCAATTCTGTTCCGTTTCTCTTCTCCCTAAACTTTATCTTTATCGTCAAGTATTCATTTTTTTGAAAATGTATGGTTGCGCGTGTGGCCGGTGTTGCGGGATCACACTTTCACTCGTGCTCTTTTATCGTGACACCGACCAACCGCTTCCCCATTCCTTACCCAAAAACTTCTCCGACCACAAATTCCCGGTAGGCGGGCTCTAGATTGGACTTCTTTTGTTCCATGGCATGCGAACAGTACTGTCACTTCCACGATATACAAATTTGCAACTGGACTCAGATCATACCCTCTTCCGTATTACGGTCCACCTATCATGCCCTTTTCCGTGGTATACATTTTGCACTGAAAACTTCCAAGAAATACAATTTAACCGTCGGGTCCTCGCATCTTTTGTGGAACTATTGTCACCCCATTTTGAAGCCCGTCTGTCCGCTTTCCATACTTTGCCATTTCTTCGAATTTCTTTGGTAGGTCGTCAGTTTGGCGGGTTGAAGAAATATTCAGTTCCTAATCGTTATTTCCTGTGCCCGCGTCCCTTTGCAATTAGCAATTGACAATTATATATAAGATCTTATTTCTAAGCATGCAATTAGAAATTTTCCTATTCCATACTTAGCTACTTTGCTGGAATTCCACAAATATACAAATCGGTCACTGAACTGCCCCATCATCATCTCTTCCGTTTTACACATTTTTCACTAAAAAATTTCGATACATAAAATTTGACCGTGTAACACTCGCTTGTCCTGAGTATTCCCGTAACCCTTTTTTGAATCCCGTCCGACCGCTTTTCAGAGCTTGCCATTCTTTCCTTACTCTCTGTCGTCTCCATCACCTTCGCACTTGTCTATAATAAAAGAAAAAAAAAGTTANTGAACTGCCCCATCATCATCTCTTCCGTTTTACACATTTTTCACTAAAAAATTTCGATACATAAAATTTGACCGTGTAACACTCGCCTGTCCTGAGTATTCCCGTAACCCTTTTTTGAATCCCGTCCGACCGCTTTTCAGAGCTTGCCATTCTTTCCTTACTCTCTGTCGTCTCCATCACCTTCGCACTTGTCTATAATAAAAGAAAAAAAAAGTTATATATATATATATTGCTTCTAAATATGGAATTATTGGCATTTAATTCTAACAGGTCATCATGCAGGAACCGTATAGATTGTCATTGATGGGCGAAAGGCTCAAGGAGATCTCCTATTGATGCACATTAAACCAAGATTTGCGGGGGGAGGGGGGGGGGGTGGGGTTATATTATCCCTTCAGAGTGTTGATTTAAAAATCATGAAATGTCATTCGCACATTGTGGCCTTCGCGCATTCACGAAACCTCCAATCCTTAATTGCTCTTCGTCGTACCCTCCACCTTCGCATTTCTAAATATGCAATAAATAAGCTTTACTGCTAACAGTTCATCATTAATCAGCGAAAGGCTCGAGGAGCTTTCCCATTCATAAGCATTTAACCAAGATTTAGCAGAGAGTTACATTATCGGCTCTAATTGTTCATTTAAATCATCATCTGGAGAAAACCAACGATCTCATAAACCTATGGCATCATCTCGATAACAGTTATGTGGAGATAGAGTGAACATCCTCGGGCGCGAGGACCAGAACTTCCAGTGGTCCAGGGAATATTCTTATTACTCAACCTCTGTCGTAGAGAACCAAGTAATTTGGACCTCTGAGATTGCTCATGCAGCTGTGTTCCTAAGGTTTTTTACTGTAAGGACATAGTCTCTTGGTGCGCCGATAAATTTATTTCAGAAAAAAAGAATTATTCCACTACGGGACTGTTCTTCTGTTTCTTTGTCACCTCAGGTCTTCCACCATATGCTAAGATTGTCGGAGCCAACATTGACATTAAGAGGAGAAGATTGCAAACAGTTCCTAGCAAAGCATAATAATGGGTTGGACCTCTTGCCCCATTTTTTGGAAAACCCGCTTCTAGTTCCTAAAGATATTACAAGCTTCCAGGTTAGTTCATTTAGAAATCGATTTCGCAAAATTGCCTGGCTGTTTACAAGAATAACAGGACAAGAGTCCACAACAACTATTTCCCAAATGGCCCTTTATATTTTGTATTTCACAGTCAATGAACAAGCCATTTTTTATTGGGGCAGGTTAATTTCCCATGAAATTTGTTCCTAATTGTCAAGCTTCAAAAGGGAAAAGAAATTTTATATGTCGTCCTATTTAGTTTTTGCAATAGCGCATTCCTGTTGGTTTCCACAACTGTCTCTGTCCAAGAATGTCAACTACGAATTTCACCCAGTAACGTTTTGGTACCAGGCCTTGTGGAAGCACAAGGCTTCCCACTGTTTTTATGAGGTTTTTAATGGCTTTGTCTCTGTTTTCAAATTTTTGTTGTTAGGAGAAAATGCTCCCCGCATATCCGAACATGCAACCATTTTTTTGGACAAGTAGGGGACACTCGAACATTTCGATAATTACATTGTCATAAGAATTTTTGGCTCCACGGAACAACCTGTTCTCCTTCCATGTCACATTACAAACATAATGTTTGTTGCAAAAGTAGCACGGCAATACAACTACTGGTTCCATCTGTTGCAAATGAAGAAAAAAAAACAGTTCATTCCTCTGCCTTGGAAAGTAGGGGAGTTCGTGTTGAAAAACATCAACAAAATTGATGAATTCGCAGCACATTCTAGCATCTCCAACCTGAGATATGCTGAAATCATAAGAGGGTTCGACCCCTATAATATTTTTTGACAACATTTACAAACACTTGGCCTCGACGATTGTTTTTTAAATAAACAACTGCCCAAAAACAGAGACAGTGGCGGCAACGGTCCTACCTCTGATGCCGATGGTGTAGACACAGTGCAAAGCTGCACTAAATTGTACATGCAACAAGGGAAAGGCCCCAGTGACAATAGTCTTCAATCGAAAAATAACACTCCAAAAAGTATGACATCTCGGAGCATCGCTCCAACGGTCCACCACAACAACAAAGAAACTCAGAGTTCTTCAAACGGAGGAGGAGATAACAACCCTCCTCACTCTAAAATTGATAATTCTCACAAGATTCCAGTAGAGAAGAAGAGAAAAAAATGTGGGGTAGGCAGAAGAGCTGGAAATTCAAAGTGAGAACATGGAACTTGACACTGATCCGGATAACATGATCCGCTTCCTTGATCAGCTCGAAGACGCCATTCACCATATCTGTCCAATGGACATATCTGTTACCGAAAATTTTGACGAAGATGAATCCTTTGTGTTCCGGAGCGTTGTTTTTGATACCCAGTCCAAAAAGTTGATAATTGATAAAAAAGATGTTAAAAATAAGAAAGGAAAATCTCATTTAGAGGTTGACCTTACCAACATGCGTCTGTCCCAAATCTGTCAACTTCACACCGCGAGCGGAGAAGCACTTCATGATTCCATTGGAGGCATTGAGACCGAGAATGCCAGACTGAAGGACTGGGTCAAGGAATTGGAAGACGCTTTCATTCCTATGCCATTGCTTGTCAATCCTTTGGCAATAACCATGCCTGCCACCCCTGGAGCCAATGTAAAAATATCCTCCACCCTGCTCGCATATTGTAAAGGATATGTGGAGAATAATATAAAAAAAAGAATGGAACTGGTTACTGAGCCGTGGAAAATATCACAAACCATCACTTCCCTTGGAACTGGGCACATAGTTTTCTCGAACATTTGCAGGCCAAGTTAAAAGATGAAGAGAATTTCTTTTTAAAAACGGTCATTCCTTTTGGCACCATTGTCAACAATATGACAAAAACAAAAAGAAGAGAACAAGATCTTCCATCCAAAAACCGGATCGATCAATTGAATGCATGTTGGAAAGAAAAAAGTGAAGAACCTGCATCTCATTGTTCAGTCATGTGAACAAGCCATATCGAAGAAAGATAAATTATTAACAACGTTGTCAAATATGGACTTAGCCAGGAAAACCATTGACTTCCAAGACCCTGACTTAATCGCAAACTCCTTGCCCTTAACCAGGCAAGAGTTTGATAAATAGGTTGCTATGTTTAAGGCCTTGTCTCTGGAAAAGTTTTACAACATCCTTCAATTTGATGAAGCTCACGTCCACGAATGGCTAGTCAAATATTCAGTACAGAATGAGGAAATTCATCAGGCTCTCTGTAATCTTTCTACCGACTTCCGGGAATTAGAAAATGATCTTTTCAACATAAAAATCCGGAATGAAATAAATGTCGCCCCAATGAGAAGCTACATTGAAGAATGGCGTGAAACACAATTGAAGCAGGCCGCCGACGAAAGGCAATAGGCAGTTTCCAGGATTCCAGCAGCCATAGATGACATCATTGAAACCACAGTCGTCGGCGACATCAATTAAACGACA
>ML784967.1:819048-843097 GCA_009831015.1 Picea engelmannii | reverse complement strand
TCTAATTTTATGTCTTCATATATTTTTATCTTTTACCAGTCCATATGGCAAATGCATTTAAATTTCCAAATTTATTCTTCCACTGTCAACAAATTTGTACTTTGTTATATACTTTCAAAAAATAAATGTTTCTTATTTACCTTCAAAAAATAAATGGTGCTCTACATGCCAAGCATCATTTACTTTTGCCCCATGTTTCGTGATATACATGTTGCACACAACATTTCTGTGATATACATTTTGCACCGAACACTTCTGTCATTTACAATTCGACCCCATTTTCCACAATTTGCTTTCTAACCTCCTTGGCAGGGACTACGCTGCCACACAGCCTTGTTCTATTTGTTATTAAGAATTCTAATTGCAACTTTGAAAAAAAATAGAAAAAAGTAAAACCAATTAAATTAAAAAGTGAGTAGTTGAAAAGTGTAATGCCTATAAAATAAATGATGATATGAAATCATATACAATCATAATCACTAATGTAACACCTATAACAAATGTTATGTAATCATAGGAAATCATATTCACTTGGTATAGGACATAACTCTTTTACAATTTTTCTGAAGCTAAATATTCCAAATTTGTATCCAAATATGCGAATCTAAACAAGAGGATGAGATAAGTAAGAAATTATCTTTAAACAATTTAAAATATTAAACAGAACATAACAAAATATACCAAGTGAAATACCTCCTCCCTAGTATGTTGAAGATGACCATTTGCAATGTAGTCCTGCCAGAAGTAGGAAGATGCTTCCAAGCATTTTTTTCTTCCACTTCCTTTCCCGCTTGCCCAAAGTGAAACAATGAAATTAACCACCCAACCAACTAGGAGACTAGTCGGCTTCCTAACTCCAAGAAACCTTTCGATTTCTTGGCCCTCTGTGCCCGTGACTCCAAGAACGACAAAGCACAAATGCTCTAAGAAGACTATCACAAGAATTATGTCTTCCAAGAATTATCTCAACTTCTCAACATACATATCCTCCCAAGCTCCTCACTTTATTAGTCCCTACCATGGGACTATAACAATGAGTTTACTTTTGATGCGACATTGATGTGACATTAATTTGCCTTTAACCATAAATTTGTGTATGCAATGTAATGTTTAACATAGGAAAACAAATATATATTTTTGGATATAATACAAATATTTGTGTTTCTCATTTCTAATTGGTTGATAGAATTGAAGTGTTATTGCTCCCTTCACGTCTTTCAATATGTAGAATTAATTACATAATCAATGAATTTCATCAATCACCACATCTAAATATAAAAAGTTGTACTATGTATTTATTATTATGCATTATTATATTTATTATCTAATATATTATTTATTATTATATTTATAATATATTTATTATATTTATATTATATTTATGAATATTATAGTTCCATTCATCTTACGGTTCATTATACATTTTGAATAACAAACAACCCTCAATTATTATCTTTTGACAAAAAATATTCATTACTTGTGCATTTAGTTATATTAAGTTTCATTGTTCAACATGTATTTTCCAACTAACTCGGCAGGGAATGCGTTGCCATGCAACCCTTGTTTATTAAGTTTTCATACCCCTTCTCCAAGTTCTCTCCACCACTTGCCATCCACATCCCTTATCTAGATTGTTTTTGGGAAATAGTTAAGAAAAACATTAAAATATTTAAAAGATCTACATAAAATAATAATAAATACAATGCAAAGTCATGCCACTTGAAAATTGTCCCTAAAATCTATGACAACTCACCATACCAACCACACTCTAACCACACTCTAGAGTATCTAATGTTAGATATTCATGAAATATGAAATATTAATGAATAATCAATGAAAATATCTAAGGCTTTTAGATATTTATGTACTAAATATTTATGTATGCAATATAAGTCAAATGTAATCATTAAACCAAATAGTTAATAATATGTTTTAGTTAGTAAGACATACATTAACTAATTGTACTAGTGTACATGTGCAGAGTATGTATGCGTAGCTAGCGGACACATAGTCTGCGCATGTACTAACGATAAACAAGCAATGCTTCTAGTGTATAGTTCCTATATGATCACAATAAGGCATGCATGACAACAAATGCATCATTCAACAATCATTACTAACAAAACTACAATAATTCATCAATAATTGATCATCACACTTAGAATATCAAAAGGAAATCACAATGAGTGTTTTGGAACCAAGAGTGGCATGTCTAGTAGTTTTCTCAACTAACATCTAATCATCCTTCCTTCCTAACCTACTTCCATCTTCCATCCTACCCTTTCCTCTGTTGGACTAAGCTGGAGTGTCAACTATATTTACCTAACTCCAATTAGAACTGATAAGCATAAGTGTCTTACATCTCGACCAAGCTTCCCCAACAGGCAATTGGTAGTCACCATCACACATCTAGGGGAGCGTGACTTAACACTTTCCTCTCGCAACTCCAAGTTTTGGAGGATACACGGTGGGAAATGCCTCCACCCCTCCTGGTATAACTAGGGTCAACACCCTATATCGAGCCATATTGTGCAACTATTGTTCTTAGAGTCACATCATTGAATAATCACTCTAGGCAAGTTGTGCGTCCTGTCAAAGCCACACTTAGCACAGATCATATCAATATTTGAAATCATAAGAAAAACTTATAGTATACATTATCTTACTAATGTCTATGACATCTAGGTTACCTGAACAATGTAGTCATTTGGATCGTACATAGTTCATCAACCTGTAGGTTAGCTCACTAATGCTCATATCCATGCAAATATATCACAATTTCACGAGAATCCATATTTGTATCGACATTTACAACATAGTTTTGAACTGGTATCCAGGTACTTAAATTAAATCACATAACTATCAATACCATGAACATATAATGATATTCATGGTATGTAGGTCCACATGTCCATACACTAAAGTGCTAATGTTTAATAGTCTTCTACAGATAATAAGCAAATGAAATACAATTCAAACATAATGTCATTAGGCTACTTAGGTTTAAATGGGGCATTACATACACCCACCCTTCGGGAAGCTTCGTCCCGAAGTTATGGTCAAAAGAAGTGATGGATGATCCTAACGTATGATTTCTACATCCTCCCATGTCGCAGATCACAGGCTATACTTTTCCCACTAGACCTTAACCTGGTCCACCAAACGATGTTTGAGTTGTTAGACCCTACGATCCAATATGTGTAATGGTTCGAGCATTATGATTCCCATGTCTGAGACCTGCATTTCCTTCCAATTTAGTTTATGGGATTCAACAACAATATAATGTCGTAATACAGATACATGAAAAACATCGTATGTTTTATGCAAGTGGGATGGCGGTAAAAGACGATAGGAAACTGGTCAAATTCTTTCTTGAATTTTAAACGACCCTATAAATCACGGTGACAACTTTGTTCCCTTGCCAAACCGAATGGTATTCTTATTAGGCCTGATGCAAATGAAAACCTGATCTCCTACCTCATAACTTTGGTTAATTCTATGTGCATCAACATAACTCTTATGTATATCTTGTGCTTCCTTTAACCTTTGTCTAATCTGAACCACATGATCCTCCATCTTTTGAATTAATTCAGGTCCTATTGTCACTTTATCTTCTAACCTTTCCCAACTCCTTGCATGGCCTTCCATACAGAGCTTGATAGGGAGGCATCCTAATTGAACTATGGCAATTGTTATTGTAAGATAACTCCACCAAAGGTAGGTACTTCTCCCAATGGGTTTGGTTATTCATAACATACATCCCAAGCATGTCTTCCATAACCTGATTCACTCTTTCTATTTGCCCATATGTTTCACGATGATATGTTGTACTCAAGTTCAACTAAATCCCCAATGCTGACTGCAAACTTGTCCAAAACTTGGACGTAAATCGAGAGTCTCTATATGAAATGATATTTTTGGGTAACCCATGCAGAAGAATAACTTCACTTATAAACACTTGCACCACATAGTGACATCATATGCGTCTATGACTAGAATGAAATGTGCGCTTTTTGTCAACTTATCAACTATAACCAAAATGAAATTGTGCCTTTGTGAAGTGAGTGGCAATCCCATAACAAAATCCATGGAAATGACTTCCCATTTGGACATAGGAATGTCATGCGGTTGTATGAGACCTGTCGGGTGGTGATGATCAACCTTTACATGATGACACTCAAGAAATTTAGTGACAAATTGGATTACATCGCGTTTCATGCCTACCCAGAAGAAAAGCTTCTTCATGTCCGCATACATTTTCTTCACACCAGGATGTGCACAGTAAAGTTCTCTACGGGCTTCTCTAAGGTTGGTAATTTGAATATCTCATTCCTTTGGAATATACATCCTTCCTTGAAATCTTAAAAATCCATCCGCTTCAAGGACATATCTTTCGAACTTCGATTATAATTTTCTTCCCTTATAGAGGGTTGAACTAACCTTCAAATACCAACTATCTCCAATAAGTTGTCCCAATACTTGCTCCCTTAAATTGACCTTTAAGGGCACTAGGGAGAAGATACGTGGCTTTCTGCTCAGGACATTAGCTACCAAATTCTCCTTTCCTTTGATGTACGAAATTCCAAAATCATACTCACGCATGAATTCACTCCATCGCCTTTGCCTAG
Source organism: Picea engelmannii (assembly GCA_009831015.1). Classification (NCBI taxonomy): domain Eukaryota; kingdom Viridiplantae; phylum Streptophyta; class Pinopsida; order Pinales; family Pinaceae; genus Picea; species Picea engelmannii. The sequence continues at coordinate 838,469 of ML784967.1, read as the reverse complement.
CGTTCATATCCCTTTGAGTGAAGAGATTCTTCAAGCTTTCATGATCTGTTTTGAGCTCAAAGCTTCGCCCAACAAGATAATGCCTCCAAAGTTTTAGAGCTAGCATCACAACTGCCAAATCTAAATCATGAGTAGCATAAATCTCCTCATGTTGCTTCAGCTTCGTTGATGCTTATGCTATCTCTCCCCCATCTTGTATTAACACAACGCCCAACCCTTGATTTGAGGCATTCATGCAAACTATGAAGATTTATCCATATCAGGCACTCATAGTATTGGCGCACTAGTTAGTAATCTCTTAAGCTCAACGAATGCAGTGTCACATTCATCTGTCCTGTCATACCTAACTCCTTTGCGCTACAAGGTAGTGATAGGTTTTGCAATATTTGAGAAGCCTTCCACAAACCTTCGATAATACCCCACTAAACTGATGAAGCTATGCACCTCATGAGCATTTTTTGGCATTGGCCAATCCATTATGACCATTAATTTTTTTTGGATCCACCGAAATTCCTTCACCTTAAATAATATGACCAAGATAGTGAATCTCCTTTTGAAAGAAAGAACATTTTGACAACTTTCCATACAACTTGTTTTGTCTTAATCACAACAACACTATTCGTAAGTGCTCCACGTGTTCTCTTTCATTCCAGAATATATGAGAATATCATCTAAAAAGACCTACACGAAGCGGTCTAAGTATTTATGGAATACATCATTCACGAGGCTCATGAATATATGTGGTGCATTGGTCAAGATAAATTGCACCACTATGAACTCGTAATATCCAAACCGGGTTCGGAAGACAGTATTAGGGATGTCACATTCCTTAATCCTTAACTGGTGATATCCTGATTGCAGATCATTTTTTGAGAAAATTGTTGCTCCTTTCATTTGATCAAAGAGATCATTTATCCGAGGTATTGGGTACCTATTATTCACTGTGGCTCGATTCAAATCCTTGTAATCTATGTACAATCTTAAGGAACTGTCATTTTTCTTAACAAATATTATTGGTGCTCCCCAAGGCGAAACACTAGGCCTTATAAGTCCCAAGTCTAGGAGTTCCTTCAACTGCATCTGTAATTCACAAAGTTATGGAGTTGTCATTCTATATGATGTCTTGGAAATTGGCTTTGCATCGAGTTTTAACTGGATCATGAAATCAAGTTCTCTCTGAGGAGGTAACCCTGCAATTCCCTCAGGAAAACATCCTTGAATTCTGAAAAAATTGGGTATTGATCTAAAGATGGTCCCTTTCCATCACTTACTACCTTTACTACATACAAGCAACAACCTTGCCTAATGCAACATTTCACCTTCATAGTTGAGATGAAACATAGAGAGACCTTCCTTTTGATACCATGGATCTTAATGGGGCTTCCCTCATCATCTAAACAAATCACCCTCTTCGTAAAGAAATCTACGAAAGCTCGACGAGATTCTAACCAGTCCATACCAATAATGAGATCATATATTCCTAGGGCAGTGACATATACTTTTAACCTAGTTGTACACACTCCTAGGTCGACGAAACATTTATCAACACTAGGTCATACCGCTTGTTTTTCCCCATAATCCATCTCGACTTGTTTAAAGTCATCGTGCTCATAGGCTGTCAACCCACATTTTTCTAATGCATATGGTGAAATGAAACTATTTGTTGCACTTGAATCAAATAAGATTTTGACTTTAACATGATTTAGCATACATGATGATTCCGCTACAGTGGATTGATGTTATGCTTGATGGCTATCATTGCTGCATAGATCTGGTGATTAATGTTCTCCTTTCCTATTGGGGTCTTCCCTTCTTTATGCATAGTACCAGATTGTGACTTTGGGTAGTCACGCTGGTAATGGGGTCCTTTGCATCCCTAACAATTAATGTGAGGGGGAATCTAAATATTTCTTTGTGAAGTCCTCTGAGATGAGTTCCTTCCCCTAGAACCTCTACCTCTACTAATAGATTCCCATGAATTTATTGGAGTAACATAAATCCTTGTTGATGCTCGGGATGCTAAACTTGCTGCTATTGAAACACTCTCTGCAACTTATCTAGGTGCAACTTTATTTCCATAAGGAGGTGGCCTAGAACTTCCTCCCTGCAGAAGGTTCGAGGGGCCTTCCCCACATATCATGGTTGTTGTGAAATGGGGAACCTCATGCCCCCTTTTAAACCTAGAAGTTCTTTTGCTTAATAGGCTCTTTCAATTGCTTCAACAACTGAAGATGGTTTCCACATTCGCATCATCGCCCTTATCTTAGCATTTAACCCATACACAAAATGATTTGCCTGTCGTTGATCAATGTCCATGTATGAGACATACTTAACTAGTTCCATGAACCTTTTCTCGTATTATTCAACTGTTCAGTTTCCTTGAATTAGAGCATGAAATGGTCATACCTATTGTTCTTCATTGTACGCAGACAAATACTTTCTTCAAAACCTTTCCTCAAACATCTCCCATGAAACAGTCTCTAGAGTGAGGTGTAACCGTCTTTCCAGGTTACCTCACCAGTTCAAGGCACTATCTCGAAGCTGAAATATTGATATTTTGGCCTTTGATGTGGAAGTATATTCCCTCAACGTGAAACATCTTGTCATTCCTTCTAACCATGGCTCCGCACATTCACTTGGATGACCCCCCAACAAACTCTGGGAGCTTGAGTTTTTGAAGCTCTCTAGTAATGTCCTTGTTCTAAGTTCCTCGACCCTTGTGGGTTTCCCAACCCAGATGGAGGGGATTCCACTTCCACATCTACAGCTTGGCGTCCTTTTAGCGTCTCATTTACAGTCTCCAAAGAGTGCAAGATGAGAGATAACTCGAGTGATGGTGGTGGTAGCACCAACATCGATGGTTCTTGCAGCAATGTTCCTTGACCCTTATTTCCTTGTGTCCTCACCATAGTGGTTAACTGATTCTACGTCAAAATTGAATATTTATTAGAAAGGGTTAAGGCATCCTAGGTTCTACCTAAACTTATACTTGCAAACGTAAGGTTATGCGTAAGTTTTCTTTATACTTACTTGTAAACAAGCGTTACTCACTTAAGGTAAAGTGACGACATAAGTTTGATAATTCTATCTAGGTATCCTACTAACTTTATTGCTTTGCTAGCTATGCTAGAGATGTGGTGTATTCGCTAATTACTTTCTTTAACATGCAATAATTCCTCCTATTATAAAAACTTTATATAGCCTTATAATGGTAATTAATGATTTATGATATAAAATCCTAATTCATTATATACATCTAAAACCTTACATGTTATTAACATCATCCTTATCATATAAACTATTTAAACAATTATTATAAAAGTTAAAGCAAAGAGCTAAATACATTCCATAGTATTATTTATTATTCATTATTCATTTATCTTTTTAATTTATTATTTATATTATTAATTAACTTTTTTTTAATGATTAACTCTTTTGTTACTTCATAATATGATATAACTAAAAAAAATCAAAGATTATAAATTCACTATGTATATTATAATATAATAAATTAAAAGTAAATCAAATCAATCATTTTTATTTTTATGTAGATATTCTTTTCAAATTCAATAAAAATTAATTTTTATTGGAAGTTATAGTTATATTTAATTGATGGGAACTTTGCCCTTGGCGTTTTAGCCTTTTTTAACAAAAATTTACTTCGTTGGAAAAAAATATTGTCGAAAAAGTTGAGTCTATTCACTTTTTAACTCACTCCTTTCTTAACTAGTAATATATGCCCTCATTTTCGAGGGTGGCATGTGCAAGAGGGGGTCTTTATAGCCCTAGGAGGACAATTGTTCACACATTTGAATGAAGTCTCAAAGAAATGACTAAAAACAAAGCATAAGCATATGCCATTTTTCAAGGGCTTAAGTGATATGTAAGCTGTCATGGATATTCCAATAGAATAGTTTGTCATAACAGATCTAATAAAATACCGAAATCTTTACTATTAAGGTTATTTTTCCTTTAGATCTCCAGAATATTTAGTTACTGATTTTCGACTTATGCATGAAATAGATAAAATGCGGAAAATAGAGAACAGTAAAATGAAATCACACCATCCACAAATAAACACAATATATGACCTAGGAAACCTCATACGAGATAAAACCCAGCTAGAAGGTGAGGTTGCTCTGCTCTCTTTTCTCTATATATAAATTATGCAAGTACAAAGAAAGAGTCACTCTTTGTGGAGTTGCCTTTGAATTGTGGCCTGTATAACTACTACAAAATCTCTCCTCCTCTATTATGCTCATAGAATACCACTCTCAGATGTTTTGTTCAGCTATGGAGCAAGATACAACGTAAAACAATGGAACCCCCTTCTCCTCCTAGTGGCCTAGTATTTAACATAGCCCGATAACCATATAGGGGTAGGTTTTATTTACTTCCTCCACCCTCAATTGTGATAGGGTTTTGGACCTTCTAGAATCTTCTTGAAATTACATATGTGGCTAGCCCCATATACGTGAGTAACAGGGGCTAACATGCCATCGTCTCATACCATGGTGGTCAACACGGTAGGTTAACTTGAGGGAGGCATAAATTTTGCATATGAGCTCTGATTGATGCGATTTGTGCATTGTTGGAAAGGTCTCGATGTGTAGAATAAGATCACAGGGTAATCACCACATTGGGAAAGTTTTAACCCCCAAAACATTCTTTTTGATGCCTCAAAATGTCCTTGGAAGGTTCTAAACCCCAATTTTTCAAACTGGGACTTGCCACTAAAATGGCCCTGCAAGCTTATTCTTCCAATTTTTCTACTCTAAAAGGATTGAGATAGATGAAAAACAATATAATGATCCAATTCAAATCATACCTCCCCATTTAGGGAGGCTTTTGGTCCCTGTTATTGCACAAGTTGTAGGTTGGGCAAAGCCCGACCCAACCACCAAAATGGAAACAACTAAGGTACATTATACCCAATGTCACCTCGATACAGGTCTTGCACTTTGAGGGTGACTAGGTCACTCTAGAGAGGCGATCTCGATGACCCTGGGGGGATTTGGATGGATGGAAGGGAAAGAAGAGAAGTATCCCCCTAAAGGTCAATGATGGAAGAGGAAATATGGCTTTGATGACTCGTCTCCGGGTGGTTTAAGGTTGCCAAGTCTTTGGATGTCTGCAAAGGGTGTTTGTACCTGCCCGAGACACAAGAAAAGCCACACTTGCATATAGTAATGTTAGGTGGACAAGCAAGTTAGGCTTGTTGTAACTAATTGCAACAATAATCAATGATATATATCAACACATAAAAGACAACAAGGGCTGCAATGTAAGTGCTAAAAAGTCCAACTGAATAAGCACGAGACAAGCTAGTAAAAACTAGTTTAGCTCAACAATGATAAAACACGACTTTAGCACAAAAGTAAGGCAGTCATAAAAATCTAACTGCAGTGATATTTATCAGCCTTATGGCTGTAACAAAATTGTTATTACAGCAAGAGATTTAACCACTAAAACTTGCCAAAAGATGCATTGTACTTAGTAGATTATGTGGGCAGATTTTAAGAAATTTTCAATGGTTAAATCATGAGTTATTGAAGAGTTTGGTTAGGGTTTTATGCAGCCCTAACAGATGTAGGTTAAATTTGTAACATTAGTAAGAAATACTTGAAAAAATGAAACACCCTAGTGGCTCAAGCAAGCATTTATAGGATAGATTTGGTTCCACTAGGAACAACTTCAAAATCACGAAATTTCACGTTTCCCAAAGCAACAATTTTATATCTCCAATGTGACAAATAATGACTAGTGCCTTTAATGATTAGGTTAATGGAGTCAAGCAAAGAAAGAGCTAGAGGTACTACCTCCTTGGGGGTGTAAATCCTCTTACTCCTCAAGGAAAGTATCCCTAGCTAGGGTTTAGGATAAGAGGGTGTATGCACTTATACTTCTCTTAACAAACCCTTGTTAAACCAATAAAATTTAAACATATAATGATGGAGGATAAGGTGGGGGTGTCTGCCCTTATACTTCCCACCTAGCTTTAGAAAAATAACCTTGTCTTGAACACAAATGATAATACAATGTAAAAATCCTTACCAATTCAAGGAATCATGTTAAGACAAACCACCACAATAGCAAAAGAAGAGCCTTCCAAGGCTAGTGCATCACTTCCATAAACCAATAACCAATAAAGTAGCCATACACAAGAGCACAAGAGAGAAAATAGCCAAAGATAGTGAAAATTTCAATCCAATGCCTCTCCAAATGGGAGAGTTATGATTTAAAATGAGATATTATGATCTTTATTTATACAAAATGTCATTAACATAGTTTGTCCACATCAATTTAGGGTAAACCACAATATTAGGGGTCAACAACCCTAATCTTGCCCCTTTACACAAATAATATTAAACTATTCATCTTTAAATTCACTTTTTGCACAAATGAAAACCCTAAGAGCGACGTCACCCCTTTAGGAGGGACGTTTTGGCACTTTTAGGCCAAATGTTGAGTTGGGGATGGTAGGGTTGGGCCTCCAAAGGCCACGTGTCTCCAATACAATCTTCTTCTTCATGATCCAAGGGTTTCTTACTTCAAAACGTGTCATGTGTAGCTATCACCACCTCAAGCCCCTCCAACATGACATCAAGCCTCCAAAAGATGATGTTTTGCCTCTTATAGGAAAAACGTTTGGCATGTGAGGGCTAGGTCATGTCTCATGTCTTTCAAGTCTTCTTCTAGGCCACCAAAGGTTTGTCTCTCTCATTTGGCATGCAAGCCCTTAGCATCCAACATGTGGGCTTCAAGCCCCATGGAAGCCCAAGCTAGGCTTGTTCCTCCAAAACTGTCCACCAACTAGATCCTGCAAAGAGAAATAAGCACGCCCTCCAGGGATCTCAAGTCAAAATATCATGATGAGTAAATAAAATCAATAAACGATCCACACAAGCATGTGCATCAAAGATTACATTGTCAAACAAGTAAGTGCTCAAAGATGTTATGCGACTTGCCAAGCTTGGATATGAGAGGGTTGATAAGGTGTCCTATTGGGTAGATCTCTCCTAGGTCAAGGAATGTTTCCCAAGTGATCCCTCTCTAAGATATGTAAAGTGGATGAAGTGGTTAAGGATAAAAACTCAATGGGCATGGGGTTCATGACATACAAGGGGTTGTAGTTCTCATTCATGGGTGCCTTTGTAAAGGGTGTGTGGCACCTTTGTTTGCAATGTAATCTTTCCAAGCCCATCGTTTTGACATTCTTTGTTTCTTTCATGTTTTAACGAACGAGTTGAAGGCTATTGTTCTAGCATGGTGTCCAAATAATGACAGTGTCACTCATGAATACCTTGCGGAAATGAGAAGGTTGGCTCGTGATGAGACCCCTTTTCTCCTAGTTGTGCAATTGAGAGCCACTACCCTGGTTTGGTAGCCAGATGATGGTAATGTCATACCACTAAGCACCCATGATCATGATAGGCCCGTTCGTGATGAGACCTCCTATCCTCTAACTAACCCCTAAGCATTCTATGTTTTATTCTTGTGGGTCCCACTTTTCTTACATATAAGCATTTCATTTCTTTCTTGGGGGATCCTTGAGTGAAGCATTTGGAAGGTTTATATATATAGGCTTTTAACTTTTTAACCAACAATAATCCCTCTGGGCCTTCATCCCCTTCTTCCCATAGAATGAGGGACAACCCCTTCTTGGTTCAATACACCCTAAAATCCCAAGAGATAAGGAAATGGGGGGTTTTAGTGATGGAAAGTGGTAAGCATGGTTGGGAACGGTATGATGGTTATTCAAGGGAGTTCCTAGTAGCAAACCCATTCCCAAGGAAGACCACTTACTAGGGCACAATGTCAACGACCAAGGTGCAGTTGGGCAAAAGGCATAATGTCCAAGCATATATCATGAAATCTAAAGTAGTCAAAGATACAACATACTCAAAATGCCTCAAATGTTGAAATGACACTCACCATAATACCTAATTTGTACCTCATGGAGCAAGGCCCATTGCCTTTCGGAAGCCTGTGGGTGTGGTGGATGCCATCCTGAAAATCCTGACCTATGTAGTGGTGAGAAGGGTCTCCGTCTATGCAATTGGACACTGATGGTCATGTAGTCTCTCAACACTCCATATTTGCAACCTGACGACCTCGAGACATGATATCCTTAGTTATCCCACAAAATGGGGATAACATCTGGCTCCTACTTGGGGACATGTGCTCGTCATATAGTGCATGAGAACTGCAACATCTCCTGGTAGACCCGTGTTTTCCAAAACTCAGACCAAAGCATCAGATCATCTAGGGTGGTGCTATCACCCTTCATCCATATATATAAAATTCCCAAAGTAAAAACTAATCTAGAAAAGAAAATTGTGGTGTTTTTTCAAAAATTTCTAAACTAAGCATGAAATCAATATGCAAATAGAGAAAAACGAAAATGAAATGCATCTAAACTAATATGAGCAATCAAGATGCAAATGAAGGGAAAGCAAGATGACCTACCTACTTACCTGGGGCCTTGGGGCCCTGAAGATGAGGTGATGGGTGATGTCATATGAAGTCATACAACCAGTGCAACCAGTTGATCATCCATCAAAGTATCTCCCCATGTGCTTGATTATGTAAAACAACAAAGATGAGTCAAGTACTTAATGATCATGAGCATAAATAGATATATAATCAATCATGAAATGAAACTTATGGAGATGGGTGGGGGGGAGGAAATCCTACTGGAAAGAATATCCACCACTCTGATCATGAAATGAATCATGCCTGAAGTGATAGCCACAAGCTTGATCAATCCATCTCAGAAGGGGGCTACTAGATGTAGATGAAGGTTCATCTTCATCCGTGCATAAAGACTAACTTCTTGTCGAGGACTGAGAGGAAATGAGAGAACAAAAGAATATAGCATGGTCTCTTGGAGAAAAGGGTAAGAGGTAAGGGACATGCTCAGGTGTAGAAAAACACCACATCTTCACCTACGAATCTTCAGGAAAATCTCCAAAATGAAAATACTTTCACTTTGAAGAATGAGCCTTTGATCGCTCTAAGGCGACCACGTCTTGGTATTCCTCCAAAATTGAGGACGAAAGTGGTTGAGTGTCCCCGAATAAATCTGTAATCATGTCATCATCAGGCTCCCAAACATATGAATCATATATGCACGAAAAGTAGTCCTATGAAGATCACAACTCAAACCCCTTTTCTTTAGGGCTACCCTCAATGTTGTAAATGGGGTCTCTATAAAAAATGAGGCAACCAAAATCCCCCCTACGTTTTCCAGCCTGTATGAAAGTGTCTCCATGCTCATCAACCATATGTAAAGGTTCTCTCACAAGACCATCAACAAAAGTGACCATCTCTTTGTCTTCGTGTGTAGGAGGAGTAAAGGCATGGACGTCTTCAACATGTTCCTCACATTCATCACTGAGGCTAGTTGCTTCTTGAAATTCATGAACAAGAGGAGAGCACGACTGGACAACATCAACTACATCATGTAGGAGCAAAGATAATGATGCCTCAACATGTTACACTTCATCAAGATTGTTTTTTCTCTTCACAGGCATGCTCCTCCATCACCTCTTCATCACACGAGGCTTGATTCTTAATGCAGAGTGCTTCATGTGCCCTTTTTCAGAAAGATCTGTCACATCCAAGGGCTTCTCTAACACCTCTTCATTTCCAAAGTCATGGAATAAAGTGTCATCAATATCTTCAAAAGTACTACAACTCATCATGTTATCTTCTTGATGTGCGAGAGGAACAAAGGCCTAGATGTCTTCATCAAATGGAAGGGAATATATGATCACTTCTTCTTCATCAAATGTCTCGTTTGGATCTTCGTCGTTAAGGGAATTAAACAACTCTTTTATGTGATTCATCATTTCCTTAGCAACTTTATTAGTATCCTTTTCCTTTTCCATCTGTAGAAATTCCATCTTCGAGTCATAACAAGTTCTGGATGAGGGTTCATCCCATGGTGCCATAAATCCATTGATCGAAAGGACACCTCAATGGATTCACCAGGTGAGATAAAGTCTCACCAAAGGAGGGAAACGGGGAAAGAGGGAAATGTTGGTTCATGGAAGGTGGAGTAACCAAAAAAGCTTCAAGGGAAACTTATCAAGGGTTGAAAGGGAATGTTCTTTAATGGAGTCGTCAGACAAGCTAATGGATAGAGGCTTTGGAAGGGAAGCTTGCCAGAGTATCGTTAGGGTATGAAGAGGATTCAAAATCCTCTCCGACAACGACGCCAAAATGTTATCGCACAAGTTGTAGGTTGGGAAAATCCCGACCCAACCACCAAATGACAACAACTAAGGGACACTATACCCAATGCCACCTCGATATAGGTCTCGCACTTCAAGGGTGACTAGGTCACTCTAGGGAGACAATCCTGGTGCCCCTAGGGGGATTTGGATGGATGGAAGGGAAAGAAGAGAAGTATCCCCCTAAAGGTTAATGATGGAAGAGGAAAGATGGATTTGATGACTCCTTTCTGGGTGGTTTAAGGTTGCCAAGTCTTTGGATGCCTACAAAGGGTGTTTGTACTTGCTCGAGACATAAGAAAGGCCACACTTGCATATAGTAATGTTAGGTGAACAAACAAGTTAAGATTGTTGTTCCTAATTGTAGCAATAATCAATGATATATATCAGCACATAAAATATAATAAGGGCTGCAATATAAGTGCTAAAAAGTCCAATTGAATAAGCCTGAGACAAGCTAGTAAAAACTAGTTTAGCTCAACAATGATAGAACAAGACTTTAGCACAAAAAGAAAGGCTGTCATAAAAAGATAATTGCAGTGATATTTATCAGCCTTATGGCTGTACCAAATTTTTTATTACAACAAGAGATTTAACCACTAAAACTTGCTCAAATCTTGCCAAAAGATGTGTTGTACTTAGTAGATTATGTGGGCAGATTTTAGGCAATTTTCAACGGTTAAATTAGGAGTTATTGAAGAGTTTGGTTAGGGTTTTCTGCAGCCCTAATGGCTGTAGGTTAAATTTGTAACAGCAGCAAGAAATATTTGGAGAAATGAAACGCCCTAGTGGCTCAAGCAAGCATTTATAGCATAGATTTGATTCCACTAGGAACAACTTCAAAATCATGAAATTTCACGTTTCCCAAAGCAACAATTTTATATCTCCAATGTGACAAATAATGACTAGTGCCTTTAATGATTAGGTTAATGGAGTCAAGCAAAGAAAGAGCTAGAGGTACTACCTCCTTGGGGGTGTAAATCCTCTTACTCCCCAAGGCAAGTATTCCTAGCTAGGGTTTAAGCTAAGAGGGTGTATGCACTTATACTTCTCTTAGAAAACCCTTGTTAAACCGATAAAATTTAAGAATATAATGATGGAGGCTAAGGTGGGGTTGTATTCCCTTATACTTCCCACCTAGCTCTAGAAAAATAACCCTGTCTTGAACACAAATGATAATACAATGTAAAAAGTCTTACCAATTCAAGGAAACATGCTAAGAAAAACCACCACAATTGCAAAATAAGAGCCTTATGAGGCTAGCACATCACTTCCATCAACCAATAACCAAGAAAGTAGCCATACACAATAGTTCAAGAGAGAAAATAGCCAAAGATAGCGAAAATTTCAGTCCAAGACCTCTCCAAATGGGAGAGTTATGATTTAAAATGAGATCTTATGATCTCTATTTACACAAAATGTCACTAACATAGCTTGTCCACATAAATTTAGGGTAAAGGGGCAAGATTAGGTGTCAACAACCCTAATCTTTCCCCTTTACAATAATATTATTAAACTATTCATCTTTAAATTCACTTTTTTCACAAATGAAAACCCTAAGAGTGACGTCACCCCTTTAGGAGGGACGTTTTGGCACTTTTATGCCAAACGTTGAGTTGTAGATGGTAGGGTTGGGCCTCCAAAGGCCATGTGTCTCCAATCCAACCTTCTTCTTCATGATCCAAGGGTTTCTTCCTACAAAACCTGCCATGTGTAGCTATCACCACCTCAAGCCCCTCAAGCATGACGTCGAGCCTCCAAAAGATGACGTTTTGCCTCTTCTAGGAAAAATGCTTGGCATGTGAGGGTTAGGTCTTGTCTCCCAAGTCATCTTGTAAGCCTTTAAAGGTTCATCTCTCTCATCCGGCATGCAGGCCATTGACATCCAACCTGTGGGCTTCAATCCCCATGGAAGCACAAGCTAGGCTTTTTCCTCCAAAATTGTCCACCAACTAGGTCCTTCAAAGACAAATCAGCACACCCTCCAAGGATCTCAAGTCAAAATATCATGATGAGTAAATCAAATCAATAAATGAGCCACCCAAGCATGTGCATCAAATATTACCATGTCAAACAAGTAAGTGCTCAAAAATGTTATGCGACTTTCCAATCTTGGATATGGGAGGGTTGACAAGGAGTCCTATTGGGTAGATCTCTCTTAGGTCAAGGAAAGTTTCCCAAGTGATCCCTCTCTAATATATGTAAAATGGATGAAGTGGTTAAAGATGAAATCTCAATGGAATGGGGTTCATGACATACAAGGGGTTGTAGTGTCTCATTCATGGGTGCCTTTGTAGAGGGCGTGTGACACCTTCGTTTGCAATGCAATATTTCCAAGCCCATTGTTTTTCCATTCTTTGCTTCTTTCGTGTTTTAAGGAACGAGTTAAAAGCCACTGTCGTGGTGTGGTGTCCAGATAATGACAATGTCATTCACAAATACCTTGTGGAAATGATAAGGCTGACTCATGATGAGACCCCCTTTCTCCCAGTTGTGTAACTGAGAGCCACTACCCTGGCTTGGTGGCCAGATGATGGTAATGTCATATCGCTAAGCACCCATGATCATGATAGGCAGGCTCGTGATGAGACCTCCTATCCTCCAACTAACCCCCTAAGCATTCTATATTTTATTCTTGTGGGTCCCCATTTTCTTACATATAAGTGTTTCATTTCTTTCTTGGGGGATCCCTGGACGAAGCATCTGGAAGGTTTATATATATAGGATCTTATCTTTTTAACCAACAATAATCCCTCTAGGCCTTCAGCCCCTTCTTCCCATAGAATGAGGGAGAACCCCTTCTTAGGTCAGTACACCCTAAAATCCCAAGAGATAAGGAAATGGGGGGTTTTAGTGATGGAAAGTGGTAAGTATGGTTGGGAACGATACGCTGGCTCTTCAAGCGAGTTCCTAGTAGCAAACCCATTCCTGAGGAAGAACACTTACCAGGGCACACTGTCAACCACCAATTTGAAGCGAGGCAAAAGGCACAATGTCCAAGCATATATCATGAAATCTAAAGTCGTCTAAGATACACCATACTCAAAATGCCTCAAATATTGAAATGAAACTCACCGTAATACCTGACTTGTACCTCATGGGGCAAGGCCCATTGGATTCTAGAAGCCAGTGGGTGTAGTGGATGCCATTCTGAAAATCCTGACCTCTCTGGTGGTGAGAAAGGTCTCCATCTGTGCAAGTGGACATTGTTGGTCATGTAGTCTCTCGATACTCCATATCTGCAACCTAAGGGCCTCAAGACATGATATCCTTAGTTATCCCACAAAATGGGGATAACAGTCCCCCAAAAATTTACTGAATGAAGTGAGGAAATTTTTCCTCTACCTTCTCCCAGGAGTACCACTTTGCTTTGCCTAGAAGTTTTCCTTTCAATCCAATCTGTCAAAGGTCACGCTGCCCCAGTCTTGTAGTTATGGACCACTTCTACAAAACTGTCTCCTCTGCTAACTCTACATGAGCATCTGGTGCTAAGTCCTCTATGGAAGGTAGGACCTACTCATCCTCTTGATCCAACATGGAAGGCTCATAGAGTTTGAGATTCTCCACATTCACTACCGAGTAAATGCGCATGTATGGGGCTAGACTGAATCTGTAGGAATTATCTCCCACCTTTTCCAATGCCTCAAAAGGACCATACCACATAGACTTGATCTCCTTCTCAGGACCATGTAGTATTTCCTTATTCAGTTGTAACCATACTCTGTCTCCCATTCTAAATGTTTTCTTTGTTTTGTGTTGGTCATGCCTAGCCTTGTAGTTTTCTTGTGACTTCTTCAACGTCTCTTGTACTTGCAAATGGATATGCCTGATCTTCTCAACAAAATTTTCTAATTGTAATGCATCTCCTGTGAGATCCTTCCTCACTCTTCCTTGTTTTCCATATATAAGATATAAGGGTGAAGGTGGAAAATACCCAAAGCAAGTTTTAAAAGGCGACTTACCAATAGAAGTGTGGACTCCTCTTTTATAAGAGTGTTGTATATAGATCATATTTTCATACCAATTCTTCAGATGCTTTTGATTATAACCCCTCAAAAGTTGCACCAAAGTCTTGTTGACTACTTCTGTCTACCCATCTTTTTGTGGATGGAATGTTGTAAACCTATTCAACTTAGTGTCCATCTTCTCCCACAATGTAGTTCAAAATGCACTGAGAAATCTGGTATCCCTATCTAATATGATGCTCCTTAGTATCCCAAAGTGCACCCAGACTTGGTCAAAGAACTTATTTGTTACTTCTTGTCCATTGATGGTATTTTTACAAGGCATGAGAATGCACATTTTGCTGAACGTTTCAACTACCACAAATAGATAGTCATGTCCCTTCCTTGTTGTTGGTAAACCTCCCACAAAATCCATGGAAATGCTTTCCCAAGGTCGAGCGGGTATAGGTAAGGGATGGTATAAACCTTAATTCCTATTGTTGGGCTTGCTGGTACAAAAAAGTATACATCCTCTAATATATCGTGCTACATCTTCTTGCATTTTGGGTGAAAACACATACTTTTGTAAGTTGGCAATTGTTTTCCCAACACCAAAATGTCCTGCAACCTTGGAGGTGTGAGCCTCTCTGATAAGCTTCAGTCGTTCACCTTTAGGAACACAGATCTTGTCGAGCTTGTAGAGTAATCCATTTTGGAAATGATAGTCAGCCTTGCCATTACCTTCTTCTATATGAATTTGGCCATGTAGCTGTTGAAACACCTCCTTGAAGTCCTCGTCTTCTATGTATGCCTCTTTATATGCGTCATGGGTAAAAGGCTCCATCTGCATAAGAGTTCCCAAAGCTGTAATCTTGGATGTGGGTGGTCATGAAAGCATGTCTGCCAACTTGTTTGTGCCAACCTTCTTATACTTTATGACCAAATGAAATTACTGTAAAAACCCCATCCACTTGTAATGTTTGGTTTGTTGTAGTTTACTTTGGGCCTGCAAATATTGTAGTGGTTGGTGATTTGTGTGGATGATGGTCTCCTTTCCCATCATATAATGCTTCCACTTTTTAATATTGTGTACCAAGGCATAGAGCTCCTTGTTGTAGGTAGGGTAGTTGTGAACCATCCCATGAAATACCTCAAAATGATAACATACTGGCCTTCCTCCCTACATCAACACTACTCCCATGGCATACCTACTTGCATCTGTCTCCACTTCGAAAGGGTTCTGCAAGTTTGGTAGTGCGAGCATTGGTTCTTGAATGATCTTTCTTTTTATCTTATCAAAGGCCTTCTGTTGATTCTTCCTCCACTGGAAACTCTTACCACTGGTTGTTATGGTGTGGAGTGGTGTAGCTACCACTAAAAATGAAGCTATGAACTTCCACAAGTATTGTGTTGCCCTAAAAAAACTCCTATCTTTAGTGACATTTGTAGGAACTGGCCATTTCATGATGGCCTCCATATTTTCAGGATCTATCTTGAGCTCCCCTCCACCGATGACATACCCCAAATACACCAAAGACTGTTGAGAAAACTCACATTTCTTGAGATTAACCAACAATTGGTGCTTTGTCAGAGTCTCTAACACCTACATAAGATGTGATATGTGCTCCTCCCAGGTAGATATAAACTGGTATATCATCCAAATAAACAATAACAAATGAATCTAGAAAAGGGCATAAAACATCATTCATTAGTCTCATAAATGTACTCGATGCGTTGCATAAACCGAATGGCATAGCCAACCACTCATACAAATATCGTGTTGTCTTGATGGAAGTATTCTAGGTATCTTCTTCTTTGACTTGTACCTGATGATACCCTGATTTCAGATCCAACTTAGTGAAGTACTTAGCATGTTGCAACTGGTCCAACAAATCATCGATCCTTGGCAGGGGGTGTTGATTCTTAAGTGTAATCTTATTCAATGCCCTGTAATCGATACACATTCTTCAAGTCCCATCCTTCTTGGGAACAATTATGATGGGTGACCCACAAGGTGAGGTACTTGGTTGAATCACACCTTGCTCCAACAACTGCTGCAACTATTTTTTCACTTCATTTGCTTCCAAAACGAACTATCTATACAACCCAATATTCGACAATGGGAGGTCTGGAAATAACTATATTTCATGCTCCACTTCACTCTTAGGTGGTATCCCTTTAGGCTTTTGGAACACTCCTCTGTATGCCTGTAGAAACTCCTCCAATTGATGTTTCTTCTCTTTAGTACACCCCTCCATGGATGCCTTCACTCTCATTGACTCATCATTAGACTGATTTTATCTTAAGAAAAGTAAAACATATTTCTTACTATAACTAATCAACTTCTTGGCTTGGTTGGCACTTACCAATGAGATCTTTGACTTGCCTTTATGTGTGTTGATGATGTAGGACTTCCCATCCTTAATCCGTTGGTATTGGTTGGCTCTCCACATGAAGATTTCATCCCTCGTATACATGTAAGGGATTCCAAATACTAGTCCGCATACATCAACGGGTACCACATCCAATTCCACTTCATCAATAAAATCAACACTTATAACAAATTTAATCTTACATTGTTTCATTCCCTTTATCTTTTCATCCTTGTTTACCCAACCCAATGGATAGGGGCTAGGATGATTGTGAACCTTCAATCCAAGCTTGCTGACCAGATCCACTGCTATGAGATTAGCCTATGAACCATAGTCGAACAAAGCATCTATCTTGGTCTTCTTGACCTGAATCTTGATTTGGAAGAGCTTGGTAATCTCCTTCTCTTCCTAGTGATGAAGACTACTCAGATTCACCTCCTTCTGCACATATGTGCATATAATCTTTTCATCCACATCCGAGCTACTTTCAACCTAATTGCTTGAATATGTGACTAAAAGGTTATTTTTCTTTCCATCCTTCTTGCGGTTCTTCGGGTTCAACTCTTGATGCAATTCCCAACTTTTTTCCTCGGTGTGGCCATCAATGTTGCAATGATTACGATGGTTGTTGAGATCTTTGCTCTGTTGTGCAGTAGCTGTTGTCGTCTTATATTCCCCCCCTTTTAACTTCTTCTTCCCCTCCTTGGAAGCTTCTTGGTGCTCCTTCTGCTTTGAATCACTTGGATACCCTTTCTTTTGGCCCATGCTTTCCAGGTAATGTGCCTATACATAAGCCTCATCCACTGTCCTTGGCTTGAAGAGCATCACCTGTTTTCGTAGATGACTGTGTAAACCCCCTAGGTACTTGAGGAGTACATTTGAGTTCTTGGGAGAGATACCCAGCATGATAGCCATCTTTCTGAACTCGGTGGTGTACTCTTATACACTCTACCCCTGCCTCTACCTAAAGTAGTGCCACCAAATCCATTGGTCTTCTACATACCCGATAGGGTGGAATTGGGACTTGATGAGGGTTTTGAAGTCCTCCCACCTAGTTACTGAGGGATCACCCTCTAGCCTAAGTGTTTCCATGTGGATTTCCCACTAGATTAAAGCATGGCTCTCTAACTTCAATCAAGCAAATGAAATCTTTTTCCCTTCATCTATATGGTGAACGCTAAAATAAATTTCTAGTTGTTGCAACCAATGATTCACTTGGTATGGATTTATGTCAACTTTTACTTCCATCTTGAATAGGGATTATGAAGGGTTAATGACACTCGAACTCGGTTGCTCTTTCTCAGATTCCTTCCGTGACTTCTTTCCTAAGTCTTCCCAATCTCCCGATTTCCCCTCCAATCTGATCTCACCTTGGTATGGCTTTATGTCCACTTTCACTTCCATCTTGAATAGGGATTGTGAAGGGTTAACGACACTCAAACTCAGTTGCTCTTTCTCGGATTCCTTCCATGAATTCTTTCCTAAGTCTTCTCAATCTCCCGATTTCCTCTCTGATCTGATCTTTGAGTTAGATCCTCCATCATTTATGAACGATTCGAGCTTGCTTGTTAGAGCCGCCATGAGGAAGTTCATATTGCGACCGATGTCAACAACTTGTGCTTCCAACCACTTAAATCTCTCTTCTGCTGGATCTCAAGGGTTATTATGAACATACTCGTCCGCCATGGCTAGGGTTTCCACGACTTCTCATTAAGACGATTCCTAGATCCTACAACTTCGCACAAATACCCAAAAGAAAAACCTGATCTGATACCAATATGATTTGTAAACTACTGTGGATTTTCCACTGGAATAGTTCGTCACAACATATCTAATAAAATATTGAAATCTTTACTATTAAGATTTTTTTCCTTTAAATCTCCATAATATTTAATTACTGATTTTATGCTTATGCATGAAATAGATAAAATGCAAAAAATAGAGAACAGAAAACTACAATCACACATTCACAACTAAACACAAGATATGACTTGGGAAACCCAATAAGGGAGAAAACCCAGCTAGAAGGTGAGGCTGCTTTGCTCTTTTTTTTTTTTTATCTGTATAGAAATAATGCAAGTATAAATAAAGAGGCACTCTTTGTGGAGTTGCCTTTGAACTATGGCATGTATGGCTACTACAAAATATATCCTCCTCTGTTATTCTCACAAAATACCACTCTCAGATGTTCTGCTAAGCTATGGAACAAGATACAATTGAAAAGAATGGAACCCCCTTCTTTTGCTAGTGGAATCCCCTTCTTTTCCTAGTGGCCCGATATTTAACATATCCCAATAGCCATCTAGGGGTAGGTTTTTTTTACTTCCTCCACCCTCAATTGTGATAGGGTTTTAGACCTTCTTGAATCTTCTTGAAGTTACGTACATGGCTAGCCCCATATGCATGAGCAACGAGGTTTGACATGACATCCTCTCGTACCATGGTGGTTAACACGGTAAGTCAACTTGCGAGAGGTATAACTTTTGCATACAAGCTTCGATTGATGCAATTTTTGCACTGTTGTAAAGGTCTCGATGTGTAGAGTAGCGTCATGGGATCATAACAATGCTGAGTAATTTTTAGCCCCCCAAAATTCCATTTGATGCCTCAAAATGGCCCTGAGAGGTTCCAAACCCCAACTTTCCAAACTGGAACTTGCCACTAAAATGGCCTTGCAAGCTTATTCCTCATATTTTTCCACTCTAAAAGGATCGAGATAGATGACAAACAATATAGTGATCCAATCTAGATCATCAAGTTAGTTTCCTCGCAATAGATCACTAAACTAATAGTGTAGGGCATCTCCAGTTTAATTATAAAGCATATGATTTTGAAAACCTCCCCATCGAATACTCACATAGCCTCCA
>ML784967.1:781484-813183 GCA_009831015.1 Picea engelmannii | reverse complement strand
TTTTCAAAGAGAACCTGAGTGAGGAAACCAAGATTTTGGAAGTTAGTCTTCATCTTTGAGTATTAGGAATTTTTACTATGTTCTTAGTATGCTCAAAGTCTTTCTTTTTGTATCCGGTTGTACATTGTCTGATTCTGTACTTAATCCTTCTGGAGGCACTTATAAAGCATATCGAACAATATTACTATGACATAAAATCTGATTTTGTAAAACTTATTGCAAGTCTCGGCTTCAACCCCTTTCTTTAATATAAGTATTTTTCGAGTGTGAGTTAAAGTGAGTCTCTCTCTCTCTCTCTCTATGTATATATATATATATATAAATTCCTCACTAATTAAACCCAAATCTCGTATATCTTAATGCTTCATTGTTTTTAATAATGATCTCCTTAATAAAAAAAAGTTGTGTTCCCCTCTCTCTTTTGATCTTTATGTGTGTTATGATATCCAACATATACTGACTCCTTATATTACTTGTTTTATATATATATATATAAACTAATAAATTTATATTATAAAAAGATAATACAAAAAGAGATACCATGGAATAAAACAAACAATATGACTCCTTATATTACTTGTTATATATATATATATATATATATAAACTAATAAATTTATATTATAAAAAGATAATACAAAAAGAGATACCACGGAATAAAACAAACAATATAGGCAGACAATATATGTCGAAAACAAAAAAGCTAGATGATACTTTACTATAGTTTCAAAGAGTTGTTGCTAGTGTATACTCTAAAAAGGACTACTAGGATAAGTATTGTTTTATATAACACAAAAATTAATGAGAGACATGTTTGTTGTTGGCTTCATACAAATCAATGTTGGTAGGATGAGATTCTTGAATACTAGGTGCATGTTCTCCATCATGTAATGCGTCATATTAATTATAATAATAGTAATATAAAGATAATAATAATAATATAGTAATAATAATAATAATGATAAATAAATAAATATTATAAGAATAAAAAGTAAAGAAATATAAATAAATAAATTTTTTTATAGTAAATTGACTTAAGTTAAGATAAGAAAATAATTACTTTATTATTAATAAAAATGATAAAATAAGAGAAGATAAGTTAATATAAGATAAGAAATGGAACCTATGCATGAGGTTTCCTTTTGCATGGATGGATCAAGGAATTCTATTTAATATAGGAGGAAAATGGTGGAAGGGATATCTGGCTTTGGGCTTGGAAGAATTCTTAGGAAGTAAGAATTTGACATTGACATAGACAGTTGATTGAGAGCTTGGGGGCTCTCGGGGCTCTCAGTTGTATAGAGTGAGGGGTTGGTTGGGTGGATAGTTCCCCCCACATTGTTGTTGCGGTTAGTTGAATCAAACTTGTAGCTCAACTGTTCGACAAACACAAGTTGCAAGTAAATTAGGGTCTTCATTTTCAGGTATATTCTTCGATATTCTTATATCTCATTGTTCTTATATCTATGGAATTGTGTTTACGATTTAAAATATTAATGATTAACATGGTTATTATATATGAGATCTAGTTGCTACTCTATTCTATTAGACCTTTGGGTTTCCATACTTTCCATGATTAATCTCATTAAATTGAAAAAAATTGTATAAAAAAAAAAAATACAATATTTTAAATAATGTATAAATGAAAAAAAATCATTTAATAAAAATACAAAAATAATTCTCTCGTAGTATCTTCTTTTAATAAAAGAAAATCACATGAAAAAAATAAGAGGAATATTAGTAATAAATTAATTATTTTAATGAAAATACAAGTCTAAATCACATAAAAATAAAATAAAATAGTTATCTGATACTATTTTTTTTAATAAAAAAAATATATATATTCTTTTAATAAAAAAAAAATATCACATGCAAAGAATATTACATATTAGTAATAGATTAATTATTTTAATGAAAATACAAGTCTAAATCACATACAATGTTATTAATGCCCATGTAAAAGAGGAGCTTTTAATAATAAAAAAATATCACATGCAAGGAATATTAGTAATAGATTAATTATTTTAATGAAAATACAAGTCTAAATCACATGCAATGTTATTAATGCCCATGCAAAAGGGAATCTTTTAATAATAAAAAAATGCGACGAATATTAGCAATAGATTAATTATTTGAATGAAAATACAAGTATAAATCACATGCAAGGAATGTTATTAATCAAATAGTAGATGCAAAAGGGGATGGAACTCTGATAGGATAGTTTTGGGGAAGAATATTGGGAGAACATGAAACTTGTGATTTTCGATTTTTGTTGTGAAACTAGAATATTTGGGATCCGCGCTAAAATCGTCGGAATATTAAAACGAAAAAAAAATGCTCATAAAATTCCTTAGGAAACATGCAACTGTTGTTTTTACTCGGTTTAGTTTTATCAGCTTGGTCTCTAGAGGTGTTTTTTTTTTTTTCATCTGCAATTCGGTCACTGCAACATAAATTCCTTAAAGAAAATCGCTCCCTGTCGGAAGTGCTAACTCCGCCCTCTGTGTTCTCTATCAAATAGCATGGAATGCCTCTACCTGTGCGTAATTTCACCATTTGAGATCTTTCATATCCGCTTTGAGCCTTAATCTATCACACCTTCTGGACCTAAATTAAATTCCCTTTTATGATGCTTCTGTGCACGTAAAGGCTAGCTCTAGCTCTGGCGAGATTTTTCCGCAAAACCTGCCTATCTTCATAGTTTTTTTTGGCAAAACAAATCTTAAATTTAAATATTTTCTGTAACATACACCTTATCTGACTTGATTCCAGTAAAAACATACTCGGTGTTCATACTTCTCCGCAAAATATCTTTTAAATTTAAAGAGAGCCTGTAACATAAATTCCTTAAAGAATACCGCTCCGTGTTGGAGTGCTAACTCCGCTCTGTGTTCTCTATCAAATAGCATGGAATGCCTCTATCTGTGCGTAATTGCGTAATTTCACCATTTGAGATATTTCATATCCGCTTTGAGCATTGAAATTTGAAAAGTTAAATCGAAATCTGTCACACCTTCTGGACCTAAATTAAATTTCCTTTTAAGATGCTTTTGTGCACGTAAAGGCTAGCTCTAGCTCTAGCTCTGGCGAGATTTTTCGGCAAAACCTGCCTATCTTCATAATTTTTTTTAGCAAAATAAAGCTTAAATTTAAAGATTTTCTGTAACATACACCTGATCTGAGTCGATTCCAGTCAAAACCTAGTCGGTGTTCATACTTTTCCGTAAAATATCTTTTAAATTTAAAGAGAGCCTGTAACATAAATTCCTTAAAGAATAGCGCTCCCTGTCGGAAGTGCCAACTCCGCCTTCTGTGTTCTATATCAAATAGCATGGAATGCCTCTACGTGTGCGTAGTTTCAATATTTCACACCTTCTGGACCTAAATTAATTTTCCTTTCAAGATGCTTCGTAAAGGCTAGCTGTAGCTCTGGTGAGATACCTAATTGGATTAACCGGTCACAAGGAACAAGCATCTGGATGAGCAGCTCCAGTTAACGAGACAAGCAAATGAATTGTGATTGGAATTGCGGGGACTGGAAGAGGAGAAATCCATCCATGCATGTGGGTGGCCACGGAAAGGCGAGGGGAAATATATATGGGCATCAAGAGTTCATTTGGAGCCTCCAGCCAGGAAGCATAAATAGATAGATTAAAAGAGAATGAAGTGTAGCCTTAAAATTATATATATATTAAAAGTTATTTTCATTCAAAAGAAAATAAAAAGTATAGGGATAGAAAATTCTAGATGTTTATAAGAAATTGTGTTTTTTAAATTATATATATAAGAAATTGTGTTTTTAAATTATATATATTTTTAAAGTGTTAGAGATATTTTTAAGTTTTTAATTTTTTTGGTTGTTTTTTTCATTTCATATACTACTTTATAGAGGAAAACCTTGTATGTGAGGAGAATAAGATGTAACAAGTTTATTTAGCAATATAGAATATGAATAGTTGATAAAGATAATTGATAGATGTATGGTAATTGTTTGAACTATGAATAGTTAATATTATGTAAGATGTCTTGTAAATACTGAGTTTTTTAAGAAAATTAATGAAATGTTATTTGGTTGTTGTTGCTCTCATGATATTGTCTCTTGAATAGGGGAATAATGATAACTAATGAATAATTCAAGAGGGAGTATCAAATTTATATAAGTGCATAATATTAATGGTTGATTATTAATATACATGGATGATTGTAATATGTATGGTTAATATCTGAAACTTATATACCATGAGACTTACCATAAGACTTGTTCGCTGGACCAAGAAATTCCAAAACTTAACATATGATATCAAGTGTGGGATAGAAGCAATTTATGCCCTTACAAGATAAGCATGACCCAAAATGAACATATAATTAAATTCACAGTCACAATATAACCTTGAAATAAACTTATTTGAAAAGAGCTAAAACAACTTATAATTAGTCTAAAAGGGGATAATAGCGCCCTTTAGTATGCTTTATAACATGCCATTTTTCTTAAATAAAGAAAGAAGATAATAGATTTATGTTGTAGGCATGTAGTGATGAGTGCATCAGGAAAAAAAATCAACATATATCTTAGGTGCCTAACATTATAAACTTAGAGGCTTGACTATGGACATTAAGAAGAGATCATCATATATGAGTAATATACAATCACATAATATGCTCAATTGGTCGAGGTAACCTAAGGAATTAAAGAAGACACTAGCTATTCAGGGAAGATGTAGAGAAATTATAATGATCAAATTGAGAATAATAGTACAATTTCACAGTCAAACTAAAAGCAATAAGTACCTGTAAGATGGAAATAAAGTATACCAGTCAGAAATTAGGTAAATTTCGCAAGAATAATTGGGAAACACCTTGGCATAAAGGAAGTATTCTCCTAACCAGTCAAAGATTAGTGATAACAACAATATGTAATTGTGAGGATTAGAGCAATTAATTAAATCTCGTATGACTCCTTTAAGGTGTATACCTAATGGATAACATTGAAGTGCTAGGGGAACTATGAAAGGTAATAAAGCTTAGGGAAAATTTGTGTAACGATAGTGAAGGGGTCCCACTCTAGTAGTAAGTCGGCTTAATGATATTGATGAATGGATTACGCAGCATGAATGATGACTAAGGATGATGGGTAAGGGTCATATTGATGACCTATATAATTTTAAAGTGTCAAGATGAAAAGTTATGAACTAAAACACTCATAGTTGATGAGGGATGACAAGTGATAGATTGGGAAAATGTTTAAAGGGTTAAAATGCAAGGACAACAACTGTCTACTTTTGGTAAAGAAATAGACCATGTGATAAATTGAGTCTTATAAATCGTGGAGTACCCACCAATCATGTCAACGATTGATAATGTATTTGCATTAGGTAAGCTAATCCTTCCGAGAGTAACTTAAATATGATGACCTAGTCTTTACATAATATTAGGTATAGTGGTCATTGAATGAGTAAGTCAAAGATGTAAGGTGACGTAAGAAACTTGAGTAATGATCTAAAGATATACAAAATTGAGAATTTAAATAACGATGATTTAAGGCATGCTAGTACGACCCATAATAACTTCTATTGAAATTCACTAAATTTCATTATGTGGAAAAGATTATATGACTAGAGATTGCAACTCTAGATGTTGGGGTTGATGTGGAAGCCAACAATGTACTTAGACAAGGAAAATATATGGAAAATTAAGCATACTAATAGGGTGACGACACATACCTTGTAAATTGTCAACTTTCTTAGGGAAAGAAGATGAAATTATTATTGGAAAACAATTGGTATCTGGGTGATCACATGACACTTATAGTACTAAATGATCCTTTGGAGAGTTAGCTTGGGATGACAAATGTAAATAGGTAGATCCATGTAGAATGGATGTTTTGATGATATTTCTTACATTAGATATAAAATTTAGTATTCACTATTTATTTATGCAAGCTAATAAATTTGATTATGTTGATGAATCATGATAAGAACACTCATGATGTTATTATTGATCTACATGTGATAGGTGTTGAGATGGTTATTATGTTCATGATGTTAGGTGTAACGTACCCCAACTTAACCAATGAACATTACTTGTGGAAAAAAATTACATAAATTCGAAAATTTATTTTGCTAATTTATTCATGTAGCCTACCATCTACGAATTTAACACATATTTAACTAAAATATGGTACCGATAACTAAATGCATCTACAACATTCTAAAAGAACATAATGCAGTACAAATAATCATCTACAACAACACATAAAAACCATTCTCATGCATAAGGTAAAAAAACAACCATAAAACTCATAAGATAACTCAGAAAAATAGATAAACACTTATATTTTTAAATCGTTTGTGCAACCAACTACTTGGGAAGAACGTTTCACCCAACCATAGACCTATTGTTCCAAATCTCAACAGCAAGTCACCCCCGAGCTAGGGCTAGGAATCCACAAGAGAAGAGTGCCTCTAACAGTCCACACATAACTTTAAAGCCACAACCCACTGGTATTCTCCCATAACTATCCCGAATTTCCTCTAGCTCTCTTCCTCTTCACCTTCCCAACCGAAGGAATATACCCCTTCACTGCTCTCAGTCCCTCAAGCATCCCATTCATTTATCGGGGTATCTCTAGCACAGGTAACCATGAATCTCTCTGCTAGGAAACTCAAGGGAACTCGCTGCCAAGAAAACTACCAGGAAAAACAACAACAACACTTATTGTTAAAGTGCAACTCAACCAGGAGTTCACTCTTCAATCCTAATGACCCGACTCTTCAATTTCCAGCTCCAAATTCTCCAATAATGCTCCAGCATGCTCCAGAATTCACCCAGACTTCTTTGTCTAGTTCCAATGCTCTTTGTTTTTTCTCTCCCCTTTTTGTTCATGCAAAAAATCAATGTGAAAAATTGCCTATTCTCTCCAATACGATTTTCCTCTATTTTCCCAAAATGGTTGACTGCACAATCTGCCCAATGTTGATTTTACAACAACCCCATGCTTCCAATAACTATGGATGTCATTTCTACACTCGCCCCTGACAAGTATTTAATGATTGGGCTCTCATACACTCAAACATAAATACAAGTTATCCTCAATGGTAATAAAATTCAAAAATACGGGTTGAATCAATACCCATAATTAATTTCCTCTTTGGATCTCTCTTAGACACTCTTAGGTATTCCCTCTCTTGTGGATAAATCATCCCCCATCTCTGTCCATATTCCCAGCAGCTAGAATCACATTATATTTATTAAAATTAGAATCACATTATATTTACATCGCTTGGCCATAGCCATATTTATATCTACATTATGCATACATAAAAATGAGGATTATAGTGGGATGTTACATCCCCCCTCCTCTACAATTGTGCGTTGTCCTTGGTGCACACTATGTCGATATACATATACAAATTTACATCACAATACTTTAAGAAATAAAAATTTCAATTTAACAACTCCAACAACAGTTCCAACCACAATCTTGTGTTCTCGTCAACCTGCAGACCTAAGGAATGCACCATTCATTTATCAGGGTTAACCCAAGGAATGTGCCATTATTTTATCAGGGCCCCCATCATAGGTTGGATAGGAATCTGATATGTGGTTCGAGAACTCTAGCTACTCATAATGGAGTCTTGCATTCTATTTCCTTCAAAATTATAAAAAATTTGAGGCTATTCTTCCTGCATAGTTTCTTCATGCTCCCATGTTTCATATTTAGAACCGTAACATGTCCATTGAACATTTACCAGTCCTATGGCTTTGTTCCTGATCACTTTTAATTTTCGATCTAGGATACGTACTGGTTCCACCTGGAATTCCCCTTCGTTTTCCACCGGGATCACAATCCAATCAATTATGTGGTTAGGGCCAGACACATATTTTTTTAATAATGACACATGAAAAATATTATGCACTCTCATGGATGTAGGAAATGCTAACACGCATGCAATTGACCCTATCTTCTCTACTATTTTGAATGGCCCACAATATCTTGCTGCCAACTTTGGGAAGCAACCCAATCTTATCGAACTTCTCTTTGATTTCACTTTGAGAAAAACACGTTCACCCACTATAAAATCTCTAGAAACTCTATTCTTATCTGCATAAATTATCTGGCTGTCTTGGGTAGCCTTTAAATTCTGCTTGATCTTTGCTATCTTCTCTTCCATTTCCTTTAACAATTCTGGCCCAATGACAACTCTGTTTATTGGGTTATCCCAACTCATCGGTGTGTTACATTTCCTACCATACAAAACTTCAAACATGTTCATTTTTAATGAGGCTTGATACCCATTATTGTAAGCAAATTCCATTAAGTGGATGTAGTCTTCCCACTTTGATGGTTGATCCATCACATACATTCTAAGCATGTCTTCAATGATTCTATTAGTTCTCTCTGTTTGGGCATCTGAATCTAGGTGATAAGCTGTGCTGAGATTTTTATTTTTCCCAAAGCCTTTAAACAAACCTTTCCAAAAATTTGAGGTAAAATTTTGGTCTCTATCTGAAACAATTGCCTTAAGCACTCCATGTACTCTCACAACTTCCTTCATGTACATTTCTGCAATATTTGTTGCCTTGTGTGTTGTTTTCACAGGAATAAAATGTGTTGCTTTTGTTAATTTATCCACCACTACCATGATGAAATCATGCTGCTTCATTGTTCTGGGCAGCTTTGTAATCAAATCAATTGTAACCACTTCTCATTTCCACTCAAGAATGGGCAATGACCATAGTAGCCTCGCTGGATGTCTAAGCATTGTTTTTACCTTTTGACATTCTAGGCACTTGGCTATGTAATTAGCCATTTCCTTCTTCATTACTCGCCAAAAGTATTGGTTTCTTACAACTGCAATTGTTTTCTGATATCCTGGGTGCCCAACATACGACACATTGTGAATTTCCCTCAACACTATTTTTTTTATCTCTCTTGAATTTGGCACATATATCTTTCCTTTGTACATGAGGATTCCATCCTCTTTCAACTCATAACAATTAAATTTTTTCTATAAATTACCTTGTTGTAATGTTTATTTTATTTTTACATATTGTTGGTCTGAATTTGCAACCTCTAAAATTATTTCCTTTAAATCCATGTTGAACATGCTAATGGTTGAAATATGCACTTCGTGTGCTCTTCTGGTGAGTGCATCAATCACTTGATTTTCCTTACCTTTTATATGCTTAATTTCAAAGTCATATTCACTCATAAATTCCAACCATCTGGTTTTCCTGACATTTAATGTTGGCTATCCAAACAAAAGCTTCAGACCATAATGGTCAGTTCTTAGCTCAAACCTTCGACCCATGAGGTAATGTCTCCACATTTTTAATGCATGGACAATTGCTGCCAACTCCAAGTCATGCGTAACATATTTCCTCTCATGCTCCTTTAATTTTCTAGACTCATAGCATACTACATGATCCTTTTAACCGAGGACTCCACCGAGCCCTTCCTTGCATGCATCTGTGCACACTACAAAGTCTTTATTTCGGTCTGCAATCTTTAATATTGGTGCACTTGTCAAAATATCTTTAAACTATTGAAAACTTTCTTCGCATTTGGGAGTCTATTCAAATTTCACTCCCTTCTTTTGCAAGGAAGTGATTGGGCTTAAAATATTTGAAAACCCCTTTATGAATCTTCAGTAATATCCAACAAGACCCATAAAAGATCTGACCTTTGTTACATTTCTTAGTGCTGAACATCCTCTAATGACCTCTATTTTCTCAGGATCAACTGCTATCCCATCTGCTGAAATAATATGCCCCAAGTAGTGAATCTTCTTTTGATAAAATATGCACTTACTTAGCTTGGCATACAACTTATGTTGTCTCAAAACTTGCAACACCATTCTTAAAATTTTGCTCATGCTCTTTTTCTGTCTTGGAGTATAATAGATTATCATCCAAGAAAACAATTAAAAACTTGTCCAAGTACTCCCTCAACACTCCATTCATCAGACACATAAAAATAGATGGGGCATTTGATAGCCCAAATGGCACTACTGTGAATTCATAATGCCCATATTTTGTTATGAACATTGTCTTACTCATGTCCTCTTCCTTTATCCTCACTTAACGATATCCCGATCTCAATTCAATCTAGGAAAATATGCTTGCACCTTTCAACTGATCAAAGAGATCATCAATCCTTGGAAACTGATATTTGTTCTTTATTGTGACCTTATTCAACTACGTAAATTCAATACACATCCTTAAGGTTCCATCCTTCTTCTTTACAAAAAGAACTGGGTCTCCCCAAGGTGACACACTTGGGTGTATATACCCCTTCTTTAACAACTCTTCAAGTTGCATTTGCAACTCTTTTAATTCTGGTGTGCCCATTCTATAAGGTGTCTTGGAAATTGGGGCAGCTCCTGACACCATATCAATAGAGAAATCAATGTCTCTGTTTGGTGGAAATCCTAGGATTTACCCCAAAAGATCTTCAAAATATTTCAAGACAGAATGGTCTTCAATACTTGCCACTTTATCTCTAGTTTCCTCTTCCACATGGCTTGTAAAAATTTGACATCCTTTCCCGAAACACTTTTTCAACTGGATGGTTGATATTTTTACAATAGCTACCGACCTTGGAATGCCTTGAATCCTCCCTTGTTTCCCTTCTTCACCAAGACAAGTTATTGTAATTTTGTAATAGTCTAGGACAACATGGTGTTTCTCCAACCAATCCATTCCAATTAGACAATCATATGAACTCAATGGTATGTTTTTCACATCTACCTTTGTGCTGAGTCCATTCATGTCTATTGGACAATCTTTAATCAACTCATTGATCTTTCTCTTAGCCCCTGTGGCTAACTAAACTAACCAAGATTTCTTATGAATACTCCTTTGCAAGTGAAATATTTTAAAAATGTTAGAGTTTATGTAACTATGGCTAGCTCTAGAATCAATTAAAATTATTATGGGCTGGTTATCAGTCTTACCTTCCACTTCAATCACGGGGGATTGATACTCTACTTGCTTGTTGTCCAAGGATGCATAAATCCTTGACATACTTCCTCCCATGTCTTCCACTGTTTTATCCTCTTGAATGTTGTGAACACTCCTCATTTTTCACCTTTGTGAGGGCAATCCCTATATAAGTGATTTCCCTCACATCCCCAACATTGTACAGGCTGTTGCCTTGTCCTTTTCCCAAAATAATATGTTGTCTTTTGCTCATTTTGGGTTGTCTGTACTCATTGATTTGCTTGGTAGATGTTCTTGAAAAAGGGTGGTTTAAAGCCTTTTTTCCTTTGTTCCTTCTTACCCTTCATCTTGTCATGCCAAGTCTTTTGGAAGACTGGTCTCCCTCTGCTCTACTCATAAATATGCCTTGCTCTCCTTATGGTCTCCTCCAAAGTTTTGGGGTTATCATATTGTAGATTATCAATGTAGAAAAATGGTAACCCACTTAAAAACCTTTATATTTTGACCTTCTTATCCTTTATGAAGTCCACATACTTCAACAACTCAAAGAACATCTTCTCATGCTCATCCATTGTTATGCTTTCCAACTTGAGTTCAAATAACTCTTTCATCTTTCTCTCATAATAATGTTCATACAAATAATTCTCTTGGAAATATCCTTTGAACTGCTTCCATGAGACCTTCCTCTCATCAAGGTGTTTTTCTTGCTTAAGTTGATCCCATCGCATGGCTGCCTTTCCTTGTAAGTGGTAGGTTGTAATGCTTATTTCTACCCTCGAGGAATAATCATGTAGCTGGAAATATTGTTTCATTTCCAACAGCCATGCCTCAACCTCTTCTCCCTTCCTATGCTCACCATTGAAAGTTGGTGGCTTGATTTTTCTGAGTTCACCTTGCAAGATGTCTCCCTCAGGCCTTTTCCTTTGTCTCCTCATAGGGGACACACTTGGGCTGCTTCCTAGCCCTAATCTTGCATGAGCTCTCCTAGTGGATTGCCTTGGGGAATGATGGCGTCTGCTCATGATCCTTGATTGCTTGCCATTAACATGCTCATCCTTTTTGCTATGGGATTTGGATGATGTCACTTGTTTAGCACTAACTGCTTGCTTTGTGCCATAGTATTTATTAGCTTGCTTCTGCAACATGTTCAAGATCTAAAGTATCCCTTCCTGAGCCTTCATAAACTTCTCATTATCTGCCCTATAACTTTGCACTTCTCTCTACAGGCTTCTCATATTTATAGGCTCCTACATGCATGTCTCTTCTTCCATTAGATTCTGTCTCAACATTTGCCATGCTGACATGTAGCCCTCTAAATTCCTCTCAACGACTGTAGGACCCTTGGGAATATTCCATGGCTGTGGTTCTCATATAGGAACACAAATGTATTCTTGTACCTCTAAAGTATGCAAGAAAATGTACATGCAAATAATTTTTTTTTAGACAAAAATATATACATACATAATTATGGAAAACAATGCACAAGTTTTTTCTGCTCTTTAATGCCACCAATCATCTTCCTTTGCATTGACTGCAACTTATGTTGCCCAAATCAATTTTTTGGGTTGATAGTTGGATTATTCTCTAGAAGAGCTTTCCAACGACTACTTTCTTGCTCAATTCTTAGTTCTGAGTAGAAATTTATGGTTGTTTGAATATTGCTAATTTGCCCCTTTTATACATTTTTCCTTCTGGTACAAATATTCTCATACACCAACTTTTGCCACTTGTATGAGTAAATCTGTCAAGAACTAGGGAAACTTTTGTATGAGTCATAGAGAATAATTATGACAGAGAACTCAAAACAACTCTCAAGTTTTCATTATGATGTTTTTTCCAAAAACTATAGCAATTTGGGAATGACAACTTTTTTCTTTTTCACCCCTTTTCCTAGACTTAAAATTTTAGTCAAATAGGCTTCTCCCAAATGGTGCACTTTTGGAAAATTTTCACTAAACCAAAATTGTCTGGCTTGATGAGTCTATGAAAAGTTGAGTAAATAAAATTTTCTAAATTTTCCATCCGGGGACCCTTTTCCTCCTCTGAAAATCCAAAAAATTCCTAAAAAGTGGCCCAGAATAGTGGATTTTGCCTTGTTTCAACACCTCCATTCCAAATCCCTTTGGATTTATTCAATTCCTTCTTGGGTTATTTGCACGCCTTTTTTTTGGACTCTCTTCAAGAATTTCAGCTTGATATGGTCTTATGTCAATGATTTGGACCTATATCTTTAAAAACCACTAATTTGCATTTTCTGACAAATGTAAGCAGAAATGGACAATGGCCCTCTCTAGAACTTTTGTATCCCTTCTTACCGTGGAAAAAATCCAAAAGTTTCATCCCTTTCTGAGTTATAAAAGTGTACCATAACAACTACAATTTCATAAACAATACACATTCTTTTGAAACCATGATGCATGTCGTATCTCAAAATCTTTTATGTTGGATGCAGTCCATACTCTAGTTCCTGCATGTTTAATACACCATAACAAAATACAATCGATATAAGTAATATAAAGGTTTTTTGTTGTTCCATTAATTATAAAAGAAGGGAAGTTAAAAAACATAACTACTTATAAATTGTTCAATTAAACCTTGATACTTCAACATATATTCACAACCCATACTTAACCCAATGTCTATCAATTCTTCATTTGACTCTTCTTTGTATGTTAACACTTATTAGAAGACATCCATGGATGTGTGTAAATTAATTATTTAAATATAAAGATCATAACAAAGATGAAATTTTAAGTAAGACTGAAAAAGTAAGTACTCACAAACTTTGCGATCAACCCTTTTATTCGCTGTCATCTTATCTTATGTGCCGAATGGGCTTCATTTTTCTTTTTCTTTTCTACAACAAAACAATTGAAAATTAGTATTTCATGCGATAATTAAATTCGACGTCCATAAAAGAATAAATGAATAATTCATACTATTAATGCACGTTGTAATTGTTGGGATGGCTCCTCCTATGATGCAATTATGTTCATTTCTTTTACCATCTACTTGTACACTTTTTTTGACATCCCCACCATGTATTGTTTCTTCCCTCGTTTGTCCCTTGGAATTTCCATGACATGCCCCAATCAACACACATCATTAATTTAAACCTACAGATAATTCAAATATATCAAATTTTTAATACAACTTAAGAATTTGCCTTGTTCTCTTGTTGGGATGAGCTACCATTGTGCTCGTTGCAATAAGTTGTTTTCCTTGAACTTGTATTGGCCATATTCTATAAAAAAGATAGAAATAATCAAATATAAAAACTACAATTTTTTTTTTACAAAATAATATTTCGGTGCTCAAAAGAAACTAGTAGGCATCGATGCATTAATAATATGTATATGCATTGGTGCATTAATAATATGTATACACACCAATGCTTTAACAATGTATATGTGCATTGGTGCTCTATAAATTAATAGAAGCAATGGTGCCTCATTATTGTTTATTGTGCACTTAATATATGATGCTTTCAATATTAAAAACAAGGTTATTTTTATTTTAAACTCCGCGATGTTGTTCACAGGAACATGCGCGCCGATACTCTATTCCTGTACAATGCACATCGCGAACCACATAAGCATTTTTTAAAAAGAAAACTAAAAACGACATGGTTTGGGATATAATGCAATGAGTGATTCCATTGCAACAAATACCAAATGCCCCATTTACAAGTAAATAAACCCTATACAAATCTATTGGTTAAAAAAAATTATGCTTGTGAAATATAGAGAGGAAAACCAAGAGAAACAACAAGGAAGCTAGGTCTTCCAATACAAAATGTAACTATGAAACCCTTTTATTTTTTTGATAATGCACTGAAATTTGTTTGAATCAAATAGGGGAAAGATTGAGATAATGAATAGATTAAAATCGCATACCTGAAATTTCTCCTCTGCAAATTTATATGTAAATATGACTCTTCAAAAAATCTACCCACTCCAAAGACTTTACTAGTAAATCGCTCTTACACAAATCTCCCCTCTAAAATTTGGCAAAAGAATGAAACACTAATTAGGGTTTTCATTTATAAACACATACAGTTTGAAAATATAAAATTCCCTCTCAGTTTTCGCTGTATATTTCGACGCATTGATTCGGTTTGGTATTTTTTATTTTATTTTACCCTTTAACGGTGCGCCCGACAGTAAGATGCATTGGTGTTTTTTTTTTACTGGAACACATTAGGGATGTATTGGTTTCTAAGCACCTGTGGAAGGTTTATGGTTTTTAAATTAATTTTTTTTGTTTAAAAATTAATTGTTCTAGTGCACTTTGTTATTGGGGGAGCACCAGTGCACTTTGTTATTAGGGGAGCACCAATGCGCTTTGTTATTGGGGGAGCACCGCGATGCATTTTAACATTTTATATTAATAGCGATTATCGATGCGCTTTATTTGTTAAGCATCGGGGCATTATGTTTTGTAAGAGTAGCGGTGCCTCATTCCCGTACAAGAACATGCACACCAGTGCATTATTCTTGTACAGTCGCACTGCAAACCACATAAGCGTTTCTTTTAAAATAAAAAAATGACAGTGATATGGTTTGAGATTCAATGCAATGAGTGATTCCATTGTAATGTATACCAAATGCCCCATATACAAGTAAATAAACCCTATAAAAATCTATTTCTTAAAAAAATCTACTTGTGAAATACATAGAGGAAAACCAAGAGAAACAACAAGTAAGCTAGGGCTTCCAATATCGAATGTACTTGTGAAACCTTTTTATTTTTTTGATAATGCACTGAAATTTGTTTGAATTAGATAGGGGAAAGATTGAGATGATGTATAGATTAAAATCACATACCTGAAATTTCTCCTTTGCAAATTTGTATGTAAATCTGACTCTTCAAAAAAATCTACCCACTCCAAAGATTTTACTCATAAATATCTCTTGCACAAATCTCCCCTCTAAATTTTGGCAAAATAATGAAATAATGATTAGAGTTTTCATTTATAAACACATACATTTTGAAAATATAAAATTCCTCCTCATTTTTTAGCTGTATAGTTCGACGCATTGATTCGGTTCGGTAATTTTTTATTTTATTTTACCCTTTAACGGTGTGCCTGACAGAAAGATGCACCGATGCATTTTTTTTACTCGAACATATTGGGGATATATTGGTTTCTAAGCGCACCGTGGAAGGTTTATGGTTTTTAAATTATTATTTTTGTTTAAAAATCAAGTGTTCTAGTGCGCTTTGTTGTTGGGGAAACACTGATGCACTTGTTACTGGGGGATCACTAGGGGAGCACTGATGCACTTTGTTATTGGGGGAGCACTAGTGCACTTTGTTATTGGGGAAGCATCTGTGCACTTTGTTGTTGGGGAAGCACCAAGATGCATTTTAACACTTTAGCATTTTATATTAATAATGATCATCAATGTGCTTTATTTGTTAAGCATGAGGGTATTATGTTTTGTAAGAGCACTGATGCAGTTGGTCGACTTAGGAGCATCGATGTGGTTGGTCGACTAGGCACATCGGTGCATTCTCGGTCGAATTAAGTGCACCTGTGTTAAAACCTCCTCTAACAACCTTCGCTATAAATAGAGAAAGGATACATTTTTTAGGGAGGTTTCGTACAAACCTCCGCTACAAGGTGTTATGCTTGTAGCGAATCTTGAAATCCACGAATCAATAGTTTTTAGTAACTAGACTATAGAGAAACTTAAGAGAGAAAAATATAAGCATGTACCTCCTCAAAGACAAGGCTAACATAGCCTTATGCCATCACAAAGGAGAGAGGCACAACAACAACTATAATGAATGCTTAGTGCACAGGTCATTTTTTTTTTTTGACATGAGATACAAAAACTTTGTATTTTTCCTTTGATTCACGATCTATTGTTTCAGTTTCAATGGCCTTTCCTAATACTTACCTTTTATTTACTTATGAACACATGAATCCAATTTCTTCTTCTGGAGCTCAACTTCTTTGAGGGATGGCCTTATTATAGTAGTATGGATCGTTATGAAGGTATCCCCTTTTCAACATCTCAATATCTATCTATAGTTGTATAAGTCAAAATCGTCAGTAGAAACCAAACTAGTTGAGTGATAATGATTCATCCAGGCTCGATGAGCCTAGAAGGGTCCCTTCCATCTCCCAAACCAACAACCACAACTCAATGCTTAGTGTGTAGGGTCATTAAATTTGTTTTTTCAAGGAATTACAAAAGTTTTAAAGATGAAATCATGTTTTTAAAATATTTTTGAATTGACTCTGTAACCTAGCCCACTAGTAATAAGAGTTCAATTCTACAATGTTAAAAGCTTGGGAATACTAATAAAAAAGCAAAAGTGATTGTACAACAATAAATGTTTCAAAGTAATACATGTTGTGTAGTGTATGGATTTCACACCCTAGTATTCACGTATGCCTACTTGCTTAGAGGTATTGATGTAGTGTGACTTATTTATGTTCTATGGAATCCATGCATGACCTGACCGATGATGGTTCAATTACTTCTTGTCCATCAATATGAAGATCCTTTTGTGTATGGTCACTCTCCCTTGAGTTTCTTTGCCTTATTCTAGATGCATGACCTTTTGGAATATCCAGGGCTTGGGAAAGGTTCCACCTCTTTGCCTCTTATCTTGTATTTTCCCCTTGGTCTCTACTGTTTTTCTATTAGACACTTTGGAACACTCATTTGTGGCACTCATTTAATCTATGTGACCTATTTGGGGACTTGAGGCTTTGATTTGGCCCATAACTACTTGGGATGCTTCATTTCGGGTCCCAATAATCCGAATCTACAAGGTATTCTTAATTCGGGGTCCACAAGGTCAAACATTCCTTAAGTCTTCATAATTTATTGATGCCAAGTGAACTGTGAATTTTAGGGGTCATACCATGTCTATAAGTCACAACTCATAGAACATAGTGTGGAATTTCTGGAAAATACTTACGATACAAGCTAAGAAACCAACATACTCAATTTAAACCCACAATACAACTTTTCCATATGAAGTGCTTTGTCCAATTGCTAATTTAACATTCACTAATGCCTTATGCTGATTTATTTGCTTATTTATATCACTCCTCTCCTCCTTGTATATTCACTTTGAATCTTAATTCCTCCTCTCATTATCTTGCAAGAACACCATTGAATCAACACTTAGATCCACTATTATCTATCTTTTATAGGAGTTCCCCTTGCACTCCCAATTCATATTGACATAAATCTACTTAGTAGTCCCATTGACCTTTTTATGGTCATTTGTTAGATATTAACAAAATTTTCTTATCTTATCTTATTATCTTCTCCCACACTCTTGGGTTGCTTGTTCTTGTTATCTCGAGCACCTTTACAAGTATCTTTTTCTTTTGGTTTGGTTTCTCCTTTGAATGCTTGTTATTTTGTCCTATATAATGTTTGCCTTGACCCCTTAGTGCCAAGTGAACTATGAATTTTAAGAGTCATATTGTGCTTTTCAGTCAAGTATCATAGAGGAAAGCATGGAATTTGGGGAAAATATTTGTCGTACAAACTGAGAAACCAATGGTCCTCAGTAAAAACTTACAGTACAACTCTTTCATACAAAATGCTTTGTCCAATGGTTAGTCTAACTCACTTACACCTTGAGGTTACTTTTTAGCCTATTTATATCACTCCTCTCGTCTTTGTAAAGTTTCTTTAATCTTCTTCCTCCTCTTACTATATTGTATGTACACTATCATATTAATGCCAAATCTTGATCTATCTTTCCTACTCTTATTTGACACTCTTGGGCTACTTATTCATGTCATCTCGAGCACCTCTATAGCTGTTTTTTTCTTTTGGTTTGGCTTCTCCTTTGAAGGCTTGTTTCTTTATCCTATGGCATCTCCATTAGCTTAGTCCCCTCTTACAACTTAGACAATTTGACTCTTCTACCTCAAGGGAGGTTCCAACATAGCTAAAGTAAGACATATGCCACTTTTATGAGGCACTTTGTGTCACCATACAACACTTCATTGTTTTATCATTTATAAGGTTATACAGTTGGGTGTTTTTATTACATCATATAGAAGATTGAGATCAAGTCTATTTTGCAAGAAGGTGTAGTAGCATGTGTAGGTTTGTTCAAGTGGAGAAACCATCTCTTGAAGGCCTATGCCAACTCTCATCTTTAACCCAAACAAGTTCAACACCTATAGTAGTGTTCTTTTGGGGAATTCCTTCCTTTTTCATTTCTATTTTGACTTCATCATTTAAGTTAATTGGATCCTAAAGGAAGTTGATAAATTAACCTTAACCAATTTGGTTTCCTTTGTTAATTTGTTGTTATCTCTATTCTCTATCAAAACCTAATTGAATTACCCTGATTAATCTATAGCCTTAGGTCACATAACCAACCAATAAAATCCTAATCAACGTAGTACACTTTCCTGTTCTTTCCCTCCTCTCTTCCCCTCTCCTAGTGTTTCTTGGTTTTTCTCTAAAACCTAGTGGCGATTCCACTCTCTCCTTCCTACTTGCCGTAGTGTGGTGCATCACTCAAACCATCACTCCACACATTGAAGGAAATTTATAAGTGGCGTGTTTCTCTGTTTGTATGCACTTCAATGTGCTTGATTCGAGGCATTAGAGTTGTATTTTGGTTATGAGATTTATAATTACAACACTCTGGTTGGTTTGCGAGGTCATGGGATGTCGATGGGTCTCTTGTTTTTCAATTGCAGTTGAAGGGAAGTTGGTTGTGTTGAATGACGAGGTCTTAGGCATGCATGCATTCATGGAGGCCTTGAATTATTCAATGATTGGTTGTTGTCTTATTCAATTTTGCTCTAGTAGTTTGTAGTTCAACATAAAATCCACAATGCCAAATATTTGCTTAACAATGTCAAATTGATAGTGCTACTATTTTTTAGCTAGCAATGTCTATTGTGTTCCAAGTGAGCAACATAACAAACTCAATCTTATATATTGACAATATTGAAAGTTGAGTGATCCAAAATGGATCTACCTAGTTACCACATGATTTTATTGATGCTCGAGAAGTGATCATATTGAATCTAATATGTAGAAAAGATGGTTTGGGTAAGATCCTAAACATGACAATGATAGACTAAAAAAACAAATCATTTGTCAAGGTTCAAATAAATGGAGTTTTTTTGTCTATAACGCTGAGAAACAAGGTCTCTTGCATCGCCACTCTATTCTACACATTGATAGCTTTCCAATGATTATTTGTTTTTCTCAAATGGAATATGTATGCAAAAGTTGTCCCCGACAACATAACGATCCAATTATTCCCTATAAGTCCAAATATGCTCTTTCTTATATGTTGACAATATAAATGTTCTTTTATAGATTATATGCATCGCTGCATTTTTATTTCATTTCAATATTTTGAGTTGCTCTATAAGTGTTCTTTTCTTGATTATATGCATTGCTGTATTTTTATTTCATTTCAATATTTTGAGTTGCTCTTCTTGAACCTCCATTATTAAACATAATCAAAGTTGTACAACATTACAATTAAATTTTATTTTAATGTCATCTTGCAAGCTCAAACAAATACAAGACTCGAACCTTTTGCCTCCTAAGTCTAGAAGCTATAATTAAGCTAAGCTTTGAGGCTTTATAACCAAGATAAAGTGTGCTAAGTGAATGAATGCACATAAGGCAAAGCCAAAGACAATAGAAGTGCTAAGTTGTTTATATTATTATATTTTTAGTATAATAAGATTAATTGTATTTTTATATCCTAGATAAATGGATAAATCTCAAATACACAGTTCAAAAAACTTAAGATCATGATAACTAACTGTGAATATCTACACATTCGAATTAAAAAAATATTTTTTAAATTATAATTTATTTTTTAAAAGTTCGGTGAGAGGTTTTGGATGGAAATACTCCTCAAAACTTTTAAATAGCATTTATAAATTATTAAATTATTAAAATTACAATTTCGCATGGTGAGATGGGAGAGTCTGGATTCCGACAGAAACAAAAACACGACTCAAGAATAAAGCTTATTTTAAGAATAAAAGCTTAAAAAGCAAACAAAAACATGACTCAAGAAAAGACAAAGGGAGAGCAAAAGCTTATTTTAAGAATAAAGCTTAAAAAGCCTTCAAGAAGGGAAAGGCTTGTTTTAAGAATAAAGCTTTTAAATATAATATTTATGATTTTTATGTTTTCAGAGAAAAGCTGAGCAGACAGGTTATTACAGGGTATCTATGCCCTAAACACTCCGGTCACCTGTCCTCAATCAATGAAACTCAGGACGAGGGTACAAAATCCCATGCAAGTAATTATTTTAGGGTTGAACATTGATTACTCTGCATTGAATTTAGTATGATTCAACTGCAGCAAGAAGCATTTTATGGGGTTTCCAACTCCTGCTTTCACTCATTTAAAGGGCAGCAGTACAAGTAAATATATGGATTCCAAGCTGGCCAATTCTTCAACCATACAGCAACAAGACACCAAATCACACATATTTGGATTACAAGCTGGCCACTTCTTCAACCATACAGCAACACGATACTACAATCACATTGGCATCACTAGAGGCTTCCTATACAAATATTATCAACAAGGAGAGTCAATCTGTGCATCCTGTTCAAGAATTCTGACAATTGCTGCAGAAACGAATTTGAGCATCGAGACCGGCAGTCACGTTGTGGATATTGTCCCAAAATGTGCTTTCTGCAGCAGCTCGACCTGGACAGGACTTCTTACAGTTCCTTATCTGGCAAGTGCACATTTTCAATGCAACCTGACTGGCCTAAAGAACTTACTACAATACCAAAGAAAATATTGCAACCCTTCCAAAGAAGATCATTGGGAATGTGGATAATGTTTTTCCTGGAGCTCCGCAGAAGCATTGCAATTTTAACAGTGGAGGGTCTTCTGCAGGTAAGCAGCTCCGTTATCCTTAATAAGGGTCTTCTGCAGGTACACATTCACACTACATTGGTCCAAAACTTCACAGGCTTTAACACTTTTAACTCAGATTTTTGTCCAAACTCAACATACTATGTTTTGAAACGTTTTATATTGAAATAATAATTGCACACTACTTGTTCTTAAAATAAAGTGTAGAAGCAAGTTGAATGTATATTACAATGGTTTGCATATATGTTAGTGTCTATAAGGATCAAGATAAGAAAATGGCATTCTTCCAACTCCACAACTTTCAAAATAAATCCCAAATACAGTTAGTTTTGCCTACTTAAATATTCAAACAAAAATATAATGGTTGAAATATATATTTTATGCTTAAATGGAACTAAGTAGAGTGGAACATAATAAAAAACAAGCCCATACATCATTAAATACCTTAGAACATTATTCACTCTGGAACTTCAGTTAGTTTACTTGAACAATTTTAGAAACACCTATGCAATGTAAACATTTAGTAAAATCAGGTGACCTCCCTAATGGGGGGAGATAACCCACATCTGGCTCATGACTATTTGAAATCTTCTTTGGGGCTAGAGCGCTTGTAGAAATCTATCCTAAAATATTTCACAATTGGGACCTGAACTATAGATTCATTCTATATCTTTTTATGTGATGCATTGAAGATATTCTGAATTATGTTCATTAGGAGAGGTCATAACTGTCAAAGGGATTAGGAGAGGTCATAACTGTCAAAGGGAAGAGTAATGAAGTTTTGATATCTAATTTTTTGTTAAAAAATTGTAGTGAATAATTTCCAGTTGTTGGAAAACAGTAAAAGTTTCTTGGAAGACATGGCATTTTTGTTCCTATAACTATGAACAGATCTGAAATGAATCCAAAAATGAATCCAAACACAAGCGAATGGTTGAATGATTGTAAGACTCATTACTTATGAGTGCAATTGGACAATTAATGGAGGTTAAATAAAAATGTAAAAGACCATGGAAGTAATAAAAGAAAAAAAATGAATTAAAAAAAAATAGAGGAAAAATAAAAGAATTAAATGAAGAAGGAAAACGAAAATAGAAGAAGAAAAAAAGAAGAGGAATAGGAAATGAAAGGTTAGTCTCTTGATCTTCCTATTACCCACCAACTCTCCAATATCTTCTTGTAACTTGACTTTCAATTGGGCATTTTGCTTTTGCTGGCCAAGAGGGAGATACACAGAGGGCCATGAGCTGCATTGTATTGTAACCAGAGATTGCCAAAATAAGACTGAGCAACTATTAGAATGCTCGTTTTCCCATTTCGGTTTCCTGGGTAAACATGGTGTCCAATGTGTCTTGAATGGTTTAAATATTTCTTTGTGTTGTGTTAAATGCCGTGTTAATTTCTGTACTTAATTGATGACTGTTTTTTCAATGATGTGAGAATTCATTTTCCATGTGCAAATGAAGAACACCAACAACTCTGTATTGTCCACTGGTTGATTCACTCTGAAATTGAAGATCTATGGTTGCTATTAAGTGATTGTTGCAATTTAATAGTCGTGTTTCTAAATTTGGTTGGAAAGGACAGTTAAAAAAAGAATTGATGAGATTGTGGGAATGACAATTAATGTCTTGAAGGAAGCCGTTGAATGTTGGACAGCCACACTTAGCCATTTCCCTGAGTTAGAGAGTCGTACGCACCTTCCTTAACATCAATTACATTTCAGATTTGGCTAGAGGTTGTGGGAGGCCATACACAGGCTGTACGCATGTCGTACAAGCCGTATGTAGCTGTAGGCTGTGAGGCATCTCCTTGAGACATGCGAAGAGGATTTGCTAGGGGTGTGAGTAAAGACTGGGCGTGTGAATGCTGGTAGGACGCTTGCATAATTGTTGAACAAAGATCTGATTGGTGGGTTGTGCGTTGGGCAGAGATTCAAGAACAAGCTACTATCGTTGCCTTCTCTTAATCCTTCTGGCATTTGTGAACCTTCCTTTGATGTATCAAGCCATTTCATACATATATGGCTTAATTAATTGTTATCTGGTTCATGCTTTTGTGAATGGTCATCTCACATGTTTAATTAATTGCCATCTCACTTGAATTTTGGTGAATGGTGTTTGGATCAAAGCTTATGACATCCTGTGCGTTTTTTTTTTTATGGCCACCTTTTCAGGAAGCTGTCTCTTATACATGTGAACTAATGACCCTCTCATATGTTTAAAGAGTGACATTCATGCATGTTTTCATTTACTACCCTTTTTATCCATGCTCTAGATAATTGCCATTTCACATATGCCAGCTCATATATGGTTTAAATAAGGGCCAGCTCATATATGTTTTAATGAGTGGTGTTCAAGTTGGAATTGGAGCGTGATTATATGCACAAGGAACCTGAAAGTGAATTTCGCCAGTTGAATGAATAGCGTTTGAATCATGTATACAATCAATGTCAATTTGGAGAATAGTCACATGATAAATAGAGGTTGGTCATTAAAGAACCTAGTTTATTTATTGGTTGCATTGACTCCCCTACTGCTGAAGCTATTCTCTCATTCGAGCAAAGCATTGGTTCATTAGTTGATGAAGACGCTGGGATGAGTTGATGCTAAGCAGACCTATTATGGTTGCACTTCACAATACGTAGTATATGTGAAGAGATTTGGCCTTGTTATTCCCTAGCCTAAGGATAACTAAGGAGATTATGTCTCGAGGCCCATAGGTCCTAGACTTGGAGTACCGAGAGCCATATGGACTTGAGCCTGGCCCTGGAGGGCCCATCTTTCTTCTTCAATGCCTCCACCTTGTCAACAACAACAACATCCATCTCATCGGCCTGATCCTTCAGTAGCAGTGGGTCTTGTTCCATGAGGTAATGAGTCCGAGTATCATGGTATGTGTCACTCTAATTCTCAAAACATTTGAATATGTGCATTTAATTCTTTTTACTTTTGACGTGTGCTTGGACCTTATGCATTTCCACTTGTCCACCCTTGGGGGGAATGACAGGATGCTCTAGCAAGTTGGTTCATGTTATCCCCTAGCCTAGGGATAACTAAAGAGATTATGTCTCGAGGTCCACAGGTCCTATACATGGAGTACCGAGAGCCATATTGACTTGAACCTGGCCCTGGAGGGCCCATCTTTATTCTTCAACACCTCCACCTTGTCAGCAACAACAACATCCATCCCATCGGCCTGGTCTTTCAACAACAATGGGTTTTGCTCCATGATGTAATGAGTCCGGGTATCATGGTATGTGTCACTCTGATTCTCAAAACATTTGAATATGTGCATTTAATTCTTTTTACTTCTAACATGTGCTTGGACCTTATGCCTTTCCACTTGTCCACACCTAGGGGGAATGACATGATGCCCTAGTAAGTTGGTTCCCATAGGGTTTGAGTTTCCACTGGGTGGGTTCATAAAATGTCATCATCCATTCCCACCATACCTACCACTTTTCATCTTTTTTCCCTCTCATCCATCCCATACATTGGTTCAGGCATTGGGTTTATCAAGCTAGCAAAGGGTTGTACCTTACCTTGTGGGAAGAAGGGGCTAAAGGCCTAGAGGGTAAAAGTAGCTGGCAAAAGATAAAATCCAAAAGAACAAAACCTTCAGATGCTTCACCTAGGGATCCCTGAGAAAGTAATAAAAGGCTTCTCAGCAAGAAATAGGGGGACCCATAAAATAATAAAATCAAGACCTAGTTGGAGGAT
Source organism: Picea engelmannii (assembly GCA_009831015.1). NCBI lineage: Eukaryota > Viridiplantae > Streptophyta > Pinopsida > Pinales > Pinaceae > Picea > Picea engelmannii. The sequence goes on along the minus strand of ML784967.1, from coordinate 787,658 downwards.
AGGGGGTCTCATCACGAGCCAACCTATTAGGTCCATGGGCATGTAGCGGTATGACTCTACCATTCAACTAGTCACCACGCTAGGGTAGTGGTTCTTGGTGGCATAGCCAAGAGAAAGGGGGTCTCATCACAAACTAGCCTTCTCATCTCCGTGAAATGCTTGTGGGTAACATTGTCACCATTGGTCACCACGCCAGGGCAGTGTCCTCTAACTAGTATCTTGAAAGAAAAAACAATAAGATAAAAGATAGAAGATAAAAGACATGAATGGGCTTGGAAACATTTGCATCCATGACAAGGTGCAACTCACCCTCTTCAGAGGCACCCATAGGTAAGCCATACATTCCCCTGTCATAACTGCACCCATTGCTTAGACATCCCTTACCATCTCATCCACTTACATGGCTTGGATTTGTCTTCACCTGGAAACATCCCACATCCAATGAGAACTAGCCCAATAGGACATCCTAATGTCCCCTCCAAACCTGGCTTGTAGAATAGCATAACGTCTTTGAGCACTTGTCTGGGAAAGGGGGTTTCATGCACATGTTTAAATAACTTGATTATTAGATGTGATTGACATTACTATGATCCTTGTGACTTATGAGCCCATGGAGGGCGTACTTCTTGTTGTTGCAGGGCCACACCTGACGGACAGGTATACGTGGGGAGATGATTAGTTCAGACCTCCATAGGACTAAAATCCCACTAGATGGATGCTGATACCCAAGTAGGGGGCAGAGACAGATCAGAGGTTTGCACCAGAGAGAGAGGAGTGTTGATGATTACAACTGCATGAGACATCCTCCAGGACACAGACTGATTGAGTCGACCTAAGAGAGAGCCCATGAGTTGGGTGTGTGGTTCCTATTTGAGACAGAACTGGAACGTAGTGATGGCCTCCTCCTTGCAGAGAGTTGAGAAGAACTCTAGATGATTCTCCTGTGTAACGCAGTGAAAAAGGAGATCTGCTGAGTTGGATGTGCCTGTGGCTGAGCACAAGGTGAACATGTGAATTCCCATGAGCTTGGTGCATCGTTATGAGACAGAGATGAAGACGATGTATTAGCCTCCTCTGAGCAGAGAGTTGCGATGATGAAATCCAGATGACTCTCCTGTGTAATGCGGTGGGAAAGAAGATCTACTGAGTTGGATGTGCCTATGGATGAGCACACGTGAACATGATCCTAGTGGCTGAGCACTAGTGAGTGTAGTTCTCCTGTGAGACGTAGTGAGATAGAGATATAGACATCCCTGTGGATGTGCCCCTAGTGGTTGAGCACTAGTGGATGTATGAGATCCCTTGCTATACTATTCAAGAGTCAAACTTACTTGTAACCCCATTTGTAATGTTAAGGCTACAAGTCGACCCACCTTAATGTAAAAGATAATTAATGTAAAAGATAATTAATATGGTAATTATTAATTATATTTTGAGTTATTGAGGTCGACCCTATTGTGCCAATAAACACATCATTTGATGTGACAAGTCTTATGTAAATAAAGGTGAATCCCCATTGAGGAAACACACTTATCATTTTGTCATCTCATGATTTTAGAAGTTGTGCTCTGAAATTATGAGAATTACAACACCCTCTTGTGTGCTAGGTTTGGTGATGGTGTGGGAGGTCTTTCTCTTGAGGAATATAGCAAAGGATTGGCTGGGTTTTCTTCCCTTGTTGAGAAGGGTTTCCCAGGATATTTTCTTGTGTTCTTGTGCATGGTTATTCTTCTTGTGATCTTGGTTTGCTGCAGTAGTTATGGTTCAAGTAATAGTTAAACAAAAAATTTAAAGAGGATACATGAGCCATAGTTCATTGAAAAATCAACATGGTATCAGAGCAGGCTTGAAGAAGACCATTGCACATAAAAAATTGAAGGTAAGGTCTACTAAAAATTTATTGTAGGTGTGAAGAGAAGAGGGTTGGACCCCTCTTAATTTCCTGTGGTAAATGATGAGGAGACCACAGCAAAAAGGAGAAACCCCACCGGATCTTCTTTTAAAATTTTGTGGTGTATGGGAGAGGAATTCGAAGCCTAGGAGAAGGGCTGGTTGCTAGAACAAGGTAGCCACATGCTTGAGGAGCATGTCCTACCCTAAACCGCAACAAACCTATGGCAGGCACATGCTTGAGGAGCATGGCCTACCCTAAACCGCAACAAACCTATGGTAGCCGCAGTGACACCTACCAACAGATCCGTAAGTCTGCTAAACCTAACATCCTAACACCCTAAGGTTGCTGCACTAACACAACAGGTCTGTAATAGAAAGAAAGGGCCGGACCCTTCTTAAAATTCTGTGGTACTCAATTCCATGGGTTGGGCGGCAAGGATAATAAGTACATTATCATTGAGTTTTTCCATTAGTATCCTGAACACAACAACAAGAGTATTTTGAGTAAATTTTTCCTGTGAGTGGTCTTTCCTTATTGTTCAACCGACTACTTTTCAATAAAAAAAACTGGAATCTTGTTCAACGAACTAATATTGTTCAACCGACTGGTGTTCAACAACCACATGTTTGGCTATGTGTGGACCATGAAATGGTGACTGTGGTTAAATTTTTCTCGTTAGGATCTTTCCCAGGACTGAGCAATACCTATTAAGGTTTTTCCCATTTTGTCTCTCTGTTTATGTTCATCGGCAGGGGAAGAAGCAACCACCCCTAGAATTTTTGCGAGCGAAAATCTTTGTGAGAGCGTCCGAGATTGTTGCCACTAAGGCTTGGGAGGCTCATAGTTTTGAGGTTGTGAGTTGAGACTTACTGTTTCTAAATGCGAGTTGAGACTTAGCCCCCGCCCCCCTAGGAGCTTCTCGACCCTCGATTTCTCCATGGATCATAATCTGTGCTATTTATTTTATACATCTCGAAACCTCCATGCGGGGTTTGTTTTGCCTGTAATCCAGTGAGTTTCAGAAAATGAATTCTTCCAAGTTAGATGTTGATCAGGACCAGCCTAATGTCAAAGAGTATCTAACATAGGCACATTTGGACGACACGCTGCAACCAGGAAGGAAACTTTTTCTACGGGATTTGCTCGATATTTCACCTACTTTGAATGAAGCGACAAGTGCTATAGTTGATAAATTTGCAGCTGGCAGGGTTTTAAAATTGTTGGAGATTGATATTCTGAGGCAATTTTTTGGTTGACAAGTTCATGCATGAAGAATATTATTTTTGGATTCTATTAGTGTTGTTTCAAACATGGATGAATGCTAAATTGATGGATTTTATCAAGTGCTGTCTCTTGCCTATGATGTTCCATCTACCCCTGAAGTTCCCTCCACAGGAAATTATAATCGCTTGAAGATATTGATGAAAAGAGTGGACCAATGAAACTTACTGAAACATAAAGACCTATGGGCAAGTCAAATTTCTGAGCTATATCTATGCTGTCCTATTGCTCCATTCTGCCATCGTTTGATGTCATATATTGATGCAAGTGTTTAATGGTGGTGCTGGTGTATATCCCAGCAAACATAGAAGGATGTTGATGACTTGCCCAAGTGCATTGAAGATGTTGATTACAGACCAGATTGAAACCCTTAAATACAGATCTGAAGTGAAGATGTAACAGTGTTGAGTAGCAACAAGAGCTACAAGGATGGCTACAACATGTTTGGAATTTTGTTGAAAGTCAACAATAGGACATGACCTTGATAAGTTAAAACAATCATAGCGAGTTAAACCACCAACAAAAGGGAAAAATTACTAATATGCGATACTCTCATATTAGATGCAGCAGTAAAGGTTGATGCAGACTTCGTCAGAGACTTGTGTGGTATAGGTGACTACAAGGCAAACAACCAAAGAATGTCATTGATCATCATGACATTGAAAAACAAGCAGAACCTCCATTGGTGTACACTCTCAAGTATGCACTTGTATATATATATTATTTGCATCATTGTCATAAGGGTACTTGCAAGAGGAAGGAACCCTTGATACAAATCATGGACCCAGAAAAGTCTCAGTGCATTCAGAAGAACAACATACGGGAAGTAAAGACTCCAGGTTTGATTGTTTTAAGTATCATGCCTATAACCTACATTTCTAAGGTTGCTACATTACAAGTAGGTGTTGTCGCTGCGACAACAATCCTTAAAATTGTTTTGATTCTAGAGATGTACTCATGAATCTCCTCTAGGAGATATTCTTTTCTTGTTTCCCTTTGTTTGTTTCCTTGTTCCAGGCAGGTTAACAACAAAGGAAGATGTTTTTCCTTCAAGACATTAGAGGGAGTCAAAACTATTTGAGAAGAAGGAAAAGAGAAATACCTTCTCCCCCTTAGTAGTTCAGAGGGAGACAATCATTGATATAGTTGATATTCCTAGGGACTTTGCAGTAGGCCATAAAAAGGCATGTCTGGGCTTGACAAACTCTGCAAGAGGCAGAAAGACATGTAGCCAATGGAAGTGTCGAGAAATATAAAAATGAGACTAATAGTCAGAGGATTCTCACAAGCAGAGGGAGTGAACTATGATGAGACATATTGATTCAGAAGCCGTGTTGTTGGATAAAAGTAAGCCTCAACTTCTGATTTCAAGATGAAGGATCTAGGTATGGCACTACTTCTTGGGACAAGAAGTATAACAAAGGACTGATGAGATTTTCCTAAGTCAAGGAAAATATACAGTGGAGATATTAAAGAAGTTCAGTATGACAGAATGCAAATCCATGTCTACACCATTGGTGATGGATTTGACGAAAAATAAATGATGATGATTCAGACAAGATTGATCCACATGTGTACCGACAGTTGATTGGATCATTGATGTATCTGGTTAACACTAGACCTGATATATGCTATGTAGCGAATGTGCTTAGTTAATCCATGAGTCAGCCAAGACAGACTCACTAGGATAATAATAAAGCATGTATTGAGATATATACGAGGCACAGTTGAATATGGCCTGAGATATGCCTCCAGTGTGAACTTGAGTTTGCAGGGATATGCCAATACAGATTGAGCAGAGAGTACAGTGGACCGGAAGAGCACATCCGATTGTTGTTTTATCGTGAAGTTTTCCATGGTTTCCTGGTGCAGTAGGAAACAAAAATTTGTGGCCTTGAGTACCATAGAAGTAGAGTAAATAGCATTGAGTGTGCGAAGTGTTGATGAATGCAGCTATGGGAGACATCCTCCAGCTTACAAACCTGTGAGATGTGGAACATAGCAGCTATGTGAAGCCTTTCTCTCAGCTTACAAACTTGAGAGAAAGCCCCTAAAAAGGGTTCGTGGTTCCAGCCTGGGATAGAGCTAAGAACGTAGATATGACCTCCTCCATGACATGAGCGAGAAGAACTCCAGATGATTATCTGGTGGAAAAGCGATCTGTTGAGTTAGGACGTGCTTGTGGCTGAACATAAGGTGAACGTAGGAAATCCCAAAAGTGTTGGGCACATCGTCATGTGAACAGAAATGAAGATGATGTGATGGCCTCCTCTGAGCAAGCAGAGTTGATGAGAAAACTCCAGATGATTCTCCTGTTGGTGGCAGTGGGAAAATAAATCTGTAGAGTGGACGTGCCCATGGACGAGCACAGGTGAACGTGTGAAGATTTGGTTCATCTGTGTAATGCAATGAATCAGATCTATGACATCCCTATGGATTGCCCCTAGTGGATGAGCACTGGTGGGTGTATCAGATCCTTTGCTATATATATTGTTCAAGAGTCAGACCTACCTGTAACCCTAATTGTTATGTAAAGGGTACAGGTCGGCCCCACCTTAATGTGATTAATAATTAATGTAAAAGATAATTAATATTAATTATAATAAATAATAAATATAATAAAAAGTATATTTGACTTAGAGAGGTTAGCCCTGTTGTGCCAATAGATGTTAGGATATTTAGACACTTAGGAGTTAGTTAAGATCTACTTGGTCTAATATGTCGTTAGGTAAAAGTGTGTTTCTTTAGTATGCATTAGTATGCATTTGTAGTTAGGAAATCCGACGGTCACGATATGTTCCCGCATAGAGTGATCCGACGGTTCATACTCTCCTCGATCTTAACGGCCATTGATCTATGGCTTAACACCCAATTGGTCCATGATCTCTATTTAAAGAGCATGGAGGGTCATTTGCCGATGATCGATTGTGAGAAACTCTCTTGTAAAATCTCTCTGTAATCTTTTTCTTTGCATTAATAAACTGCTCCAAGTGGCCGCG
>ML784967.1:745758-773085 GCA_009831015.1 Picea engelmannii | reverse complement strand
GACAAGTAGAGACGTTGTCCTTGAAGAAGAGATAGTTCTTCAAAGAATCAGAGAACCTTAGATGGAGATTGACAGTGAGACAATACCTTCTCCCCCTTCAACAATTCAGAGGGAGACAGACATTACTCCAGGTTATCTAGGATCTCCATTTTATATGTTCAGAGATATTGCAGTAAGGCATAAAATTCCTACCTAGACTCACTCTGCAAGAGGCAGAGAAACATACAAGCCTCTCAAGACACAATCCGGGAAAGCAAAAGAGATCTTCGAGCTATCCTTTAGTCATGAGCCACTTCATTGATGCCGAGACTCCTTGTCTTAGAGAAACAACAAGATAATTGGTATGGCAAGATGCCATAACAGAAGAAAACCAGTATATCTTAAAGAATGATGCATAAGATATTATTCAAGGACCAAAAAGGGAAATCTGTGGTAACTACCAAGTGGATCTATAAGATCAAGCATGCAGCTGATGGAAGTATCAAGAAACACAAAACAAGATCCATAGACAAAGGTTTCTCATAAACAGAGGGAGTTGTCTATGATAAGACACTTGACCCAGTGAACCGATACACTTCCATCCATACTACCATCCATGAGTTGGAAACTATATCGGATAGATAGTTTCTTGATGAGTTTGGATTTCAGCAAGAGTGTTGTTGATCCAAACCTATACAGTGTTGGTGACGAGAACTTGATCTTGATGACTTATTCATAAAGCATTGTTGTTGGATACAAGTAATCCTTGACTTCTGAAATCAAGATGAAGAATTCGAGAATGATGCACTACCTCTTGGGACAAGAAGTATGACAAAGGACCGATAAGATTTTTCCTGAGTCAAGGAAAATATACAGTGAAAATATTAAAGAAGTTCAGTATGACAGAATGAAAAATCCACCGTGATAGATTTAAAGAAGAAGATTGATGGTGATTCAGATGAGACTGATCCACAGCTGATTGGATCACTAATGTATCTGGTTAACACAAAACTGAATTCGTATCATGTAGTGAATGTGCCTAGTCATTTCATGAGTCAACCAAGACAGACTCACTAGCCAAACAACAAAACGTGTATTGAGATATATACAAGGCACAATTGGATATGGCCTGAGATATGCCTTCAGTGTGAAACTGAGTTTGCAGGATATACCGATTCAGATTAAGCAGAAAGTATAGTGGACCTAAAGAACACATCCAGTTGATGTTCTACCGTGAAGTTTGCCATGGTTTCCCGATGCAGTAGAAAATGAAAACTCTGTGGCCTTGAGTACCACAAAGATAGAGTATATAAACATCAAGTGTGAAAAGCAATGCGGCTTCACAAGATTCTAACATATTTACTTGATCATGAGATGGATCCCATGATGATGACCAAAAGCTGTGAGTAAAAGCTCTTTGAAAACAGAGTGTTTTCTGATGGATCAAAATACAATGAGATGAAACATCCATATTTGAGAGATATGATGTAGAGGAAATTGTACACTTGCAACACCTTCCTACACATGAGAAAATTGTAGACATCTTCACCAAATTAACTTCGTGAAGAATGGCTCCCTAGTTGAGAGGGAGTGTCGATAACTCCAGCCAAGACAAAATTTAAAATTCATCCGTGTGAGACTTGGCATGATAAAGAATGCCTCCCTAGCTAAGAGGGACTGTTGATGAATGCAGCTATGGGAGACATCCTCCAACTTACAAATCTGTGAAATGTGGAACATAACAATTATGTGAAGCCTTTCTCTCAGCTTACAAACCTGAGAGAAAGCCCCTAAAAAGGGTTTGTGGTTCTAGCCTGGGACAAAGCTAGGAACATAGAGATGACCTCCTCCATGGCGTGAGAGAGAAGAACTCCAGATGATTATCCGGTGGAAAAATGATCTGTTGAGTTAGGACGTGCCTGTGGCTGAGCACAAGGTGAACGTGAGAAATCCCAGAAGTACTGGGCACATCGTCATGTGAACAAAAATGAAGATGATGTGATGGCCTCCTCTGAGCAAGCARAGTTGACGAGAAAACTCCAAATGATTCTCCTGTTGGTGGCAGTGGGAAAGCAGATCTGTAGAGTGGATGTGCTTGTGGATGAGCACGGGTGAACGTGTGAAGATCTRGTTCATTTGTGTAATGCAATGAATCAGATCTATGACATCCCTATGGATGTGCCTGTAGTGGATGAGCACTAGTGGGTGTATCAAATCCTTTGCTATATATATTGTTCAAGAGTTAGACCTACCTGTAACCCTAATTGTTATGTAAAGGGTACAGGTCGGCCCCACCTTAATGTGATTAATAATTAATGTAAAAGATAATTAATATTAATATTAATTATAATAAATAATAAATATAATAAAAAGTATATTTGACTTAGAGAGGTCGACCCTGTTGTGCCAATAGACACCCTTGTTAATTGGTCAAAGTCTAATATAAGTAGGAGATGATTCTCCATTGTAGAATCATATCCTTCTCATATGTTTTGGAAATTTTAGCAAGTACTTCTCTTTGGAAAAGTTGCCCACCTCTCTTGAGCACTAGCCTTCTAGGGCTTAAGCACCCTCTTGTGTGCTAAGTCATTCTTGGTGGTGAAAGGTCTTTCTCTTGAAGAATATAGCAAAGGATTTGGCTAGGTTTTTCTCCCTTGTTTGAGAAGGGTTTCCCAGAATATATCTTGTGTTCTTGTGCATGGTGTTTCTTCTTGTGTTCTTGGTTGCTGCAACATTCTTGTTTATGGTCAAGACATGATGAAATTAAATGAACTACATGCTTAACCTAGCTTATGAAAAATCAACACGAAGCGATGTGGCTTCACAAGCTTTTGACAAATTTACTTGATCATGAGATGGATTCTATGATGATAACCATAGCTGTGTGTAAATCTCTTCAAGAACCCGATGTTTCAGGATAGATCGAAACACGTTGAGATAAAATATCATTATATCAAAGACATGGTGCAGAGGAAAGCAGTATACGTGTAGTGTCTTCCTACACATGAGCAAATTGCATATATCTTCACCAAACTACTTGCCAATACAAATTTTGAGTACTTCCATGAGAAACTGACTTGGTGAAGAATACCTATATAGTTGAGAGGGAGTGTTGATGACTATAACCAAGACAAAGTTCGAGTACTTCCGTACGAGACTTGGCCTGATGGAGAATGCCTCCCTAGCTGAGAGGGAGTGTTGATGATTACAGTTGCGTGAGACATCCTCCAGGACACAGACTGATTGAGTCGGCCTAAGAGAGAGCCCATGAGTTGGGTGTGTGGTTCCTATCTGAGACAGAACTGGAACGTAGTGATGGCCTCCTCCTTATAGAGAGTTGAGAAGAACTCCAGATGATTCTCTTGTGTAACGTAGTGAGAAAGGAGATCTGCTGAGTTGGACGTGCCTGTGGCTGAGCACAAGGTGAACATGTGAATTCCCATGAGCTGGGTGCATCGTTATGAGACAAAGATGAAGACGATGTATTAGCCTCCTCTGAGCAGAGAGTTGAGATGATGAACTCCATATGACTCCCCTGTGTAATGCAGTGGGAAAGAAGATCTATTGAGTTGGACGTGTCTGTGGATGAGCACAGGTGAACGTGATCCTAGTGGCTGAGCACTAGTGAGTGTGGTTCTTCTGTGAGACGTAGTGAGATAGAGATATGGACATCCCTGTGGATGTGCCCCTGGTGGCTGAGCACTAGTGTGGTTATATGAGATCCCTTGCTATATTGTTCAAGAGTCAGACTTGTAACCCTATTTGTAATGGAAATGGTACATGTCGACCACACCTTAATGTAAAAGATAATTAATATGGTAGTTATTAATTATATTTTGAATTATTGAGGTCGACTCTATTATGCCAATAGACACATCATTTGATGTGACAAGTCTTATATAAATAAAGGTGAATCCTCATTGAGGAAACACACTTATCATTGTGTTATCTCATGATTTTAGAAGTTGTGGAATGAAATTATGAGAATTACAACACCCTCTTGTGTGCTAGGTTTGGTGATGGCGTGGGAGGTCTTTCTCTTGAGGAATATAGCAAACGATTGGTTGGGTTTTCTTCCCTTGTTGAGAAGGGTTTCCTAGGATATTTTCTTGTGTTCTTGTCCTTGGTTATTCTTCTTGTGATCTTGGTTTGCTGCAGTAGTTATGGTTCAAGTAATAGTTAAGCAAAAAATTTAAAGAGGATACATGAGCCATAACTCATTGAAAAATCAACAAGGAGGACGTTCCACTAGAGACATCTTGGCAGGCCTGGACCCAGGGGGGTCTTTCCCTTCTCACCATGATGTAGGCCTTGAAAGGCCCATGACATCACCCAATGTTTTGGATAGTTTGGAGGCAGTCGTGTGCCAAGTGGCACATGTGGTTTCATCCAGAGGCCTTAGCAGGCCTAACATTTTGCTCCTGGAGGCCAACTTTGCACTAAAAAGGCCTAACGTCACCCTAAAAGGGCATGATGTCACCTTTTCTGCTTGATTTAGGGTTTTATTATGTCATTTAATGTAAAAACTGGATATTACATGTAAACTTGCCATGTCGGCCTTTTTGACCTAATTTTTGTCATTGTAACTGTATAAATAAGGGATTTTCCCTTGTATTTTTTGATCATCTTTCATTCACACAAGTGTGAGGTCTGAAATTTGCGCTCTATTTGGGGTTACATGACTGAAATTTAGTGCGCACTTCTTGAAGGAGACTTGTTTTGGATTATTTTGGCAATTTTCTTGGTGGAAGTGTTCAACTAGAGTATTTGCTAGATGATTCTTGGTGAATGTAAGTAAGATTTCTGCAATTATTCTTCATTGAATGGTTATACTTATGTTTATCTTGCATTTGTTGATTTTTCACTATGCTTGGCTCAAGCATGAGGTTTATTTCAATTTTAGCATTTACTTGAACCAGAAACAAATGCAACTACACCATTAACAATTGTTGCAATAACCAAGATCACAAGAAGAAATACCATGCACAAGAACACAAGAAATATCCTCAGAAACCCTTCTCAACAAGGGAAGAAAACCCAACAATCCTTTGTTATATTCTCAAGAGAAAGACCCCCCACACCATAGACCTCGCACACAAAAGGGTTCTCTCCATAACAAAGAAGCTAGCGCCCAAGAGAGGTGTGCACTTCAACCCTAGAATATGTACTTGCTGAAATTTCCAAAATCACATGTGTGTTGTATGTTTCTTCAATGGGGAAATCATCTTTATTTATACTAGACTGGACACATCAAAAGTGGTGTCTATTGGCACAATAGGGTCAACCTCAATAACTCATAATATAATTAATAATTACAATTTTAATTATCTTTTACATTAATTATCTTTCACTTTATGGCGGGGCTTGTTATCCCCTAGCCTAGGGATAACTAAGGAGATTATTTCTCGAGGCCCACAGGTCCCAGACATGGAGTATCGAGAGCCAGATCGACTTGAGCATGGCCTTGGAGGGCCCATCCTTTACTTCTTCAGCGCCTCCACTTTCTCAGCAGCAGCAACGTCCATCACATCGGCCTGGTCCTACAACAGAAATGGGTCTTTCTCCATGAGGTAATGAGTCCGGGTATCATGGTATGTGCCACTCTGATTCTCAAAACATTTGAATATGTGCATTTAATTCTTTTTGTTTCTAATGTGTGCTTGGACCTTATGCCTTTCCACTTGACCACACCTGGGGGGAATGACAGGTTTCCCTAGTAAGCTGGTACCCATAGGGTTTGAGTTGCCACTGGGGAGATTCATGAAAGGTCATCGTTCGTTCCCACCATACTTACCACTTTCCATCTTTTTCCCGCTCATCCATCCCATACACTGGTCTAGGCATTGGGTTGGCCAAACTATCCAAGGGTTGTACCTTACCTTGTGGGAAGAAGGGGCTAAAGGCCCAGAGGGTAAAAGTAGTTGGAAAAAAGATAAAATCCAAAAGAATGAAACCTTGAGATGCTTCGCCTAGGGATCCCTGAGAAAGCAATAAAAGGCTTCTCAGCAAGAAATAGAGGGACCCATAAAAAATAATAAATGAAGACCTAGTTGTAGGATAGGGGGTCTCATCACGAGCCAACCTATTAGGTCCATGGGCATGTAACAATATGACATTGTTATCCCCCACTTTCAGGGATAACTAGGAGATTATGTCTCGAGGCCCACAGATCCTAGACATGGAGTATCGAGAGCCAGATCGACTTGAGCATGGCCCTGGAGGGCCCATCTTTTCTCCCTTTCAGCGCCTCCACTTTGTCAGCAACAACAACAACATCCATCACCTACGGCTTGGTCCTGTATTAGAGATGGTTCTTGCTCCATGAGGTAATGAGTCCAGGTATCATGGTATGTGTCACTTTGATCCTCAAAACCTTTGAATATGTGAATTTGATTCCTTTGTTTCTAACGGGTGGTTGGATCTTATGCTTGTCCACTTAACCGTGTCTGGGGGGAATGCCAGGATGCCCTAGCAAGCTTGTGTCCATAGGTTTTGAGTTGCCACTAGGGGGATTTCTGAAAAGCCATCGCCCGCTCCCGTCATACATACCACTTTCCATCTTATTTCCCTCTCACCCATCCCCTTGCACTAGTCTGGGCATAGGGTTAGCTAATCATTCAGGGGTTGTACCTTACCTTGTGGGAAGAATGGGCTAAAGGCTTGGGGGGTAAAAGAAGCTGACAATAAAAGATTAAGAATAAAACCTCGAGATGCTTCGCCCAGGGATCCCTGAGAAAGAAATAAAGAGCTTCTCAGCAAGAAACATAGGGACCCGTGAAAAATAAATCAAGACCTGGTTGAGGGATAGGGGGTCTCATCACAAGCCAACCTATTAGGTTCATGGGTGCCTAATGGTATGACACTACTAGCAGCTGGTTACCATGCCAGGGTAGTGGTTCTTGGTTGCATGGCCAAGAGAAAGGGGGTCTCATCACGACCCAACCTTCTCATTTCCGTGAAAGTACTTGTGGGTAACATTGCCACCTCTAGTCACCAAGCCAGGGCAGTGTCCCTTGACTAACTTCTTGAAAGAAAAAAGCAATAAAAAGATAAAAAAATAATAAGACAAGACTTGGTTAGAGGATAGGGGGTCTCATCAGGAGCCAGCCTATTAGGTCCATGGGCATCTAGCGGTATGACACTACCAACATCTGGTCACCACACCAGGGTAGTGGCTCTTAGTAGTATAGCAAAGAGAAAGGGGGTCTCATCACGAGCCAACCTTTTCATTTCCGTGAAATGCTTGTGGCTAACATTGCCACCATTGGTCACCAAGCTAGGGTAGTGTCCTTTCACTAGTATCTTGGAAGAAAATGAATGAAGATAAAAGGTGTGAATGGGCTTGGAAACATTGCATCCATGACAGGTGCAACTCACCCTCCACATAGGCACCCACCAGTAAGCCATCCCTGCTATCACTGCACCTTTTTCGCAAGCATCCCCATCCACCTCACCCACTTGCATGATTTGGATTTGATCCTTTCTAGGAACAACCCTTTTCTAGTAGACTCTAGCTCAATAGGACGTCCTGTCACTTCCCCCAAACTTGTATTGTAGACTTGTATAATGTCTTTGAACATCAGACTGGGGTAAAGGGGTTTTATGCACATGTTTAATAATATTGATGATGAGATGTGATTGACATTGCTATGATCCCTGTGACTTATGAGCCCCTGGAGGGCGTAGTTGTTGATGTGCAGGATCATGCCCGACGGACGGGTTTGGACAGGTACACTGTAACACCCTGTTTTCCCCAGCTTGTAATTAATCATAAAATAGGATTACCATGCCGAGGCATGTGGACAATATAAATGTATTATTGTTTGAGTTGCCAATAATTGACTGTGGGGGTGAAGCCTTGAAAGTACTGGCCATGATATCACTAGAGGAAGAATGTGAAAACTATATGAGGGTTCATTATACCAAATAACCCCAAATTTCCTTTGATGAGGATGACAAACCTCCTTCGGATCCCAAGGAGAGAAATAAGTTAATGAAGAAAGGACGAGTGGTTGAATTATCAACCACCCCCATGAATGGGAGCATGGTCTATCTACAGAATGTCAGCCCGAAGTACCACAAAGATCTGTAGACCCGAGCTTCCTTCTGACAGAAGGAACGTGATGGGTTGGGAACCTTCCAAAAGAAGGAAGGTAAGATAGATACATGGGGGACAACAGAGAGGAGACACCATACGAGAGCGCAAGCGCATAAGGGAGATGCACAGAGCTCTCCATGGGATAATGATTAGAAGGCTGCGAGCTTGATGCTGAGTAAGCATCTAATAAACCTCGTTGAGGCCATAACAAAGAGAAATCTTGCAGAGAACAGAACCCGAGCAAAAGCTGAACAGAGAAAGAATCCTTGAGAACTGTGAGAGTTCCCTGGTGATATCATGGCTTGGCACGGGGGTGGCTAGAGTGCTAAGAATGAATGCCTCTGAGCCTATGGTAGGGTGAAAGGACGAACACCCACAATCAGTTGGTTGACTAGCACCTGTAATAGATAAGTAATCACATATCTTGTGTATTTAAGTGGTACTGTGAATTAAAGTTGGATATCCTATGAATGTTGCAGGGATGGATATGCTTGCTTAATGATTTATACTGTACCCCTGTTTGTGTTTGCTTGACTATGTAATTAGGCAAGTAGGAAATTTTATGGATTGTACATGTTTTATACTTGTAAATGCTTGCGTCCTGTGGTGGCTTAAGCTAGAGCCATGAACTGTGAGTTCGTCGACCTTGGGCGTAGTTCATGTACGCATGTCAACCCTCATAGGTGTTCTGAGTCCCTTAGAGGACATAGTTTATTAAGCTCAGGAGAGGTAGTGCAGATATGCATAGGCTCAGGAGAGGTAGTGCAAATACGCAGATTTTATTATGTTTTGTTTTGCATCTCCTTGAATCTCATGGTTGAATAATTGTTCGCGGTGTTATAGTGGTTTGGGTCGGCCTTAGTGCCTTTATTTTGATTATGTATTCACTTAAGGTGCATATATGTTTTCTTTCTTTCATCCATAGCTTAGTTGGCGAGTGAAATTAAATTTCTCTCATCTCATATTTGACTAAAAGTTTACTGTAATGTCCCCCACCTCTTGATGAAAAGGATTGGAGGGACTTAGTAGTCTAGTCACCCCCACTAGACTATAGTCTCATGCAGCAGGGGGAAAAGTCAACCAGACTCAACGTTATAATATTAAGTTGACTTGAAAAGGTAAAAAGTAACTCAATGAAGAATTAGAACACTTGAGGTTGAGTTAGGAGTTGAACCTAGGGGTTAACTAACTCAACATAGAAATAGAATGGAGGTATAAAGGAAAGGCTAGGGCGCATCTCTGACTCATCTTGGATTATTATGCATTTTTCTTTTGGGCTCTTGAGCACACAGTTTTGAGAGTTTTGAGAATACAAACCCTAGAGGATAACTCGGTGGTGAAATATTCCACCTATCTTGTTCCAAGCTTGGTCTCGGGGATGCAATACTCCACCCACACCATTCTACAACAGTCATAGGTACCATCACTCATCCAGGAGAGCATCAGGCCATACCCTTGAGGGTTTTCAGCAAGGGGGTGCATCATTATTTGGAGAGAGATTCGATCCAAGAGTCTGAGAAGGCTTTTGGAGATTTGAGCACTTGGGTTTTCTTTGTAGGGCCATGATATGTAACTCTAGTGCTTTTGGAAAGAGTTATTCCATCCACTTGATTTCCTAGAGCATTGGCATGATTTGGAGAAAAGGAGGGCGCTATTAGGAATCAGATCTATTCAATTTGGAGGAGTTAAACATCAGATCTCACCTTGAGACTTCACCTAGAGGCTTACAGTGCCTCGATCTATCTTTCTGGGGAGTTTCAGGGCATTTGGAGGTCTCCTTCATCAGGGCTGAAATATTAGGGTTTGGCAGTATTCAGGAGGGCACAACTTCACTTGAGGATTCAACATTTAGAGGAGCAACTCTTGGCATTTCGGCTTGAGATTTCAGGAGGGGGTTCTACTCACCTCGATCTATCATTCTACAGGGTTTGACATCATTTGGAGGCTTCCAATAGCTAGGTTGAAACATTGTGTCTCCAAGCTATTCAGGAGGACGTGACTTCAGCCAGGGGGGTTTGGACTTAACCCTGGTTCTTCCTGCATTGATCTTCATATTATATTCATCCTTTGGAGGCTTATATCTTCTATCAGGAGCATTTTGTAGCAGCTCATATTATGTCTATTGGATCTATCTGTTGATTATTCCAGATCTACATCCTTATTGTATCAGGTTCCTTCTCATTATATCAATAAAGGTCAGATCTATGCTGTTGGTTCCATATTTGGTGTTGCTTGTAGTATCTTGTATTTCCACTTGCTATATCTTCAGATCTATGTCATATGCTTGTTAACTTAATCTACAAACCCTAAGACCGAACTCAAGAAGTAAACCTGCAAGTAAACACACACACATAAGTTAATAAGTGACCAGTTAGTGTTCCAAGCGAAAAAATTGGCTTGGGAACATTACAGTGGTATCAGAGCATTGATCCTCCCATCCTGTGAGGGTTAGCACATGTAGAAGTTCAGTGGAATTTATATGGGCAGAAGAAGGAAACAGATAGGTGAGGTAGAGGCCGAAATGGAAGGTTCAGGTGATGACAGTGAGCCACAAATTCTAGCAGGAAACTCTAGGGACTTACAACGTTCCATAGAGGTGTCACAAAATGACCTTGTACATCACCTGCAGGAAAACCAGGAGGCAGTATGTATGGGAAAAACAGAGATGGAAGAGACCTTGAAAAAGGTAAGTGATAGCCAAGAGTTGATATCACGACTTTTGATGCAGATGACTCATGGGGGAAAAGGTCCAAAAACTTATGCCAATAGGGAAGCTAGTGGATCTCATGGTGGGAATAGACATTAGCAGAAGCATGTTCCCTATTATCATACTGAGGGATAAAGCTATGGAGGAGGTGCACCACAGGGACATACACACAACAAGACCACTCATAGGCCCTATCTACCTTCGTTTTTGGATGAACAGACGCAAGCAGAATTCCAAGACGAAATTGAGGACGATTTTGCACAGTATGTCAGGGAATATAACTCACTAAGAATAAATATCCATAGACATATGACATTGGATCAGTATTGTGGATTTAAACTCAGGGGAAAAACCAGGCCGTACCATAGGAACAACTATGAGTTAGAACGCAGGGATGAAAAAATGGAGATCCCCTATTTTGATGGGTCTCCCAAGATGATTGCACGTGCTTGGGTGCAAAAATTGGATACTTACCTGCAACTTAACCCAATGAGAGAGATGGATTCCATCAAGTTTGCCACCATGTACTTGGAGGGAAAAGCTCATGACTGGTGGTACCATGGGTTAACCACACTTGGCCACAATCAGATAGTGGCTTACACAGAGTTTACACAGAGGCTCATTGACAGGTTTGACCAGGGGGATCCAGAACTCCATTTCAGGGAACTCACCCAACTCAGACAGACAGGATCACCTGAGGTGTATATTGAGGGGTTTCAGAGGATAACAGTCATGGTACAGGACGTGTCTCAGTCAAGACTCATGATGCTTTTCAGAGAGGGTTTGATGGAACCCTTAAAGGGTTGGGTTAAGGCTTTCAAGTCTACCAACTTGCAGGATGCTATATGGAGGACTAGAGATCTAGGCCCAACAACGAAATCTAAGTTTACTCCTAGACCACCTCTAAACACCGGAGGAAGATACCAAAGACCTCCCATGAATCAAGGAGGAAGAGACCCAAGGGGGTTTGACAAGGGAAGAGGTAGGCCAAGATTGTTAGAATAAGTTGGTCCATTTGTTTAGGCTTATCAATACCACAAGTTGCTAAGCTCAATATCAAATATTTAAACTTAGTAAATAAATCTTGTATATTATCAAAACTTTTAGGATCCAAAGTATTCAACTCTACCTCAAGCATATGACCTCTCATCTCATCCTACTTTCCAAACAAACTTTCCAAGGTGGTCCATATCTCATTTGGAGTCTTGCATGCGGCAACATGAAACCATAGATCAATTGAAATCAATTCAAGAAGAATTCACGTGGCTTCATCCTTTCAGTTCGCCCATCTCATCTTCTCAATTTATGATGTGGGTTATGTTTTTATCCCCATCGTCAAGTTGTACAGTCCTTTCCTTCTGAGTTGGAATTCTGCCTTGGGATTCCAATCAAAATAATTGTATGGTGTGAGTATTACCACCAATTTTGACTATATAATAGGTGTCCTATCCATCTCTCCCACTGTTTCTGAGAACCCCTAAAAATTTACTCTCAATATGCAAGTGAAAAACTAAGAAATCATTGTAGAAAGGACATTTTAAGTGAAAATTCGTATCAGTTTCAAAAGACAATATTCTAACTTACTTTCTGAGCAAACGATGAGGAATTTTTTCCAAACGGTTAAAAGCCCACTTTCAAATTGGGTTGATTTACTTCTCTCATGACTCGTTTCCTCAAAAAGTTAATATTTTGGGAGAAATCATTGCAGAAAGGTATGCCCACAGATTCATATCAGTTTTCAGGAGGCGATATTCCGGCTTACTTTCTGATAAGAAGGTGAAGAATATCTCCAAACGGTTGAAAACCCGCTTGCAGAATGGGTCAATTTTCTTCTATGGTGAGTTGTTTCCTCAAAAAGTTAATATTTTGGGAGAAAATCCGATTTTCTTATTCTTTGGTTTGTCTGGCTTGCTCCAAGTAGCGTAGCTCTGATACCATGTCAATGTTTCATCGAAACCTGCACAAGAGATCTAGCTAAAGCAAGTACAAACAAAGCTTATAAAGAAAGGAAGAGAGATTCAATATGGAAGAATGAGAAAAATATATTCACACTACTCCAATGATCTGATGATTGATACATAGATGATGATCAATATGATACAATGAATGAGTGGGATACACTCATATATAAGACAACATTCAATAATAGAAGAATGCATGCATGCATAATAGCATAATAGTGATGATCTAAAATAAAAAGTCTAAAATAGAACTAGTTAGTTAACTCCCACTAAACTAGTGTGCCGAAAATAAAAATTTCTCCAACACTACTAGAACAAATAAGAAAGTTGAAAGAAGAGAAATTTGAAAGTCCATACATTAAAGGTATTGACAAATCAAATAATGGAGAAAAATTGTGTCTAAAAAATCATAATCAAAACCTATTGATACAAATTAAGAAGCTTAAGAATGATAACAGGTTATTGAAAAACAAGTTAGAACAAATTCATAAGGAAGCATCAAAGTCCTGAGGAGTAAACATCCAAGTTGTGGAAAAAGGAACTAATACAGATCCAATTCACGTCATAGCTCAAGAAGATGCATATCCAGTTGAAGAAAAAATAAATAGGGATGTTGGAGTACAAACGATGGGAACTCCAAATGTATGTGCTAATAGAAGTTCATCAATTAACCAAGAAACATCAATACATGAAGAAAATCATATATCAAAGTTAAACGAAGAAAATGCTACAAGTATGATAAGGAAAAATCACGTTATAAGAAATCCTTATCGACATCCAAATCATACGAGCAAATATCTTAACCAGTTAGAATATCAATATCATTCAAGACGAAAACAACTAACTTATCATCCAAAAAATATTGATACCAACGCAATTCAGTTTCATGGTAACCATTCATCGTGGAAGAGCAACATTCTACAAAAGATTGAATTAGGATGGTCTAATCCTTTCTCTGTTTCACAAGTATACATTTTTTTAATGTTGCATTTGTGCAGTGGAGACCATTTGTCTCCACAATATTGACATTTGTTTTCCCATTTATTATTTGGGTCCTACTTCTCGCCTTCACCTTCCCTTAAATGAGGTGGCATATACTTGTTAGACTTGTCTATAGAGTATTTCTTTGATCTTTCAATTGAATATTTATTTGACTTTTCTAGACTTGTGAATGATGGCTTATTGAACTTGTTTTTTTGTTCAATTAGCTTTGTTGTGTGTCTAGCATCTTCGATAGTTTTAGGGTTCTATAGTTTAATTTCACTACGGATGTAATCTTTGAACCCACAGATATACATTTTTAGCAGTTGTTCATCTATGAATATGCTTTGCCTTGGTGTCATCATTTCCCATTCATGTGTGTAATCATTCACGCTTCCCTTTTGTTTGAGATGCACAAATTTGTTATATAAGTCATCATCTTCTTCATCATGAAACCTTTTTAGTAACACGGTTGTGAAGTTGTGCCAATGGAATGAATGAGCGTCACATTGCCTGGATCACCATAGCAACCAATTGTAAGCTTCTTCTTCCAAGTTGTTGGAGGTTGTCATTAATTTTTCTCGTTCAGCTAGTGGGGGATTCAATTCAAATATACCCTCCATTTTATTATCCCAAATGATAGATCCTATATGGCCCTTGCTGTCATATTTTGGTAACTCATTTTTAAACTTATGGTAATATCTATCTTGAAATGTGTGTGTACTTCTTGAAAAAATTATCTCTGGTATTTTTTGGTGTCCCTGATCCTTTAAATTTTGCGATCCCAGACTCTGTGATGGTATTTTATAGGCTAAAGGTTCTATGCATAATGCATCCACTCGTTCAGTTAATTGATCAATTATCTTGATCTGTTCATTAACCATCCTTGTACAAATGTCATTGTCCACACCCCTCATTCTTAAATAATTATTCCATTGCTCCTCCGACGTGTTTATTAACGTGTCAATTCTATCTTCTTTTTGTAATAATTTATCGATTTTTTCCAATAGTATTTTTTGTACTTCGTCGAATTCTTCCCGACTCTTCTCGAATTTACCAAGACAACATTTAATGATGTTGACGTCGTTTTTATGGAAGATAATCTATTCTTGTAATTCCTCATTTTTTTTCTTACTTGCTTCCATTATATATATATATATATATAACTCTTACTTTATATGTATATAAAGTTAAGTTTTTTTCCTGTAGAAAAAAAAAACAAAACTACTATATTAAAAAAGGAATATACATGTTCTTGTCTTTCAAGTCCAACCTTAGTAGGATTTCTTTTAGATCTATTCTACCTATACTAACATACCTTTTAAGGCCTTTTACAATACGAACTATTCCAACTATTCAAAACATTTACAACCTTACAAAAAAAACATTTTTCAGAGGCGGAATTATATATAACTCTTACTTTATATGTATATAAAGTTAAGTTTTTTTCCTGTAGAAAAAAAAAACTGCTATATTAAAAAAGGAATATACATGTTGTTGTCTTTCAAGTCCAACCTTAGTAGGATTTCTTTTAGATCTATTCCACCTATACTAATAGACCTTTTAAGGCCTTTTACAATACGAACTGTTCCAACTATTCAAAACATTTACAACCTTACAAAAAAAGCATTTTTCAGAGGCGGAATTCCATTGCCTCGGGTTTTGTGCCTTCAAGAACTCATTAAAGGCAAAAGATTTTTTTTGCAGCTGCAGAGATTCTTTAGAGAGTTCATATGATTTTGTGTTGATCTCCCTCAGAATGTGTTGAAAAGAAAGCCATTTGAAATTTCTGAAGGTGAGCTTGATATCTCTTAGAATTGAAGATTATGAATGTTGTTTTGGCCTCTTTCCTAATAAATCACCAGTTTGGAGTCACCGAACACTTGAAGCTTTGTCATATTTTGTCTTTGGTTGTTTCCAAAAGAGTCCAAAGTGCTATTAGTTATGCTCTGTTGTTTGTTCCGCCTCCTGACGAATATATGATATGGATGTAGTGGCTATGGCTGATAAACAGAACCACCCTGACTCTGCATGTAGGAGGATGTACTTGGCTGGCCCCATCGAAATAACCCCAAGGGATGGTGTAATCGATGGGTCCCCGGGACTATGAATTGTTGTTTTCTTGTTCGAGGCTCTGTCTTAAATTCTTCAGCCTGATTGAGTGATAAATCTGTTGTCACTTCCGGGGGAACTGTCTTTTATTTAAAGTCGACATTGTTTCTTTCCCACCAAATTTTTGTGATCATGATACTCTGAAGACCTGCATATAGGGAGATTGTTATGTCTTGTAGCCAAGTTCTGAAAAATTCTTCAAGAGAACCCTAGTTCCAATCAGCCTTGGATTTTTGTTTATCTTTTATTAAACACACGACCTTGGTTAAATTATGAGCTTGATTTCTTATGCGGATTAATTCTTTTATTTTCTTCAACAATTTGATTCGAGCTTAATACACTTCAACAATACCAAATCATAATTGAATAGAAATAACTATGTAGATAAGTAAGCATGCACATCAACAACACATATACCTTGGGGAAACCTTGTACAGGGAGAAAAACCCCAGCAAACGATATTTCGTTATTGCATTAATAATGTAAGATCACTTACAAATATCCACCATGAATGTTCTGCTCTTAAAGAGATTGCCAAGATGACTCCGAACTGACAAAGACCTAAGAGACCTTGTGAAATACACCTATGATATGATACCTCTATTGTTGATATACAACACTGATATCTTGTTGATATATGCCTCTGATATGCACCCTCTATTGCTGATATACAACATTGATATGCTTATTTGGTATGCTGCCTCTTTATCACTGATATGCGCCTCTATTGCTTCACCCTTAACTTGCATATCAAACTGTCTTGAAGAGAGGGGTCGACCTCTGCTTATATAGGTTGACGAGGAGAAGTGTATGGCTCGAAATAGTAACTTGTTTGCATGCTTTAATCATAACTCAACTTCATACTTTAGTTCAAACTTAGAACTAGACTTGAGACTGGTATACTTTAGTTCAAAAATAGAACTAGACTTGAGACTTCAGTTACAACTCAACTTTACACTTTAGTTCGAAAATAGAACTAGACTTGAGACTGGTATACTTTAGTTCAAAAATAGAAGTAGACTTGAGACTTCAGTTACAACTCAACATTACACTTTAGTTCAAAAATAGAACTAGACTTGATACTTCAGTTACAACGCAACATTACACTTTAGTTCGAAAATAGAACTAGACTTGATACTTCAGTTGCAACTCAACATCTAAACTTAAGACTTCAGTTACAACTCTAGACTTGACAAGGCAATTCAAAATTCTCTTCATGGTGGATAATGTTACACGTGCCAACGTACCAGATCAATACATTTATATCATTTGCAATATTAGGAATATCGTTTGTTTCTAGCTCATAGGAATTTTATGTTCAACCTAACTTTTGCTAGATGCATTGACTTTTGCTCATGGCTCACAAGGATTGAATAGGCTCACAGAGTTTGTATGCTCCCCCTGACTTTTTCACTAGTCTGTCTATGCTCATAGAGGTTGTACATTCCCCCTGAATTTTGCACTAGACTGTCTATGCTCATAGAGGTTTTATGTTCCCCCTGACTTTTGCATTAGAATTACATAGCATCTCATTCATTCTGACTTTTGGTTTGACTCATAGAGGTTGTACGTCCCCCTTGGCTTTTGTCGATACCTCACAAGACTGGTTGATTCTCCAAATCTCCCTGGCTAGCCTCGGGGTGACCCATATGACCTCTCATTGGAGAATGACTGTTGATGTTGCCAAATTTAACACTCCCTCTCAGCGAGGGAGTCATTCTCAGCCACACCAATCTTGCCTCTCAGCTGCACAAACTGTCTTGAGGTCAGAGGTTTGGTCAGGATATCAACTACCTTCTCGCTTGTGGCTATGTACTATAACTTTATAGTTTTTCTCTGGACCAAGTCTCGGATGTAGTGGTACCTCATGTCAATATTTTTTGACATGTTGTGAAATACCAGGTTCTCTATCAATTTTATGCAACTTTGATTATCACAGTGAACCATCGTCGTCTTGAGCTTGTCACCAAACAACCCAAAAACCAATTTTCTGAGCCATATTGTTTCCTTGCTAGCATCACTTGCTGTAATGTACTCAACCTTTGTTGTACTCTGTGCAATGGATCCCTACTTCTGGCTTGACCAAGAGATCATAGTGGATCCTAAACTGAAGCAGTATCCAAAATTACTCTTCCAATCCACTGGGCTTCCTGCCCATTCAACATCTGCATGCCCATGCAGAAATAAACCACCATTGGATGTATATCTCAGACCATAAGTAATGGTCCCTCTAAGATATCTCAGGATGTGCTTTGTTTCCACCCAGTGTCTCTGTCTCGGTTCATTCATGAACTGACTCATTGCAATCACTGCATAGCATATATCTGGCCTAGTGTGGATCATGTACATCAATGATCCAATCAACTGCCTATACATGGTGGGATCCACCAAATCTGAACCTATATCAGAATCATGCAACTTCCTGAGGTTGGTAATCATCGGAGTAGACATGGATTTGCAATCCATCATACCAAACCTCTTTAGTACATCCACTGTGTATTTTCCTTGTGCCAGAAATATCTCTCCCTGTCTTTGCCATACATCCAATCCTAGGAAGTAATGCATCAAGCCTAAGTATTTCATCTTGAATTATGAGGTTATCTCCTTCTTACACCAGGCTATTAGCCCTTCATCTCATGTTAGAAAGAGATCATCAACATACAAGATTAGTATAATAGGTTGGTTACCTCTTACCTTGATGTACATATTTGCATCAACATCACTTATCTGAAAGCTCGGGCTTTTAAGAAAGCCATCAATCATGTCATACCAAACTTTGGGAGCCTGCTTAAGACCATACAAGGCCTTCCTTAGCTTGCATATATGAGTGCCTTTGTTATGCAATACAAAACCATCTGGTTGTTCCACAAAGACCTCATGTTCAATATTTCCATTCAAGAATGTTGTTTTTACATCCATCTGATGTAGCTTCCAACCAAGAACGAGAGCTAAAGCAATAATAGTTCGAATGGAGGTATACCTGGCTATAGGGGAAAAAGTCTCTTCGTAGTCGATTCCTTCTTTCTGAGTGAATCCTCTGGCTATAAATCTTGCTTTGAAATTTTCCACACTTCCATCAGATGTATGTTTGATCTTATAGATCCATTTGGAAGAAACCATTGATTTGTCTTTTGGCCTCGACACAATGTCCCAAACATTGTTCTTTATAATAGACTTGTATTCCTCAAGCATGGCATCCTTCCATACTTGTAATTTATTTGCTTCTTCAAATGAAGAAGGTTCGACATCACTAATGCTTCTTATCAGTGCAACATATCCTCCAAACCTATGAGGCCTCTTCCTTTCCCTGAAAGTTCCTTTGGGAACAAATATCCTTTTTGCTTCCTACACTATTTCTTTAAGCCACCCTGACTTCCTTTTGGTTGGAGGTTCTTCAAGATTTCTTTCTAACACTTCAACAGGTTCTAGGGGATCATTACTTGGCCCTTCATGAGGTTCCTCCCTCTGATCATCTGACTCTTCATTTTCAAAAGAGGGTGAATCTGGTTGAATTGCTTTTGATTCCTGCTGAAGCTCTCTCGATTTCTTGAATTCCGCTTCCTCATGGAAAGTCACATCTCTGCTTACCTCTATTTGCCTATGACCTGGTACATAAATCCTGTAAGCCTTGGAGTTCTCACTGTACCCCACAAAAACCCCTTTCTTTTCCGTGGGTTCCATCTTTGTCCTCTTTTCCTTAGGGACATGAATATACGCAGGACACCCAAATATCCTTAGATGCCCTACTTCAGGTTTGATCCTTGAAAATACCTCTTCAGGAGTCTTGTCCTTCAAAACAACATGTGGACACCTATTCTGAATATAAATGACAATTGAGGTAGCTTCTGCCCATAAAGAATTTGGCAGATCCTGGTCAAACATCATTGCTTTCGCTGCCTTACAAATTGTCCTGTTTTTCCTCTCAGCAACTACATTTTGCTGAGGATTATATGGCACGGTCAAATGTCTCTTGATTCCTACTGACTTGCAGAAATCTTCAAACTGGAGAGATTCAAACTCTCCTCCATTGTCTGTTCTAAGTATTCTTATGTGCTTCCATGTCTACTTTTCAATAAAGGCTTTATACTCTTTGAATTTATCAAATGTGTCACTTTTAGCTTTAAGGAAATATATCCAACATTTTCTTGAGTAATCATCAATAAAAATGACATAATACAAACAACCACTTAGTGATGGAGATGACATGGGATCACATACATCGGAATGAACCATATCTAAGATGCCCTGAGCTCTGTTGTCACTACTAGGAAATGCTTTCTTTATATTTTTACCTAGCATGCATCCCTTACAAATTTCATTTTTACTAAGAGAAATAGAGGGCATGCCACATACCATGTTCTGTAGACCTGGAAGAGATTTGTAATGAAGATGTCCAAGTCTTTTGTGCCACAACTCACTGGAGCTAGTCACATCATGAGCCAATGCCTGAACTGACTGTCCTGACACAACGTACAGTCCTCCACTGCGAGTTCCAATGGGTTATGCTATACTTAAGTGACTACCATTAGCCCATAGTAATGTCTTCCTTTCCTTGAAGATCACCCAATATCCCTTTTCCTCAAGGGCTGCAACTGATAGTAGATTCTTCTTGAGCCCTAGAATATATAATACTTTATCAACATGAATTATAGCCCCAGACTCCAATCTGAAGGAGATAGAGCCTACTCCCTCTATCTTGTAACATTTGTCATCCCCAAGCTCAACATGCTCTGCAAAATATTTTGTCTTGAAATATGAGAGGATATCCTTGTACCTTGTCAAATGATTTGATGCACCACTGTCTAATAACCAAGTTTTCGACCCCGTGAAAACTGAACTAGATAAGGTAGAAACCAAGTAATATTCTTTTCTATTTTATTTCTCATTAGAAGGATTTTTCTGATTTATTTTGGATTTATCATCCTCAGCAGTTGAGGCATGATGTTTCCCTTTCCTTGGATATTTCTTTCTAAACCAACAATCTTTAGAAAAATGACCCAACTTATTACAACTAAATCATTTAATCTTATATGTATCAATATTCTTTCCTTGAATGTACCTTTGGTGTTTGGCTTCCTATGAGAGTCTTTCTGGAAAGTGTCTTTCTTCTTTCCCTTGAATCTTGATGCTAAAGCTGAGTGCTCTTCTTTCATTGGCTCACTCCT
Organism: Picea engelmannii; assembly: GCA_009831015.1. Classification (NCBI taxonomy): domain Eukaryota; kingdom Viridiplantae; phylum Streptophyta; class Pinopsida; order Pinales; family Pinaceae; genus Picea; species Picea engelmannii. The sequence goes on along the minus strand of ML784967.1, from coordinate 752,082 downwards.
GGTAGTTGTGTGACTCTCCTCCTGGAGGCGAACATGCCACAACCTCTCAAACGTGGATTGAATCTTTCTCCCACTTACACTGGATAAGAAGGTCTCCCATGAAGAAGGAAGACCATAAAAAATGGCCTGCACTAAATCATCATCGTCCACTGTCACTCTTGTGATCAAAATTTGATATCTGATCTGGGCTATCCTGGAACAGAAAGATTCCATTGATTCACCTTTCTCCATATTCAAATACTTAAGCTTGTGCTTACATGTCCTCTTCTGACTTGGAGCTTGTTTCTCATACAAATTTACCAAGGTATCCATACAATCCTTGGCAATCATTAACGAAGTCATTGCAGGCATTATATTGTCTTTGACTGAGTCAAAGATGATTCGCTTGGCCTTTGCTTGAATCTTCCTGAAGGTTGCTCTTCCTGCACTATTCATGGGTTCCTCCACCACTGTGGTCGCATACTACTCAAGATCATGCTCCTGCAAGATATTTGTTATCCAGAGCTTCCAGACATTGAAGTTGGCAGCGCCTTTGAGCCTATCCTTGGCCCTGATTGAAATGGAGGATGCCATGGACCTCACACTGGAAACTTAATCAAACTAGCTTGGATCTGTGTGTACTTGTTGTTGCACTTCGACACGTTTAACACACCCTAAGCTCTAATACCAAGTTAAATTATGAGCTTGATTTCTTATGCGGATTAATTCTTTTATTTTCTTCAACACTTTGATTCCAGCTTAATACACTTCAACAATACCAAATCATAACTGAATAGAAATAACTATGTAGATAAGTAAGCATGCACATCAACAACACATATACCCTAGGGAAACCATGTACAGGGAGAAAAACCCCAGCAAACGATATTCCTTTATTGCATTAATTATGTAAGATCACTTACAAATATCCACCATGAATGTTCTACTCTTAAAGAGCTTGCCAAGATGACTCTGACCTGACAAAGACCTAAGAGACCTTGCTGAAATAAACCTTTGATATGTTGCCTTTATTGTTGATATACAACACTGATATGTTGCTGATATATGCCTCTAATATGCAACCTCTATTGCTGATATACAACATTGATATGCTTCTTTGGTATGCTGCCTCTTTATCACTGATAGGCACCTCTATTGCTTCACCCTTAACCTGCATATCAAACTGTCTTGAAGAGAGGTGTTGAAACAATTCTTAATTTTTTTTTTTTTATCCCTAAGGCCTAAATTTTCCTTTTTTGGGTTTTGGCTTTTCACAAAACATGAGTTTCGTTATCAATCCCAAACTCACGACACCTTTTTCTCAAAGAATTTAATTATTTGGATAATAAAAGGCAAAAAAGCTTAAAAAAATTATAAGAAATCCCGATGCCTTTTCTATGAAATTATTTTAATCATGATAAGTTTAAAAACTAACGGATTTAAGGTAAATCTTAAAGAATTTTCGGGATTCGGGTTTCGCTAAAAACATATTTTTCCAATACAAATTGAATCGCGAAATCTCGATCCCCGATTTCCCGAAGCGTTGAAGTCTTAGTTAAAACACAGATTAATTAATTCTCTAATGTGAAAGGTTAAGGGTTAAGATAATCATGTCGCAATGTCAGGATTCGCGGTTCAGTGATAACACATCTTCTGTCATCATGATTCCCGAAATCCCAAATCACGAAACCCCGATCCATAGTTCACGTTAAATCAAATTAAATCTGTTTTGACCTTAATCGTGATTAGTTAGTTAAGTAAGATGAGTTTAAGTCCTGTCATTAAATTAACACGTCGCGATTTCGCGATTTCGGAGATCGGATTTCATTGATGACATACTTCTCGACAACATGATCCCCGAAATCCCGAAAACGCTTAATCTCAATTAATTACTTCGCTAAAATGTTTTAAGTCTTAATTAACATGTCGCGATTTCGCGATTTCAGAGATCGGATTTCATCGATGACATACTTCTCAACATCATGATTTCCGAAATCCTGAAAAACAATTTTTTTCAGTCTTAATCTATGATTAGCACTAATTAACCTTTCTTCCAAAACAGGATTAATGATAATCTTTCTTTCTAAGTTTCGTTCATGTTTCTCTTTTCGATTAAGTAAAGTGTCCCGAGTTTTCTTTAAAAATCCGAAGGCGCCTAAATACAGACATTAAATGCGTATCTCAGAAATATATCTTCTGCATTAAATGCCTTGAATTCTTGTCAGCTGGGTCAATTCCGTCACTTTTAAAAGTATTCAAAGTGAGAATTTTAATCTCTATGTTTTTATTTCATTACGCGCAAGAAACACTTAGCTGAGCTCGTTCATTCATTTTCTATAACAGGTTTTCAATTTAACGTAAAGTCATGGCACCGAAAAAGGAACCGAAGAAGAGTGAAGATACACAGGAATGAGATATCATCTCCAACACCACACCACACACTATAGACTCCATTAAATCTTGGACTCAAATCTCTGAATTTCTGGAATATGAACTCGAGAATGCTCATCCCAATTCTGAGAATCATTGTTGGGACATAGCTGAATCAAAGCTTCATAAGATCGTTGCGTGCCCGCGGCTCGTGGCATACAATGATATGATCAGTTGGGCCCTGGAAAAGGTCGATATCTCGACGAGGAGCATCATAAACGATCAAGGAGTTATCATCAACTCATTTAGGCCAGAACACATAAAAGTAATGTATAAACTTTCGCCAAATCCTAAACATACTTTTAATGCCGAATTTTTAGAAGAGCTGGATGAAATGAAGATAGAGATCTCAAAAATTAAATTAATCAATATCACAGAAATCGACAAATGGATGGTGACACCAAACCTAAAGTTGCAAACTATTAAGTTCACAGGGAAGATGATAAAAGATCGTTTGCCTGAATTACAGAAAATATTCTTCATGTTTGAAGCAAAAGAGATACCAGACGCTCCCAGAGTTTTTGTGAAATTTTTGGGAAAGTGTGTTCAATGTCTTGAAGTGGAGAAAGGAAGTTCATCAACACAAACGTAAAAGAATTTTTTTTTTAATATTTTCATCATTAGAAATTAGAAAAGAAATGTAAACGATTGACATTATTCATATATGTAACCGTAATCTTAGGAAGTTGGTTAATCACCAACGAGAAAATATTTGATGAAGATGTATAAATGTATTTTGAAAAGACTGAGAGAAGGATTTTGATTTTTTGGAGAGAGCCGATTGTATTAACAGTTTTCCAATCCATCATAATATATGATACAGACGAGATTCTGAATCCTACCAATTTGTAGCTATGTGTTCTTTAACTATGTTTACTATACTTTATTATGTTTTTTTTTTGTTCAATGTTTTTTCTAATGAATAATCAATTTGAAGTTATCTGTAAACATCTTTTATAGTTCAGATTGATTCAGATATCAAATTATTTACATCTTTTCCTCTAAAATTGCTATCAGTGATTTTAAGACATGTGGATCATTTGAACCTTAATACTTAAATTTTCATTAGAAATCTCGTTTTCCTTCTTTATTAATTGTTACAAATATGAGATTCTTTCTTGATTAAAGCCTCATATTTTTCAGTAGTATTTCTTTGTTATTTTTATAATTCTCAAATTGTTGCAAATCCAGGAAACGACCTCGAATGTATTTATGTTAGTGTTTTAAATTTCAAAACTGTTTTTCCTATTCTCATCTCTTAAAAGTTTGAAGTGACATTTGATTAAATTCTTTCACAATTAAATAAAATATTATTCTCCATGTCTGTCCCAAATAGCAGACAACCCTATATTGAATATGGCCTTCAAGATCAAACCAGTATTGCTCTGAAACTATTTAATAGCATCCTACAAACAACAACTAACCGGGTCGAATTAGAACGTTCATGGGCTGCTATTGAGAGAGATATTAGTATTCAAGAACAATGGGAAGCTAGACAGAGATAGTTGAGAAACTGATTCTTCTCCACCCTTCCTTTTCAATTCTTATCCTTAAATTACTCTTTTTTACCTTTACAGATGCCTTGACGGTATACTTTACAGCCTTAAAGTATAAACTCAGGAACAACATTTTTTTGGCGTCGTTGTCGGGGAACGAAGAAACAAATCTTTTCCCTGGGAAGAACTACATTGACATTTTTTGTCTTTGATAGTGAACAAGGATAGAAAACCTTCTAAGGCTAGTATTTTTCACTTGGTGACTCCACGATAACTAAACTGGCTATTAGCCGAAAGAACACCAGAATAAACTCGGACAACAAGCAGACCTCGCCAGTCTCCGATCCGGAAAAGATTTTAAAATCACGAAAATCACTTAGACAAGTCTTTTTACCCATACATACTACATGTCAACCTGACTTTATGCAATTGAATGTTTCAGAAACTCTTGAAAGATCTGTTTCGCTTTGCCTCTCATATAATACGTTCTCTTTTCCTAAGATTTCCTCCCTAGATTTCCGAGAATCTTCTCCTCACACATTCTGAGCTTCAACCTCAAATCTAACCATGGCTACACAAGGAGGTGTTGGAGCTGGAGGTGGTGCCCCTGGAGGACCAGCATGTGGTCAAGTACCGCTTCCTGGAATCTTCGCTAAAGTAGCTGCTAGATATGCTCCCCTTGTCCTTCTCGTTCCTCTACATGATCTCCCCGAAAATTATATGAAAAGTCTTCCGAAGTTTACAAGGGAAGGGGATCTGACTGCCCAAGAAGATATAAACTTTTTCGACCAATTTGCTGACATCCTCGGAATAGAACACGAAGATGTCTATGCTAGACTCCTCATTCACACTTTCGAAGGACATGTGAGGACCTGGTTCTGATCCTTAGCAGCTGGATCTTTAATATCTTATGAAGAACTTGAAAGTGCTTTTATTAGACAATGGGGAGAGAGGAAGGACCACCTCTACTACTTGACTGAATTTGGAGCCGTTAGAAATAAAAACTCTGAATCAGTTCTAGAATTCACACAAAGGTTCAACAAGTTGTATAATAAAATCTCGGTTGAGGTTAAACCTTCACAAACCGCAACAAAGGTGACTTTTGTTGGCGCTTTTGATCCCGAATTCGCCTTATTATTGAGAGAAAGGAGATCAACAGATCTCATGAAAATGCAGGATGATGCGCTTGAGATTGAATCAGACATGATGGCATCAGGGAAATTAAAAGCAAAAACAGAAACTGGAAACAAAGAAAATAGGAAATTCAAAGAACAAGGTGGACCTTCAGGATCGGGGAAATCCGCGGGAGATAGAATAGACGAGATGGCAAGGGTAATTAGAGAACTTTCAAACAAGATATCAAAAATGGAATTAGAGAAATCGAAAAGAGATAATTTCCCAAGGAAAGATTTTAGAAGAAATCCTGATCCTCAGGTCCCACAGAAAATAATTAAAAATGAAGACCAAAAAATTCCAACCCCCTTCAAAAGTGAAAACTTCATTGGAGAGGAAGATCTAAGAGATTTTGAAGAGATTGATGAGGATATTAATAATCTTGGCGACGATAATAAATCACCTTATTTATTGAGACAAGATTACGAAAGATCCTTAAATAAAGAAATTACATCGGAAGACAATGTTATCAACAATATGTTGGAAGATTTCACCTATCAATATATCGCAGATGATATCATAGCTGAAATACAGGGAAAATATAATTTAAGACCAAGGAACAAAAGTCTCCAAACTGTTTCGACAAAAAAGATCTTGCCAAGAGGTGAAACCGATGAGGTGACTCCAAAAGTTGTTGATAAACAGCCTGCAAAAAAAAACACAGCTGATACGCAACCAATCCAGTCAGAACCAGTAGAAACACTCCCTATGAAGACACAAGCTCCTGTAAATGAAAACAAGTTCACATCACAAAGAAAAGCTGAAAAGAAAGGAATGGAGGCCTCGAATATAGAAAAGGACAAGGCCCTAGGAAATTTTAATTTGGAAAACGAAATAAATAAAATCAAAATTCCTATTCCCCTTGTTGAATTAGCTAAAAATCCCATATACAGAAAAAAAATCGCCAAGATGATTAACTTTTCCGAAGATGAAAGCCAGGCTGATGTCATCAACTTAGAAGATGACAAGCCAAACATAGTCTTTGGTCCACACTTCGAAGGTGCGAGAGACACTCTGGCCCCCTTTTATATCACGTTAACCTTGTTTGACCACCTTCTCCATAACTGTATGCTGGATTCCGGAGCTTCCCACAATGTGATGCCAAAGGCAATTATGGAAAAACTTGATCTTGAAATCACAAGGCCCTACGGTGACTTATACTCTTTTGATTCAAGGAAAGTCAAATGCATAGGTATGATTAAAGACTTAGTGGTAGGTTTGGCTCTAATACCTACTAAAAAAATTC
>ML784967.1:723042-736918 GCA_009831015.1 Picea engelmannii | reverse complement strand
GGTCCCCCTGAATTTTGCACTAGTCTGTTTATGCTCACAGAGGTTGTACGTTCCCCCTGATTTTTTCAGTAGATTGTCTATGCTCACAGAGGTTGTATGTTCCCCCTGACTTTTGCATTAGACTTACATATCATCTCGGTCGTTCTGACATTTGGTTTGACTCATAGAGGTTGTACATCCCCCCTGGATTTTGTCAATACCTCACAAGATTGGTTGATTCTCCAAATCTCCCTGGATAGCCTCAAGGTGGCCCATATGGTCTCTCATTGGAGAATGACTGTCAATGTTTCCAAATTTAACAGTGGCCAAATTCTAAAACATTCTTCAATAGAACCCTGGTTCCAATCAACCTTGGATTTTTGTTTATATTTTATTAAACACGCGACCTTTTCTACATAGGGACAGGAGATAAAAATATGAGTAGTGGATTCTTGATTTTCCTTGCACAAAGGGCATCTTCTAGGTCCACACCAACCTCTCCTGAGGTAGTTGTCCCAAGTCAACAATTTTTTATTTAGAGCTAGCCATAGAGTCACTTTACATCTGGGGGAAGCCTTGATTTTCCATAAGGGCTTCCACCACCACTTCGATTGTATCTCATAGTTTTCTTCTAGCTAGGATTTGTAGCCTAATTTAACCGAGTAAGAGTCATTCTGCGAGTTTTTTGACCAACAAAGGGAGTCCTCAGACTCTCTATCCATGGTAATGAAGTTTTCACATAACAGGGAAATGAAAGAGTTCCATTCATCCCATAGATCTAGTGGGAGATCCAGGTAATTTGCATTTTTCCAGCCCCCTTTTCCTCTCAATTGGGGGAAACCAATGTTGAGGTCGCTCAGGAAGCGAATGTTTTTTCCTTTTATGAACTAAAGTAGGGGTCATGTAAGTTTGTAATTATTTCCAGCTCCTAGCCATGGAACTTCTCCCAATCTCACCTTTTCCCCATTTCTGATGCGCCATACAATCCATTTACTAACTAGGGGAAAGGCTTGTACAAGCACTTTCTAGAGAATTGAACCTTTAGTGGATTTCAAATGTTCTTGAAACCAATCGAAAATAGACAAAGAAGGAAAGTACTTGGAATTCATTACTCTTACCCATAGAGTGTTACCTAGAGTTAGGCACCAAAGGTTTTTGCCCACTAAGGCTCGGTCGAAGGGTCTTAATTTTTTTAACCCCCAACCCCCCAGTTATTTTGGAGCCACTATTGAGTTCCATTTGACCAAAAGGGGGTCCTCCATGTGCATTTTGTCCCTTCCATAGGAAGTGAAAGCTTAAACGTTGTATGTGATCCAAGACTCCTTTTGGAACTTTAACTATTGAATTCCAGCAGACATAAATTCCTTCTAGGATTGCTTTGATTAGTACTAGTATTTCTCCTCTAGAGAGAAGTCTATCGACCCAGATGGCTAAGCAGGCCTCGACCTTTCTTATTAACCATCCTCAATCTTCTCTTCTGTAGTTTTCAGGTTTTAAATTAAAATCCATGTACTTGAGTCCGTCGGAAAAGTGTTTCCTTTGGGCGGGGAAAGTGTTGGTGATGGAGGCTTCTTCTTTGTTCTCACAATGATGAAGAAGGAGATAATAATTTTCCATATTAATTTCCATTCTCGTAGCTCTGCAGAAGAGGTTTAAAATATCCTTGAGAGTGATCAAATTTTTCTAAGAGCCGTAGAAGAAACAAAAGATGTCATCTACGAATAAAATGTGTGTGATTGATTCTGATTAAGAGACTGCAATTCCTCTTAAGAGACCCTTAGAGTTTTCCTCCTTTATCAAATGACTGAGAGATTCAACTATGATCAAGAAAAGAAAGGGGGAAAGGGGGCAACCCTGACGAAGACCTTTGGAGGATTTGAAAAAACTGGACGGGGCTCCGTTGATGAGGATGTCAAAGGAGGCACTGTGGCTACATCCCATTATCCAGTGGACAGTTTTTAAACTCGTGCCCATTTGGATTGGGACTAATCACAGGAAAGTCCAGTTTACGTGGTCACAGGCTTTGGAAAGGTCCAATTTCAGGATGTCATCCTTGAGATTTCTTTTCTTTACTGAGTGGAGACTTTCTGAGCTATGGCTACAACATCACGTATCTGTCTGTTATGTAAGAAGCCGAATTTCTCTTCACCAATGATTTCACTTAGCATTGGTCTGGGTCTCTTAGAGATGATATTGTTGATTAATTTGTAGATGACATTGCAACAAGTGATCGATCTATAGTCTTCAAAGGAAGAGGGGGATTGTTTCTTTACGATGAGACACAGGAAGGTAGCATTAAGAGGGCCATGAAATCTTCCTTCCTTTTGTGATTCTCTTATCATTAACAACAAATATTCTTTTAGAAGGTCATAAAAGGCTTTGAAAAATTCCACTGTTACTCCTTCTGGGCTTGGAATTTTACCACTCCTCATGGAGAACAAAGTTGCCTTTAGTTTTGGTTATGTCACTTCTTCTTCTAAGGAAAGGTTCATTTCGTCAGTAAAGACGATAGGGATTTTTCCTACTACTTCCAGGATTTATTGGATAGGGAATCCTAGGGGGGCTAAAAAATATTGCTGAAAATTTTTACCCTAAGTTTAGCCTTGTCCTCAAAGGAAGCGACCACTTTTCCTTGTTCATTTTTTATTTCCTAGATTGACTTGAGGTTTCTTTGAAAGTTCACAAATTGATGAAAAAAAATTATGTTGTTGTCTCCTTCTTGTATCCATAGGGCCCTGTTTTTGGTACGCCATGCTTGTTCCTCTGTCTTAAGCCATTTGACACACTTTTCCTCTAGATCGCTTAGTTTTGTTAACTTTTAATTTGTTAGGGGGGAATCCTCCAAGGAACTTAGAATCATTGCTAAATTCTCTTCAATGTCCCGAATGTGTCGAGACCTTTTGGACTTCCATAAAGGGAGCCAAATTTTTATGTTGTTTTTCAATTTTTTGAGATTTGCTGCGAATTGTACCATAAGTGGATCACGGTTCAGAGGGGAGAGTTTGGTCCAAGAAGAAAGGACCAATTTCTTGAAATCTTCCTCTTCCAACCAAGATTGGTTGAATTTCAAGGGATAGGGGGGGAGTCAAAACTCGAGGACCAATGTAGTGTGACAGGTAGATGGTTTGAGATGCCTCCCACCTCTACTCCAGATATGAACAAAGCTCTTGAGTTTAGTAGGGATTTTGAAACTAGGAAGAGGTCTAGTCTCTTTGCATTTTCCTCATCCTCGGTTTTGTAATTCCACCAAGTAGGAGAGAGTTTCACAGGTTCTATGTCCACCAGGTTGGCCTTTTCGAAGAAGGATTGGAAGAAGATTATTTTCCTATGGGCCCTGGCGTGTGATCCCCAAACCTCCCGAAGGGATAGGGTAGGATTTAAATCACCCCCCACCACCAAAAAATGGTCCTGAAAAAAACCTGTGTTGACCAGATCCTCCCAGAAGGAGGTCCTATCAGAGTAAGGACCGTAAATATTCACCACTGAGAAGGGAAAATTATTGTTCTTGTGTTGTAGCTCGATAGATAGTGCAGAGTAGGCGACAAAAGAGGACAAATCCTAGAAATTTGGGCTCCTTCCAGTGAGTAGACCTCTAGAGAGACCCGAGGCATCGATAGTACTGAAAGACCAATTCCGAAGCCAAGGGATGAAACTTTCTCTATATTTATCGTCAATGCACATTGTTTCTTGGATGAGGATGATGTCTAGTTTTAGGCTATGGATCATTCTTTTGAGGGATAGCTTCTTTGGGGCACCCCCTACCCTGCACACATTGAAAGAGAGGAAGATCATTTATCCCTTGTCAATGAGATTTTTCCTGCTCTAAGGGCCCTTGTGATGGTAGCTTGGGTGCCTTTGCAGTTTTTGCAGCTGCTTCTTATTTTTCTTTTGAGATGAAGGATTTCCTTCCTACCTGTGCGAGAGAGGGGGGGTTGAGAGACAGACCTCCACAAGAAGGGGAAATCTCCCGAGATTTTGACCTCGAGGCGTATTTTTCCCTGGGGAGGAAGGGGAGCTTCAGGAACATAAAGGGGGCATATGGGAGGGGGGAAAAGAGCCAGGAGAGGGAGGGGAGGGGACCCGATAAGGGGAGGGGGAAGGAGGTGTCATTAAGAGAGATAAAGGGAGGGAGAGGGATCTCTTGCATGGTCAACTTCTTGTGCCTCTGGAAAATTTGAGGAGGGGGAAATGGGGGAAGGATTTCCGAGGGGGAGGGAGCTTTGGTGAGGGGAGAGGGATAGCTAGAGAAACATGATCTGAAACTGAAACTGAACGAAGGGGTAGAGAAAAGGGAGGCATACATGAAGCATGAGCTTGGGACACCAAGTCACCTAGAGCTTGACTGGAGAGGACACCAAGTCACCAAGTCTACTAAATGCCTAGTTGTTGTTTTTTTACTTATACATATTTTAATTTATCTTGTGTGTGTTTTTAGATGGATGAGATACAACTATCACTTCACTCTGGCCCTATGACTCTGGGAGCTTCATTGATAATGTATGTGCAACTAGTATTCCATGGTTTTGACGTTTGTAAAAATAGTATAGCTATAAACTCGTGGTTGGTGAACGCTAAAGGTTTCCATTGGTTCAAAAAATAAAATGCGGTCATAAAACAAAACATGGTCATAAAATGAAATGTACGGCTGACACGACATTACCAAATCTGCCAGCTTTAGAATTACTCAAACTGGTAAATTGGTAAATATTAAATGGTCGCGTTCCACATTCACATCTCTCCACTTTGTAACAAAACCTTAGTCTTTGTTAATCACTCATATGTGGCAATCAACTAGCCACCATAGTAAATTTTAAATATGATCAAGTAAAAGTAAAAAAATAAACATGTAAACGGATGCCTTTATAATAGTGAGGAAGTTAGTAGTTGAAATCACAACCATTGATTTATTAGGACGATTAAGAATATTCCATCAATATTTAATCTTGTTTATACAAAATTGATTAAGCACTAAAAACCTATTAAATGTTCCCATTATCAATAGATGTACCCCTTTCGACCTAATTAACCATCTGCCAAAAAAATTATATAATACACCTCACTGCTGGTTGCAATTTATTCTTCTCGTTTAAATTTTTCTACAATATAATGCCCATGACAGATTTACAAAATGGTGCCTTCAACAATGACGGTCGTTATTGCAGAGGCTAAAGTATGGAGGCTCTTGATAGGATAGTGGTTGGTGAAACGATGGAACCATTCCTTTCTCCTAAACGACGGTCCCTCATGATAGAACGATGTGTTTTTTTTTCAATAGGGAAAAAGAGATAAAATATGTGAAACAAACACACGGTGAGGCTACGTTCACTTCTCTATTATTCAATGAAGACTGATTACATTATTAAATAGGAAAAGACTCTACTGAGTCGGTTACATGCAAAGCAAAGACAACTAGACTCTTAACTACGAACTGACTCTTAGAACTGACACTTGTAACTGGTGCTTACTCCATTATTTCCAAGTCTCCCCCTTAATGGAGAATGGATTGACTTCTACACCTAACATCTCCCTAAACAGTTCAAACTTAATCTTTCCAAGAGGCTTAGTGAAAATATCAAAAACATTTTCACTAGTATTACAATACATAAGAGCTATCTCATTTGACTGCAACTTTCCTCTAACAAAATGAAATTGAGCTTCAACATGCTTTGTCCTTGCATAAAAAATCGGATTCTTCGCAATATTGATTGAACTTTGATTATCACATTTGATCATCGTAGGTTCCTATCGTTCTTCTCCAACATCTTGAAGAAGTCTTCTTAACCAAAAAACTTCACAAGTTGCTGCACACAAGGCTTTATATTCTTCTTCAGTAGAAGACAAAGATACAACAGGTTGCTTTTTACTGCTCCATGAAACAACCCCGGATCCAATGCCAAATTCATATCTAGTGGTTGATCTTCGATCATCCGGATTGCCAGCCCAATCAGAATCTGAGTAACCTGTCAACTCAACAACAGATGCATCGGTATATTTAATACCATAATCAAGTGTTCCTTTTAGATACCTAAGTACTGCCTTTGCTGCATTCCAATGGCTTTCATGAGGTTTCGCCATGAACTGACTTAACACACTCATAGAATATGAAATATCAGGTCTGGTTGTGGTGAGATAATTCAAACTACCCACCATCTGTCTATACATAGTGCCATTCACCTCCTTCGAACCATCATCACAAGAAAGTTTCACATTCTGTTGCATGGGAACAATAGAAGACTTACACTGATCCATTTTAAATCTCTTAAGTATTTCTTTGATATACTTACTCTGACAAACAAAAGTTTGGCCTGCATTTCTCCAAACTTCAAGACCTACGCAGTAATGTAACTCACCAAGATCTTTCATTTCAAATACTTTTGACAACTATTGCTTGATTTCATCAATTAATTTCTCTACATTTCCTGTAATTATCAGATCATCAACATATAAAGAAATCAATACCATATACCCCTGCTCATCAAATTTGGTATACAAATTTGGATCACTCTTGCTCCTCATAAAACCCTGTTGAAGAAAGAAAGAGTCTATCTTCTCATACCATGACCTAGGTGCCTGTTTTAGTCCATACAATGCTTTCTTTAACTTACACACTAAGTGTTCTTGCCCTTTTTCCACAAACCCTTCAGATTGAGCAAGATAAACCTCTTCTTTTAACTCACCATTCAAAAATGCAGATTTAACATCTAGCTAGTGTAGCTTCCAATGGTACTTTGTATCTAACGAAATTAACATTCTGATACTATTCAATTTAGCTACTGGTGCAAATGTTTCAACATAATCAACACCTTCTGTTTGTGAATACCCCTTTGCAACTAGTCTAGCCTTATACTTATCTATACTACCATCTGATTTAAACTTGGGTTTGTATATCCATTTGCATCTAATGGGATTCTTATGTTTAGGCAATTCAGTCAATTCCCAAGTATTGTTTTTCATTATAGATTCATATTCTTCCTCCATTGCATTTCGTCATTCATCATGTTCATTTGCTTCATCAAAACTCATGGGTTCTATGACATTTGAAATTATACTCATTAGGGCATAGTCTTTATACCTCTCAGGAAGCCGAATCTGTCGTGAAGATCTTCTCAACTGATTATCTTCCTCCCCACTTTGTGAAGATCTATCTTCACCTCTAGGTGAACTATGACTGCTTGAATTGTCCATATCACTGAGTCCTTGTTGCTGTTGTCATTGCCGTTGTTGCTGCRGTGATGGCTMCTGCTATGGTGGTTGCTACTGCTCTTCTCTAACTCCATCAAGAAGTCTCTGCCATTCCTCATGATTGTTGTCATCATGATTTCCTACTTCCTGCTCATGGAAAAGTACATCTCTAGTTGCAAACACTTTGTGAGTAGCAAGATAAAAAAGTTTGTATGCTTTAAATTCAAAACGGTACCCAATGAAAATACATTTAATGGATTTAGCATCCAATTTCCTCCTATTCTCCTTTGGAATATGAGCAAAAGCCTTACACCCAAATACTTTCAAATTATGAACTACATGTTTGGAACTATACAAGGCTTCGAAAGGAGTAACTCCATCAAGACACCTTGTTAGACTTCTATTCTAAATAAACTGTAGTATTTATGGCTTCAGCCCAAAATGCATTTGAGAGATTCTTACATTTCATCATACTACGTGCACACTCTACCAGAGTTCTATTTTTCCTTTCAGCGACTCTGTTCCACTGTGGAGTGTGAGGTACTGTAAACTGCTGTACTATTCCATGATCTTTGCAATATTTGTTGAAGTCCCCTGATTTATACTCTCCCCCTTGATCTGAACAGGGGATTTTGATGGATTTTCCTATCTTCTTTTCCACCATGGTTCTGAATTCCTTAAAGTACTCGAAAACATCACTTTTTTGTCTAACGAAGTAAACCCATGTGTATCTCGTGCAATCATCAATAAATAACAAAATGTAAAATGTACCTCCTAAAGACCTTGTCTGCATAGGCCCACAAACATCAGTATGCGCAAGATCTAACACATATCTCTTTTTCCTATCAGGATTAAAGGGGAATTCATCTCTGTGCATCTTTCCTAATGCACATCCATCACACGCAACCTTTTCATTATTTAACATGGGAAGTCCTTCAACCATATTCTTCTTCTGTAATAACAATAAATCAAGATGATTGATGTGTCCATACCTTTGATGCCAAAGAATCTATGTTGGCATAGTTGCAGAAGTCAATGCATGATGTGCTTTGCTGGTAACATCAAGTTTGTATAGGCCTCCTGCTTTGACTCCCATTGCAATAGTTTTGAAATGGTCCAGCAGATCCTTCACTATGCAATAGTCTTTGAAGAACTCAACCTTCAAGTCCTGATCTGTAATGGTGGACACAGAGATCAAATTTTTCTTTATTCCTGGCACATAAACAACATTGCGAATGTGACGAACTGTACCATTCAACAATGTCATAGGAATGTCTCCATATCCCTTGATCTGATGAGCACGATCATCACCAAGATATATGTTGGCTCCATTTTGTGTTTCTTTAAAATTAGTATACCACATCTTCTTGCATGTCATACGTATTGATGCTCTAAAATCTCATATGTTTCCGCACCTCACTCTGCTGTGGACTTCGGGGAGTCCGCACCTCCCGAGTAATTTGGGTGCGGAAATATTTGAAGCCTTTCACACTGTAATTGCAGTTGGATTGCGGAAATTTTTCCGTTTTCTCCTTGCGGAAATTTTGAGTAGTGTGCTGTCGCACCTTACCAGAGGAGGGACCTGTGGACCTCTATGAATTTATGCATCTCTCCCCGTGGCTTTGATACCAAGATAAAATATGCGAAACAAACACATGGTGAGGCTACGCTCACTTCTTTATTATTCAATGAAGACTGATTACATTTTTAAATAGGAAAAGAATCTACTGAGTCAGTTACATACAAAGCAAAGACAACTAGACTCTTAACTACGAACTGACTCTTATAACTGACACTTGTAACTGGCGCTTACTCCATTATTTCCAAGTAAAGGTCCCTCACCTGTCCCTATGTTTTTAGTCTCGCTGTATGTTGTGACAGTGAAGGTTTGTAAGACATACCATTGGATGGTATTGGATTTTCAATCATAGGGGTATGATATGATCACTGCCATTGACATTGTGAGATTGCAGGCCACATAGATATGATTATTGAAAATAAATTATGCCATTAACATTGTGAAATTGCAGGTTATTGAAAAGAAATCAATCTCTATAATTTCCTGTCATTGTTTTCCATGGTCTCAATTGTGACTTTGAAGGTCGAGATTGCAAATTGGATTTGGAGCTTGGATAAGAGATTTTGGAGTTTGGTACACCAATGATAAAATAATTTCTTAAAAAGGACAAGAATTTAACTTTAATGGTCTACTCTTCACACCTACCATTAACAAATCAAACAATGGATTTGGAGCTTGTATACCAGCTTTTGGGAGTTTGGTACACCAAAGATAAAATAATTTATTTTTATCATTAACAAATGATAACAATGGATTTGGAGATTGGATACCAGCTTTTGGAGTTTGGTACACCAATGATAAAATAATTTCTTTAAAAAAGAAATAATTTAACTTTAATCATCTACTCTTCACATCTACCATTAACAAAAACAAATCAAAAGCAATAATTTAACTTTAATCGTCTACTCTTCACATCTACCATTAAAAAAACAAATCAAACAATGTAAAGATACTTAATGTTAAGATGGATCTCTTTTGGTTATTGATAATCAATGTGTTTTTTTAACAACAAATATATTAATTTATCATAAACTTTATATAAAGCCTAAAATGACATGATTTTTTATGAGTCAATGTCTGACTTCTTACCATACTATATATTAATTCTTAGTGGTTATGCTCGATAGGATTCATGTGTTTCCTCTCTCTCAAGAGACATTTTTAAAAATTATTCAATACCTTTGCAATCCTCATGAATGGCACAACAAACTTAATACATAACACATCTTCTTAACCAAACAATAAATTGAAAAGGTGTGTAACCTAAAACTTTTAACCATTCCCATATAAAGCATTAGCCCTTGGGCACCTTTATTTTTAATAATGAGACACATAGCTTAGGACTTGGTAGATACAAAAGATTTCTTAAAAAATAAAATAGAAATTATCAATATAAAGAGGATGGTAACTTGTAGTACCTCTTTCCAAGAGTCTAAGTTCATCTTTTGGAGTTGATATTTGAAGTCTCTTTTGTAGACATGAAGCCTGGATTATTGACAACATGGGGATTGTAACATGCCATTAAATTTGGGTACAATCTTCGACATGATATCAACATTAATTTTGTTGTAATCATGTTGCAACAAGGAATATTTCAATGTTAGACCTATTTCATCCTAAATATGTTGAACCCTTAAAATGATGATTTTTTTTGCAAATGGTTGTCGATATTCCAACAATAGTCCAACATACAACTGATGACAAAATGTTCCACATGCCAGTTTGTAAACATTTTTTTTGGAAATGATCGTCAAAATTTTGACTTAATCTTGATGACAAAAGGGGTCGAAACATACCCATTTAAAAGGGGATTTTGAGGAGGAAATAAACATAATGTTGGGTTTATTGTTGGAATTTTGATGTATAGTTTGTTCACTGATGTCACTACTATGTCACAAAGATGTTGGTAATGTGCCCCATACGCACCATAACATTGAATTACATTGTAAGGACGTCAAAACAATGTATCAAAATCATAGGAAGTTAGTCTATTGAAAAGATACTTTGTTGCTTCTGTAGCAAGCTTGTTGTAATGGTGTCAAAATTCTGACATGTTCAAGAGTTTTTAAACACATACACACATAAGTTTTTTTGGAATTTCTTTACACTCACATTTTTTAGAATATAAAACTAAATTTTTCATACCATTAAATTTCATCATCCAATGATCGTGTGATATATTATACAAATCAAACTTTCAAAATTTGTGTTAAAAATATTCTAATTAGTTCAACAAAAAGGAATCTTAAAACTTGAAATAAATATACATTAACATATTAACTTAAAATTGAAAATATTGAGAAGTCTTTCCCAAGTAAACTTAAATTCCAAAAGAAACAGACTTAAATTCCAAGAAAATTGATAGTGGATATATACACTTATTTGTCACTAAAAAGTGACATCAATAAAAAGTACCCATACCTAAAAGAAATGACAACTATTTTTATTGGAAAAGCTATATTAAAGAGGGCATGAGAAACTTGCTCTAATACTCATTTAAATACAAAATAACAACAAACCTAAAGCTTCGTCATCCAAATTATCTCCACATGATGCAACTATTTGCCCCTTCAACCTAGGTAATTACAGCGAGTCTCTTATTTAATGACAGAACATATAATGAAAAGCTACTTCATATTGATGTCGAGCTTTGTTTCCGAACTTTATTTCAGGTGATAAAAGAGAATAACAAAATGGAAGAAACAAATATTTGAAAGGTGAAGATGAATATGCAACTCAAGTAAAAGGCATTGATGAGGGATGAGGCTATGAATTAGTGTCTCCTTCTTACGTAACTTAGAATAAAATACTTATATATTTTGAAATTTGAAGCTTTAACATTTAAATATTACTCAATCTTCAAAGCCACATTTATAATTTATGCCAAATATTTATTTTATAATTTATATACTGACAAATTTTGTATTTTATAATCTATATACTAACAATTTTAGTAAGTAGAACTGAGTACTTATTCCATGTTTTTTAGTTCAACATATAATAAGGTTTTCAATAATTTCATTTCGAATCTTTATCTTATCTCATTAAACTTTATTAAATTTTTTTGGTACAAACTTTTTATACCCACCTCTATAAACTTTGTGTATGTCAAGGAACAATGATCTAAAAATCTATGCCAAATATTGATTTTATAATCTATATAATGACAATTTTAGTAAGTAGAATTGATTACTTATTCCATGCTTCTTAGTTGAACATATAATAAGGTTTTCAATAATTTCATTTGGAATTTTTATCTTATCTCATTAAATCTTAAACTTTTTTGGTACAAACTTTTTATACCCACTTTTATAGGAAACTTTGTGTATGTCAAGGAACATTGAGCTAAAACAAAACTAAAAATTATAGTGGAATATAAAGGTGGGAATTCAACTTTCATAATGATAGAACGTCAAAGAGATATTCAAGGTGGAGAAGATGCTCTAGCCAGTAAAAAAAAAGCAGGGGGGGGTTAAAGCATGTAGTAAAACACAACTTATATTTCACATTGTAATAAGTATTCTCAACTAACTTTTAGTTTCTTAAGCATGGATTACTAAAAATATCTTAAAGAGATTGGGCTAGTATTTTTCTTGGAGACTCGAGTCCACATGTCTTAGATTATAATGTACTAGAATACCTCTTTTGACATCATTTTACTTTGTTGATGTTTGGATAAAATCGGGAACACATACACACACACACATATATATGACATGATATTTATAATACAAGGTATAAATATATATAATAAATAAGTAGTTATTTATTATCCAAGGGACACATCCTTTCATGGATGGTCACCATATGTTCTATATATATGGAACACTCATCATTGTAATAATAGATCAATCTATCATAATCATTTTGTCTTAGCATTTTCTACTGTACTTGTGTCTTTGTGCATGGTTATTCTTCTTATGATATTGGTTATTATTGTTGCTATTGTTCATGGTTTATGCTTCAGTTCATGTAAATTTGTAAAGAAACTGAATATAATTGAACAACATTAAAACTCCAACATGGTATCAGAGCAATGTTCTTGAAAGAAGACTATTGCACAAGCATTGACCTTCTACAACAACTCGTCATACATTTCCTGCAATCTATTGTTTTGTTGCAGCTGCAACTCGGGTTAAGGTTCCTACACTCTTCCAACAACCATGGTGAACCGTATTTTGGTGGAAGATAGGCTTGATGGAACAACCAAATTCAGTTCTTGGAAATATAGATTGCTCATCACTCTAGAAGAGAGTGATCTAGTGAAATACATTGAAGAAAAGTCTCAACGGAGGAAGAATGATGCGAAATCTAGAAAGATCATCATCTATTCTGTAAGAGACCATTTAATCCCTCACATCTCCAACTTGAAGACAACTAAGAATACATATGACACCTTGAAGAACTTGTTTGAGAGAAACAACAACAACATAGCACTTGTCTTGAGACACCAGCTTCAAAATCTCAAGATGACGAAGTTAGATACAATTGCCACCTTCTTCATGAAAATTTCAGAGATCTAAGATCAGTTGGGTGCTATTGGTGAAATCATCTCTAACAGAGAACTTGTCATGATTACCCTTAATGGTATTCCAAGCCATTAGAATCCATTCATTCAAAGTGTCAGTGGGTGATCCAAATTTCCCAAGTTTGATCATTTATGGGTAGACTGTACTTAGGAGGAGACCAAACTTGCAACTAGAGGCGAGCAATGTTCCCATAATGATGACAATCAATCCCTTTCTACTCATGCAAGGAAAGGCAAAGGAAAAAGAAGAGGTTTCAACAAAACATTTAAAGGAAGGAAGTCAACACCAGCTTTATAACACAAAAATAAGGACATGTCAAAGATTTAGTGCTTCAGATGTGACAAGTATGGCCACTATGCGAAAAAGTGTCCTACATTGAAGAAAGGAAAGCAACATGTCCCCACTGCTAATGTTGATTCAGAACCACCTCAGAGGAAGTCAAGGAATGAAAGCACGGATGATGAAGAGTTCTTCTTCATTTCAACCCTCTCAGGTATGGTTCCTACTAGTAATGATATTTGGTTGATTGACAGTGGTGCTTCTAGACATATGACATGATATAGAGAGCACCTTACAAATCTAGTAGATAAATAATATTGTTTGCATG
>ML784967.1:671036-708776 GCA_009831015.1 Picea engelmannii | reverse complement strand
TAAAATAGTAGAGATTGAAAATTGTCATGAGAATACACTTGAAGGAAAGTTGAGTTTAAATGATGAATTAGAGTGGATTTACAAACATAAACATGAAGGGAAAAGGAGAACGAGAAAATCATAAACTCCTTAACACGTGTTGATGTTCAATTACACAATTTGGGGCACCCGAAATCTCTAAGGACTATAGAAGGAAACAATTACCCCTTGGATAAACACAGGGAGGGTTTGAATACCCCCTAGGTCTATCTATGCAGGATAGTGAATCCACAATAAAAAAAAAATCAAATCTATCTCAAAATGGGTAAGGAGAGCTTGGAGGGAAGCAAACTTTGTTCCATGTTGGGGCATGAAAGCTCAAACGTAGTCATGGATCATTTTGTTAAATTCAGTAGATTAGTTATCAAGGGTCTCTCAAGTATTTTGTATCTAGTTCCATATACAGGACAAGATCACATAAAAGTATAAAATGATGTTGATTAATATCTCTTCAACAAGGCATTATTGAGAAATTATCTCAACTTTTATCTAAAAAGAGTGTAATGGGATGAAAATCCAACATATCTAAAGCTAGTATTCAGGCTGATATGAATGTACAAGCAAGTAGGCAATTGACAATTGAAGGAGAACTTTTGAGATTCAACTCAAAAAAAAGTTCGGAAATGATAGTTCTATTTTTAAATGTAATAGCTTTAGGATTTAACCCTAAGAAAAGATACACCAACATGATGGAATTTAAGTAGAAATCAAATGTTATTTTCCTCCAAAAAAAACAATGATGGAGGGAGGTGGATTATAAATCAAAATAATTATTTTTTCTTGAGGTGGGACTTTAAAGTTATTAGAGGAAATCAACAAGGATTGCCATTGGATGGAATCCAAATTATGTTTTCATGGATCTACTACTTTTGGAAAAATGTCGTAAGCCTTTCCTTACATTCAAAGGAACAAAATATAATCTTGGAATTTCAATGTCATAAGCCCTTCCTTACATTCAATGTAACGCCCCCTAAGTTACGACTACAAGCAAAGCAGAAAGTGTAATTTTTTTCTTTTTTAACAGGACAACAACAACGATGACAACTAAACAACACATCTGATGGCGAGCACCACGCCCATAGAACATGCAACAAACAACTATGACTCCACGCACTGGCACAAGAGTAACTGGGTGAAACATGCGTAGAACAACAAGGAGATATGACTACTTGCCTGACACAAGCATGACCACACCTACAAGCTAAGGGACAACATCCCCATCCTGACACAATGACCTCGACGATCAGTTAATTAGAACCTCTATGGCGTGAAAACCAACACATGAAGGTGTCCCACCCCAAGCACGAACAACAACTAGAATGAACAAACACCCACAATGGGTAGTACAAACTTCGGCCAAGTTATCCTTTTCCTCTATCCATTAGGGTGCGCAATGATCCCCTCACCAGGAATCATGTCGTTGCCAGGTGATAGGCCCGACAACAACCGTGGAACAACAACAAACTGGACCCTCAATACCTGCTGAAAACAACGCACTAGAAGATCAAGCACTATCTAAACACCTGACTACTAACCCTAGCACCCAACGACACGTCAGCAAGATGACTTGGATGTTCAAGTAACACCAAAATCCTTGTGCAACCAATCAATCGTACACCTTAAATAAAATTATTAAGGTACACATCTTTCTAAAAGAAAAACTTGCAATAAAGGATAATGGCAATATCGTTGATAAAGGTTAATACTAGATAATGGTTAACACCATTATTTTACAATTATTTAAGTATACATATAATGATTAACATACTGATATACCAATAAAAAAAAATCATTGAGAAGGGTTAAAACAGATATCGTACAGCCATATCTATAGGTCAACCACTAAATTTAGCAATAAAGATAATGGACAATAAATAACCAAAAATTTGCAAAAGGGTAAGGTTAAAGGTATCGTTGTGTATGTTAAAAAAATGATGAAAATAAAAAGTTGTCATAAACACTGGCAGTCATAGGAACAATTAATAACATGTAGTCAAATAATAACAAGGCAAGTAAAGCAGTCTACCATCACTGTCGTGGTTTAATTATTCAATTTCAAGCACATTAAATGGGGTAACGCAATCTTATTAAAGTTGTTGAATGTAGTTATTACATGACTGTGGATACGTTGTTGTCAGAAGTATTATAGTCACTGAATGATTTCTACCCAATCGTTGTGTGTAGAGCACTATGAGTTCATTGTGCAACATGGAGAAAATGCAGGCATAAAAGGTTTGCTAAACCTTCATAAAATCTCCAAGAGATTTAGCTGTCATAAACGACCTCAAGCGGTTTAGTTGTTGTCCCTTAATATAAAAATTTTGCATCCAAGGTAACTTTACTTCGCAAGCATTTAATGCTCAGGCAGAAAAGGGATGCGAAGGTGCAAAGGATAATTCATTGCCACATCAAGATAAAAAAATTGTGTTGAATGTTCCATAAGAAAGCACATTCATCTAGTGGTTAAATGTTGCCTCAAGGGTACAAAATTTTGGTGTAAATTGAAAAATGTAGAGGGATAATTATATTCGATAGCAGGGTTTAAAACCGTTTTAGTATTAGTCCCAATCCCAACTCCCCATCATTCACCAAATGAGATAGATCACACGCACGTCCCCAACACTCCCTAGTCCACCATAACTGCATTCTTACACATACCCGCATTATAGCATTCTCGCATTCTAAGGTAGGGGAGTGAAAATAGAACTAACCCTTTTATCAGGTTCAAACTACTTTCTCCCTCACTTTAGTGAGATTCAGCCCAAGAAAACGTTGATTCACTTGATGATTGAGTTGGTCAAGCCCGACCCACTAGTTCGTTTCCTTCCCACCTGAACTGGCCAAACATAATCCAGTTTCAATTGGAATCCATCGGGTTTAGACAGAGATTTGATTCTCATTATATACATATATAGATAGATAGAACTATATATGCCATCGCGCTAAGACATCTCCTTGACTAACCATTAGTTGGAGCTTTCTCCGCTTGAAGTGAGGTAGGGGGATCAATGCTAGAACAAAATTAAGAGTGGAAAGGGGCGAAGAGGTGGAGAGTGAACGTAGTTGGTTTTGCATCCATTCTTTTATCATAGATGGAATTGCAACCCATCATAACATTAATACATTAAGGTTGGAATAGATGGATCGTTCAATGACAGGGAGGCTATCTTTGATTAGAGTTTAATTCTATAATTTAAGAATAAGTAATAAAATTATCAGTGCAAATAAAATCGTCATAGACCATATAACCAACAAGATCGTTGTTAATAGTATTTACTGTCTGCAATGTTAAATCGCTAGCTATATCTCTGCAACACTGAATACAAAAGCTGTCAATGATTATTAGTTGTATAAATCGCTATCAAACACATAACTTAGTAACACTATCTAGCATAGTAACAAATCGTCGACCTACATATAATGAGTTTGCAATCAAATATTATTCATAGAATCACAATCACATATGAGAATAAAAACGTTGTCAATGAATAATATAAATCTCTCTCATACCAATTTCATTGTCTCTTATTAATTCTATGTCTAACAATGATATGATGTTCATTAATACAGGAATTTCTGTATAACATGCCAGAAAAATGCTCAAGAATAAAATCGTAGTCAACAATAAAATTTAAGGGGTTTCGCTGAGTAAATTTTTGGGTAGGATGTTGAGAATATCCATAACCGAAAACGCAGAGATAAGTGGTTTAAGGTAGAGATATACATACACGGGAAAATGCGGAGGGTAACCATTTAGAAGAGAATCAATCAAGGCAGAAAAATCAATCTCAATAAGCGTAAGACCAATCTCTCAGCCATGAATCAATCAATGCAGAAAAATCCATCACAAGAAATTGCAAGACCATCAATCAACCAAGAACAATTAGAAGGGGTAGAGGGCTGGGCAGAAACATTCGTCACTCATCATCGTCGCACAGAAAAGTAGGGCATTTGGATTTATAGGTCTATTAACACCGAAGTGATGACCGTCGATCCGGATCCTAGCTGACTTCCTAGGCGAGGACTAATGAGCTAGGGATGAGGGCGAAGTAAGAAGCGCAACTCATCACAAAATCAATAAAACCATAGGACGATCACGACATGCAAGGATCGAAAGCCAAGGAAATCAATCAACAACGAGCTTAAGGCTATGGGGGAGATTCAGTTATCGATTAAAATGTTAGGTCAATCATTTTCTTTACCCAATTAAAATATAGAACTAAAAGTGTAAAGTATACTAATAATCTACCATGCAGAAATAAAGGAAGTGTACCGTAGCCCAAGTCACCCACTCTGAGTTGTTGTCCCGCGCGCTCCATGCAACTCCCGCTTGCTGACCGATGAGACTTCACCAATACCTCCCAATGAATGCTAGGGGTACTCTTCTTCTCCCTTAGCCCCCCGAGCCGCAATGGGGCCACACACACTAACCAGAGAATCAACTAGCTCCCAGCTCGCCTCGCAAGGCCGAGCTACCACTCCTTACCGAGCTGGGTATCCCAACTCCCACAAGCTAAGTCAGTCAAGTCTGAAATTCTGCAGCGTAACGTTACACATCACCGAAGAGATCCCTCATCCTCCTCCTCCCTCCTTTATATAGATTTTCTACGTCATTTAATTTCCCAAAATCCCTTTTAATTTATTGTTTAATAATTTAATTCATAATAATCCTCCCCGTACATGTGTCACCCATCCCCTTCATTTCACCATAAATTAATTTCATTAATTAATCAATTACTCCTATTTCCCTCACCCACCTAAAAGCATTCCTAGAATCGCTCCTAGGTGTCCCCATATTCCCTTACAAGTTTTAATGACTTTCCCCCTTACCAATTTACTAGTTGAGTTTAATTTTAAAAGTTCTTAAATGATAGATACCTTACTAAGTTAGACTTTCTACTTTTTCCTTGTGTTCGCCTTTCTTTTTATGTTTCCCGCTTTTTCCTAGTTTCCTAATTCTTTTAGATTTCCCTCTTTCCCTTTTTATTTAAAACTCAAATTAGCAGGTGTAGAAAATTAACTTATTCCCCCTTTTTATTTTTTTTAATTAACAAATTTTAATTAGCATAAGTGACAAAACAATTATTTCCCCTTTTTCCCCTTTTTAAATTTTATCCCCCAAAAGATTTTTATAAATTAAATGAATTACTTAGCCCCTTCTCATCACATGATTAATTATTATTATCATTATTATGTATTTATTTTTATTTTTTATTTTTATATAAATAGATAAAAAAAATTATCGCAAGTATCACTTAGACCTAGACTTTATTTTCCTAGGTTGGGCGACATTTTATTAGGGGAAATGTTTTAAATCTTTCTTATCATGTTATTCGTCCTAAGGCCATCTAGGTTTATCCATTTATTAATTAACAATGTGATGTTCCCTTTAGGATGCACTAGGCACTCCAAGGGTGCCACTCGCCTCATTCTGTTTCCCTTGCGTGACGTGCCCTTCAGGACGCACTATGTGCTCCAAGGGTGCCATCACCTCTTGACTGACTTGGTAGACATAAAAAAACCCCTGGAGTCAATAATCCACCAGTTGATCCTATGGGAGACTAAGGGCCTCTAAGGAATAAGGCCCCTGTCTTATTGTGCGCCCCTTAGAATCATCGTAAGCGACTGTCGCAGTCTGTCCTCACAGCATCCTGGGTATTCTCGAACTAGGTAATCGTTAACCTACAGTTTGAGCCACAACGAGAATGCTAGTAGGCTGTGGCAGGGCTACTGTCCACACCTCTCCCTCAACGTCTCAGGTAGTCATGCGTGACCCCTCTACTCCACATGTGAGTCTGGTCAGCAAGATATCATCAACCTGCATCATCAATGAATCATGTTAGAAATAATATCCATAATCATATCATCTAATCAGATGCACAAATGTCATATATATACAAAAATCAAACCCAATAGTCCACTCCCTAACTCGATCCAAAGTCCAAGGGGTTTCATCGATGCCTCTGCATCCTCAAGGTCCAAAATCCTACACACTCAGGAGAACCGAGTCAATAGCACCTGTCTAAGTCAATATAGCGAAATAACATATAATCACTTCCATAATGCCTCATAATCATAGTCAACAACCATTAGTCTAATAATATGGATCGCTTGCAAGCAAGTGTGCTCAAGGAATAAGATCGCACAGTGTGCGCAAGAGTGGGATGTTACATACACCCCCTGTTGGTCTAAACTTCGTCCCGAAGCTTCACAGTATATAAGTGTTGAAATGATGTGTATCATAGTATCATAAGTCTATCTATCAAACAAAAATGGAAACTTTTGGCACATATCATATGAGTCCTCCCAGGTTGTCGAGTGCGGACTATAGTTGTCCCACTAGATCTTGACCTGATATATTGTTCGACGTCGTAGCTGTCGAATGCGATGATCTAGGATGTGGATCGGGTCAGCCGTGAGTGCACCCTCATTTGGCACCCGCAAGGTGCTCAAGTCAACATGTGTAGGATCACTAATTATAATGTCTCAAATAGAGATGAGAAAGACATCATGCATACGCCTCAAGAATCTGCAAGGCTAGTCAAAAGGCCACGAGCCTCTCCTTCCCACAATATTGTAGGTTACCATGAAGCTAGGAGATAGTTTATCCCCTTTTCCCAACGTGATCGTACTCTTATGTGGTTTCATTCGCATGAATGCTCGATCTCCACATCGTAACTATGGTCGACACGACGCACATTGACATAACTCTTATGTCGATCCTGCGCTCCTTGATCCCTTGTCTTAGTTTGCATTTAATCTTTCATTTCTTGGATTGCTTCCGGTCCCACTAGGAACCTATCCTTAAGCCAATCCCAACTCAAAGGCGTCTGACATGGTCGCCCATAAATAAAATCGAAGGCCGCCATCTTAATGGTGCTTTGGTAACTGTTGTTATAAGTGAATTCCACCAGTGGCAAGAATTCTTCCCAACGCTTTATTTTTTGTCCATCACGTACACGCGCAATAAGTCCTCCAAGGTCTGGTTCGTTCGTTCAGTCTTCCCGTCAGTCTCTGGGTGATACGCAATACTAAGGTTAAGTTGGGCTCCAAAGGGCTCTTGGAAACTAGTCAAAATCATCCAGTAAACATCGATCCTCGATTGAATATAATCCTCTTAGGTACTCCATGCAGCCTCACAATCTCACTGATGAAAAACTCTAGCTATGTCAGGTGCCTGATACATCATACGCACAAGAATAAAATGAGCACTCTTCGTCAGAGTGTTAACTACTACGAAAATCAAGTTGTGTCTCCTTGCCTTCAGTGGAAATCCAACAATAAAATCCATCGAAATAACCTCCTATTTTGATTTTGGAATAACGTGTGGTTGTAGTAATCCTGCTGGATGTCTATGTTCGGCCTTTACCTTCTGACATTCTAGACATCTGGCCACATAGTTGACTATGTCTGGCTTCATTCCTTTCCAGAAGAATAAGGGTTTAAGATCTGCCCTCATCTTCGTGACTCCCGGGTGAGCCATGTATACTTCTCTATGAGCGTCATTTAGGATCAAGCTCAACTCGTCATTCGGTGGTATGTAAATACGATTTTTTTTTTAAACCTCAATAATCCATCATCGTCAAACGTAAATCCTTCAAATCTGGGTACCATCATTGTGTTTTGTCTGATAAAATCCTTGACTTGTTTGTACCAGTCATCGTCATGCGATAAGGTTAGAATCTTTTCACGTAGATTCATCTGAAGAGGCAACACAAAAAATATGTGTGGTCTCCGACTCAATGCATCTGCCACTCGGTTCATTGTTCCTTTTATGTAAGAAATCTTGAAATCGTACTCGCTAAGCAGTTCCGACCAACGTCGTTGTTGCACATACAGGTCGTTTTGCGTAAAGATGTGTTGTAATCCACAATGGTCTGTCTTTAGTTCAAATTTTCATCCAATCAAGGTAGGGTCTCCCAACCTTCAAGGAATATACAATGGCTAACAACTCCAAATCGTGTGTTGCATAGTTCTCATCATGCCTTCTCAGTTTCCTCGAGATGTAGGCGATCACTCAACCATCTTGCATCAAGACTCCGCCTAAGCCTTCCTTGGATGTGTCAGTGCATACCAAGAAGTCCACATCCATGCCAGGGACCTTTAGTATCGGTGTTGTTGTCAACAGCTCCTTGAGCCTCTGAAATGCTCCCACGCATTTCTCGGTCCAAACAAACTTCTTATTCTTCTTCTGCAATTCCGTGATCGGATTTTCTATCTTTGAAAATCCCTTGATGAACCGTCGATAGTATCCTGCTAAACACATGAAGCCTCACACTTCCGGGACATTCGTCGGTGTAGGCCATTCCATAATAACTTTGACCCTTGTTGAATCCACGACGATACCTTCGACGGAGATGGCATGCCTTAAGTAGTGAATCTTTGATTGATAAAACGAGAATTTGGACAATTTCCCATACAATTTGTGCTCTTGCAAACATTGTGGTACCAAGCGCAAGTGCTCATCATGCTCCTCCGTCGTCCGAGAGTAAATCAAAATATCGTCAATGAATACTTGGATGAACTCATCCAATTACTCGCGGAACACCCTGTTTATCAACTCATAAATACCCCTGGGGCGTTTGTCGGTCCCAATGGTAAACATTAAACTCGTAATGCCCATAGTTCATTTTAAAGGTGGTCTTAGGGACGTCATTCTCCTTAATCCGTAATTGGTGATATCTTAATCGCAAATCGATCTTTGAGAACACCATCGCACCCTTCATTTGATCGAACAAATCATCAATCCTCGGCAACAGATATTGATTCTTGATCATTGCCTTGTTCAATTGATGGTAGTCAATGCAGAGCCTCCACGACCCATCCTTCTTTCATATAAAAATAACAGGTTCACCCCATGATGACATACTTGGACATATCAGTCTCAGGTCCAACAATTGTTTCAGTTGCATTCTCAACTCATGTAACTCCGGGGTTGACATTCAATAAGGTGTTCTCGCTATCGGTTTAGTCCCTAGTTTTAGGTCTATAGTAAAATCCAATTCCCTCTCAGGTGACATTCCAGGTAACTCCTCCGGAAAGATGTCTACAAACTCTCTAACCACCGGAAGGTGTTCTAGACCTTCCACTACTCCCTTCTCATTTAATGCAAGGATCACATAAATCTTACATCCCTTGCGCATGCTCTTCCATAGTTGTAAGGAAGAGATGAACCTCAGGGAAACTCCCTGGTTCTGTCCTACAATCACGCGTCTTTGTCCCTCATCATCGACCAAGCTCAACTGTTTCATCTTATAGTTGAGTATCGCCTCATGTGATTCCAACCAGTCCATACCAATCACAACATCATAAGATTCTAGGATCATGATGTACAGGTTGGCCCTGGTGACAAAATCTCCCAGGTTGAGGGTACAGCCCGTAACCTTTCCTCCAACCTTTTGTTTGGCTCCAGAAGCCATATCTATGAAGCTAAACTCATATCTTTCGACTGCCTTTACCTTAATACCTTTTAGCACTGCACCAGAAATGAAACTCTCGGTAGCACCGGGATCTATCAAAATACTAAGGGTCTGGTCAGCGACGGTACCTGACGTCTTGAGCATAGTCGACTGGTGCTCTACCTCGCGATTATTCACCGCTGCATGAATTTGATGGGCCTTTCCCATATCTCCCACGATAGTGGGTTTGACTGATCCAGACGCTCGAGTCCTCTCCACAGGGCAATCACATTGGTAGTGTGGCTCCCCACATGTCCAACACCCCTTCTTTGGTCCAATACTCTTGGTACCCGAAGTAGAAGATGATGGCCCACCGGCCTGGAATCCTGGTCGGTTCTGTTGAACAGGCCTAAATTGTTGTTGTTGCGGTCGACATTGTTGTTGATGTTGTGGTCCCCGATAAGGTGTCTGCTACTGAGGTGTTGGTTGTCGAGGTGTAGTGAAAGTGGATCCCCTCTGGAAGCCACGATATCATGGCGTATGTCTGGCTGGTGTATAATGTTGTTGCGCACCAGAAGACACCTGCCTTGCTGGTCTCGCTGGAGTCCTACTCTGACCCCCACTGATAAGATCCTCCTCTGCTATGAGGGCCTTTTGGACGACATCATGTAAGGCTTGAGGCATCAGACTTCTAACCTTTGCATGTATGCTAACATTAAGGTCGAATACGAACCTATTGACCTTAAGTTTCTCAGTATTAAGATGCAGAGCATACTGAAGCAGCTCCATAAAATGAACCTCGTACTCGGGCACCGTACAGTCGCCCTATCATAAGGCATTGAACTTGTTGAGTTGACTCTCAAAGACTTCCTTAAATATACCTCTCCTAGAACCGTTCCTCAAACAGTTCCCCTGACACATCATCCACGACCATGTTCAATTGCGGCAGGAGCATCTTCCATCATGGAGCGCTCCCCTTCAGTTGAAATACTACCATGCCTCGATGACAGAACTGTCTGCGACACTCGTGGACTTGAGAACTTGTCCCTCTTGAGCTCTCGGTGAAGGCTAACAATACTGGCTAGGGTGTGTTGTGGACCCTCAGGGGTACAAGTGCCCTGGCCTCTTCTCAGTACAGATGATGAATCGTGGCCTCTAAAAATCCCTGGAAGGACCTTGTCAGACCATCATCATCCCTTATAGTAATCAAATCCCTCCCAAGGACTTGTTCTTCCCCTAGTGGTTAGACTCCGATGGCACAGGCACTTCTGGAGGCATTACCCCTCCTTACTCGACACCACAGCGCGAACCTCTGTGGCATCCTGAGATCACTGCAAGGACACGTTAGAGTTTACTTAATGCTAGGTTATCACTCAAGGTTTTACTACAATAGAAAGCTTGGCGATCCACAGTCGCAGGGTTGAACCCGCTCTTATACCATATGTAATGCCCCCTAAGTTACGACTACAAGCGAAGTGAAAAGTGCATTTTTTTTTTTAAACAAGATGACAACAACGATTACAGCTAAACAACACATCTGACGGCGAGCACCACACCCACAGAACAGGAAACACAAAACTATGACTCCACGCACTGGCACAAGAGAAACTGGGCGAAACATGCGTAGAACAACAAGGAGATACAACTACCTGCTCGACACAAGCATGACCATGCCTACAAGCTAAGGGACAACATCCCCATCCTGACACAATGGCCTCGACGATCAGTTAATTAGAACCTCGATGGCATGAAAACCAACGCATGAAGGTGTCCCACCCCAAGCATGAACAACAACTAGAACGAACAAACACCCACAACGGGTAATACAGACTTTGGCCAAGTTATCCTTCGCCTCTATCCATTAGGGCGCACAATGATCCCCTCACCAGGAATCATGTCATCACTAGGTGATAGGCGTGACAACAATTGTGGCGCAACAACAAACTTGACTCTCAATACCTGCTAAAAACAACACATTAGGAGATCAAGCACTATCTAAACACCTGGCTACTAACCCTAGCACCCAACGACACGTCAACAAGACGAATTGGACATTCAAGCAACACCAAAATCCTTGTACAACCAATCAATCACACACCTTAAATAAAATTATTAAGGTACATATCTTTTTAAAAGAAAAACTCGCAATAAAGGATAATGGCAATATCGTTGATAAAGGTTAATACCAGATAATGGTTAACACCACTATTTTACAATTATTTAAGTATACAGATAATGGTTAACATACCGATATACCAATAAAAAAAAATCATTGAGAAAGGTTAAAACATATATCGTACAACCATATCTAAAGGTCAACCACTAAATTTAGCAATAAAGATAATGGTCGATAAATAACCAAAAATTTGCAAAAGGGTAAGGTTAAAGGTATCGTTGTGTAAGTTAAAAAAATGATGAAAATAAAAAGATGTCATAAACACCGACGGTCATAGGAACAATTAATAACATGCAGTCAAATAATAACAAGGCAATTAAAGTAGTCTACCATCACTGTCGTGGTTTAATTATTCAATTGTAGGCACATTAAATGGGGTAACACAATCTTATTAAAGTTGTTGCATGTAGTTATTACATGGATGTGGATACGTTGTTGTGACAAGTATTACAGTCACTGAATGATTGCTACCCAATTGTTGTGCGTAGAGCACTATGAGTTCGTTGTGCAACATGGAGAAAGCGTTGGCATAAAAGGATCACTAAACCTTCATAACATCCCTAGGAGATTTAGCCGTCATATACGACCTCAAGCGATTTAGTTGTTGTCCCTTAATATAAAAATTTTGCATCCAAGGTAACTTAACTTCGCAAGCATTTAATGTTCAGGCTAGCAAAGGATTTTAAGGCGCAAAGGCTAATTCGCTGCCACCTCAAGATAAATATTTTGTGTTGAGTGTTCCATAAGAAAGCGCATTCATCCAGTGGTTAAATGTTACCTCAAGGTTACAAAATTTTGGTGTAAATTGAAAAATGCAGAGGGATAAATATATTCGATAGCAGGGTTTAAAACCATTTTATTATCGGTCCCAATCCCAACTCCCCATCATTCACCAAATGAGATAGATCGCACACACGTCCCCATCACTCCCCACTCCACTATAACTGCATTCTTACACATACCCACATTATAACATTCTCTCATTCTAAGGTAGGGGAGTGAAAACAGAACTAACCCTTTTATCAAGTTCAAACTACTTTCTCCCTCACTTGAGTGAGATTCAGCCCAAGAAAACGTTGATTCACTCGATGATTGAGCTGGTCAAGCCTGGCCCACTAGTTCGCTTCCTTCCCACTTGAACTGGCCAAACATAATCCAGTTTCAATCGGAATCTATCGGGTTTAGACAGAGATTTGATTCTCATTCTATACGTATATAGATAGATAGAACTATCTATGCCATCGCGCTAAGACATCTCCTTGACTAACCATTAGTTGGAGCTTTCTCCGCTTGAAGCGAGGTAGGGGGATCAATGCTAGAACATAATTAAGAGCGAAAATGGGTGAAGAGGTGGAGAGTGAACGTAGCTAGTTTTGCATCCATTCTTTTATCATAGATGGAATTGCAACCCATCATAACATTAATACATTAAGGTTGGAATAGTTGGATCATTCAATGACAGGGAGGTTATCCTCGATCAGAGATTAATTCTATAATTTAAGAATAAGTAATAAAATTAACAGTGTAAAGACAATCATCATAGACCATATAACCAACAAGATCATTGTCAACAATGTTTATTGTCCGCAATGTTAAATCGCTAGTTATATCTCTGTCACACTGAATATAAAAGTTGGCAATGATTATTAGTTGTATAAATCGCTATCAAATGCGGAACTTAGTAACGCTATCCAACATAGTAACAAATCATCGACCTACATATAATAAGTTTATAGTCAAATATTACTCATAGAAACGCAGCCACATATTTGAATAAAACCACGGTCAATGAATAATATAAATCACTCTCATACCAATTTCGTTGTCTCTTATTAATTCTATGTCTAACAATGATATGATGTTCATTAATACGAAAATTTCTATGTAACATGCCAGAAAAACGCCCAGGAATAAAATCGTGGTCAACAATAAAATTTAAGGGGATTCATTGAGTAAATTTCTGGGTAGGATGTCGAGAATATCTAGAACCTAAAACGTAGAGATAAGTGGTTTAAAGCAGAGATATACATTCACACGGGAAAACGCAGAGGGTAACCGTTTAGAAGAGAATCAATCAAGGCAGAAAAATTAGTCATAAGAAGCGTAAGACCAATCACTCAGCCATGAATCAATCAACATAGAAAAATCCATCATAAGAAAGCACAAGACCATCAATCAACCAAGAACAATCAGAAGGGGTAGACGGCTGGGTAGAAACATTCGTCGCTCATCATCGTCTCATAGAAAGGCAGGGCATTTGGATCTATAGGTCTATTAACATCGAAGTGACGACCGTCGATCTGACTCATGGCCAACTGCCTAGGCGAGGACTAATGAGCTAGGGATGAGGGCGAAGTAAGAAGCACAACTCATCACAAAATCAATAAAACCATAGGACGGTCATGACATGCAGGGATCGAAAGCCAAGGAAATCAATCAACGAAGAACTTAAGGCTATGGGGGAGATTGAGTTATCAATTAAAATGCTAGGTCAATCATTTTCTTTACCCAATCAAAATACAAAACTAAAAGCATAAAGTATATTAATAATCTACCATGCAGAAATAAAGGAAGCGTATCGTAGCCCAAGTCACCCGCTCTAAGTTGTTGTCATGCACGCTCCGTGCAGCTCCCGCTTGCCGACTGATGAGACTTCACCGGTACCTCCCAGCCAACGCTAGGGGTACTCTTCTTCCCCCTTAGCCCCCCGAGCCGCAAAGGGGCCACGCACACTAACCAGAGAATCAACTAGCACCCAACTCGCCTCGCAAGGCCCAGCTACCACTCATCACTGAGCTGGGTATCCCAACTCCCACAAGCTAAATCAGTCAAGTCTGAAATTTTGCAGGGTAACGTTACACATCACTGAAGAGATCCCTCATCCTTCTCCTCCCTCCTTTATATAGATTTTCTAAGTCATTTACTTTCCCAAAATCCCTTTTAATTTATTGTTCAATAATTTAATTCATAATAATCCTCCATGTACGTGTGTCACCCATCCCCTTCATTTCACCATAAATTAATGTCATTAATTAATTAATTACTCCTATTTCCCTCACCCACCTAAAAGCATTCCTAGAATCGCTCCTAGGTGTCCCCATATTCCCTTACAAGTTTTAATGACTTTCCCCCTTACTAATTTACTAGTTGAGTTTAATTTAGAAAGTTCTTAAATGCTAGATACCTTACTAAGTTATACTTTCTGCTTTTTCCTTGTGTTTCCCCTTTCTTTTTATGATTCCCCCTTTTTCCTAGTTTCCTAATTCTTTTAGATTTCCCTCTTTCCCTTTTTATTTAAAACTCAAATTGGCAGGTGTAGAAAATTAACTTATTCCCCCTTTTTCTTTTTTTTTAATTAACATAAGTGACAAAATAATTATTTCCCCTTTTCCCCCTTTTTAAATTTTATCCCCCAAAAGATTTTTATAAATTAAATGAATTACTTACCACCTTCTCGTCACATGATTAATGATGGTTATCATTATTATGTATTTTTTTTATATAAATAGATAAACAAAATTATCACAAGTATCACTTAGACCTAGACTTTATTTTCCTAGGCTAGGCGACATTTTATTAGGGGAAATGTTTTAAATCTTTCTTATCACGTTATTCATCCTAAGGTCATCTAGGTTTATCCATTTATTAATTAACAACGCGACGTGCCCTTCAGGACGCACTATGCGCTCCAAGGGTGCCACTCACCTCATTTTGTTTCCCTTGCGCGACGGGCCCTTCAGGACGCACTACGTGCTCCAAGGGTGCCACTCGCTTTTTGACTGACTTGGTAGACATAAAAAAACCCTGGAGTCAATACTCCGCCAAGTGATCATGTGGGAGACTAAGGGCCTCTAAGGAATAAGGCCCTTGCCTTATTGCACGCCCCTTAGAATCATTGTGAGTGATTGTCACAGTCTGCCCTCACAACATCATGGGTCTTCTCGAACTAGGTAATCGTTAACCTACAGTTCGAGCCACAGCGAGAGTGCTAGTAGGTTGTGGCAGGGCCGCTATCCACACCTCTCTCTCAACGTCTTTGGTAGTCGTGCGTGACCCCTCTACTCCACATGTGAGTCTAGTCGGCAAGCTATCATCAGCCTACATCACGAATGAATCATGTCAAAAATAATATATGTAATCATATCATCGAATCAGATGCAAAAATGCCATATATATACAACAATCAAACCCAATAGTCCACTCCCTGACTCAATCCAGAGTCCAAGGTGTTTCATCGATGCCTCTGCATCCTCAAGGTCCAAAATCCTACACACTCAGGAGAACCGAGTCAATAGCACATGTCTAAGTCAATACAGCGAAATATCATATAATCACATCCATAATGCCTCATAAT
The DNA here is from genome assembly GCA_009831015.1 of Picea engelmannii. Classification (NCBI taxonomy): domain Eukaryota; kingdom Viridiplantae; phylum Streptophyta; class Pinopsida; order Pinales; family Pinaceae; genus Picea; species Picea engelmannii. The sequence continues at coordinate 692,809 of ML784967.1, read as the reverse complement.
CATAGTCAACAACCATTAGTATAATAATACGGATCATTTGCAAGCAAGTGTCCTCAAGGAATAAGTTCACGCAGTGTGCGCAAGAGCGGGATGTTACAAATTTTAAATGTAATAGGTTTAGGATTTAACCCTAAGAAAAGATACACCAACATGATGGAATTTAAGTAGAAATCAAATGTTATTTTCCTCCAAAAAAAAAAGCAATGATGGAGGGAGGTGGATTATAAATCAAAATAATTATTTTTTCTTGAGGTGGGACTTTAAAGTTATTAAAGGAAATCAACAAGGATTGCCATTGGATGGAATCCAACTTCTATTTTCATGGATCTACTACTTTTGGAAAAATGTCATAGCCTTTCCTTACATTCAAAGGAACAAAATACAATCTTCAAATTTCTCAAAATGCATGCCCCATCTACTATGCATTTGGTGTAGCGTGCCCCAGTTTTGAAGACATAGTCAAGGAAGCAATTAGACACTAACAAGGCATCTACACATAACCAAATAGAAAAAATATCAAAGATGTTATTGAAATCACCACATTTTTTAGTAAAATGGTTTCAAAAGAAGAGAAGGAAAATCTTATGCAGTAGGTGACTAGTGAGGAATTCAATACCATATTAAAATCTTTCCAATATGATAATGCACTTGGGTTCAATAGTTGACTTGTTGAGTTTTAAATAGGATTCAATGATTTTATTGAGGATGATTTAAAGGTGAGAGAAGAGTCAAAGAATAGTGGTAAGATATGGGGGGATTTCAAGTTCATTTTTATGCCCGATACCCCTAAATCTTCAAATCTGAAAAGTTTGACCATGACAAGCCCATGTAATTCCATTACAAAATTATTGCAAAGTTGAATGCCTCTACGTTAAAATCTATTCTCTAGTAGTCCATATCCAAGGAACTATTTGGTTTTCGTGAAGGCAAATATTGATACACGATACGGTTGGGGTTACACAAGAAACACTATGTTCACTAAAAACAAAAATGCATCCCACTTTTGCAGTTAAATTTGACTTATCAAAAGCATATTATAGGAGGTCAACTAGATTTATATTATGATGTTCGTGATACACATTGGATTTAATCTATGGTTCATCAATTGGGTTGAGTAAATTTATTCCTTAGTTTGCTTTGCGATTTTTTTCAATTGGGAAACTTCTTTTTTCAAACCCTCTAGAAGCCTTTGTCAAGAGTTTCCACTCTCACCGTTTTTAAATAGTGGCAAAAGGAATGATCAGATTCATTCATTTCCAAAATCGGCCTTTGTCAAGAGTTTCCACTCTCACCCTTTTTAAATAGTGGCAAAAGGAATGATCAGATTCATTCATTTCCAAAATGGGTAAGGAATCCTTAAGAGTATCAAGGTGGAAAGGGATATCTCCATCACACATCTTTTTGTTGATGACGTACTTCTCTTTGGGAAATGATCAAGAGTACTAAAGGCTATGATTCTATTATCAAATATTAAAAACAGATGAGACTCAAATTTGTATGGTCAAACGATAAGGATGTATAGGGGTACCACTAGTCAATTGGAAAATAATATCTAAAAACCTACTTAGGTGGTTGGAGTCTTAAAAAAAAATCCTTATTTTCCAAATATTTGGCGAAAAAGAGGTTAACAATATGAATTTAGGATATCCCCATATCTTATCAATAAGAGATTTATAATATATAACTTACAAGTTTTTTTTGTTTAACATACAATATTTACAATGAAGAATTTCATTTGATCTCACGAAGGTGTTTTAACTTATTTTAACCAAGTTTGCTTCTAAAGATTCATGAGTTTGGCATAATTTTGATAGAGAAATATTCACTAACTTGATTCCAATTGCCCTCTTGATTTCATCATCCAATGATCTCTTGATATATTATAAAAATCTAACTTTATATTTGGAGCCAAGTGAGCTTGTACAATTCAAAGAAATATAAGTTTTAGTACAAATCAAATCTGTTACACAAATGGAGTGAGGGTTGACATAACCGGGATTAAATTGAAAATATGATTCCAAACTTCATTAATACAAGTTATTAGTCAAAGGAACTTGGCCAATACAAATTGACAATACTTAAATCATCTAGATAACAATAGATATGGTAACAACACATAAGGTGGACAACACTCTTGGAACAAAAAAATATAGTGTCTACATAAGGGCGCATAAAATGTATAATTAAATATTTGATACATTGTTTATTCAACCATTTTTAACATTCTATCAATAATATAAAAAATGGAAGATGCCAAAATACATATCTTTCAAGATTCTCTCAATGATTTCGAGAATAATTTATTCTCTATTGAATAAGGCCAACCAATGTTTTCTATTTCAAATCATATAAGTCACAACCTATCAAACTATTTGGCGATCAAATCATATTTATAAAAAAATTATCATTTATCCTAGGCAACAAGCCATTTATGTTTTTTTATTACCTTGAAAATTAAGCGACAACACCAATACATGAATGTCACTTGTGCATCATTGACAAAAAATAATGATAAATCATATATTACAACATTTAGAGAAAAATCAACCTTTCATAGAAATTAGAGAGAACTTAAAACACAAAACAATTGCATTGGAAAATATATTTAGAAATACAAAAAATATTTTCTTCAATTTGGTAAAAACTCTAATAAGAAAACACTATATACAACATGGTCTAAACACTATATACAACATGGTCTACCATCTGCATGTTGAAATACATGAACAAAAAAGGGAAAGTCTTAAAAAATTGTTGTTTGATATAAATACTTAACATGATTTCAAATATAAGTTCATGGTATTCCCAAGAGTATCAATGCTTGCATAAATATTTAGATGTAACGAATATTTTGTAAAAATTGAAATGCACAATCATGGATTTGACAAAAATGTTAAGAAATCCTATTATATATTCATGGAAAATTTTTATTTTTAGGCAAAAAGTATGTATAGAGAGAATTGTTATCATAAATTAGGCAACATTTTTTTTAATGAAAATATGAAAAAATTATCCTAAATTTCTTTAGAACTTTTAAAATCTAGCCAAATTGGCGAAATTTTGCTTAAAAAAAATAGTGAGGCCAACCACATGAAGGTGGAAGGTCGTTTGGTCACTCAACCACCCCACCATACATCACTCTCAATTCCTCATACCCAATCTATCTACTAGAAAATAATTGAAATTAATATAAACATTAAAACATGAACATTCCATAAGATGTATGAAGAAAAATCATAGCACAAAATATTTTCTATTAATAAAGTTGATCATTACAATATCATAGGGCCTAACAAAAATAATGTTATTCTTCATTTATTGTCTAGTCATATTATATTTAACCACTTCCTACATGGTTTATTATTTTTAAAAAAGATCATGAGAGGCATGTTCATGGCTTCATCCTCATTTATGTTTGGTGGAGGCTATTCATTTGTTGATTATTGTTTCCTACTGGAACACAATACAAGTCTCATGCCACATGCAGGATGAGTGGGACCAATATCGACTATATAAAAAGGTAAAATATATATAGTTAGTAGAATATAATAAATATTAGTAGAATATAATCATTAATAGTTCAATGTACATATTGAAATAATATTTATTACTTCGTTGACTAGGAGAAGTTGTGGTTTGGGAAATCTCCTCTTCTTGTCTCCTAGTATCCTCATTTATAATCTCTTCCCCTGAAACAATAGATTGTAAGTATGCCAAATTTGATCTAAATGTTCAATATGTTCATACATTTGATAATTGCACACTCATACTACCATCACAAGGTTGCTCTCCACCATTAAAAACACGAATACATTAAATTATAAGTAGCAATGAACCATAAATGTGATTACATTTAATGGTCATTCAGAATTAAGAAAAAGTATTTACCTGAACATTCTCCAAGGGCCTTTGTGATTCCCCCCCACCTTCCACATGTTCAACTATGACTTGAAGCCCACACTTGAACACAAGTTTCATTTATTCTTCAATGGGTGCTCAATTGTGGAAATCCCCCTTGAATTCCATAACAATATCACAAATTTTAATTATTCATTACATTGAAATAAAAGTTGGAATATCCCAATAATGAAATGGTTTAATTATTTTCATTCTTACAAATCTGACAATTAATTTTAGGTATCCACCTTGACCAAGTTTGTGTTGGCCATGTTTCTATAACCCAACATGGGTGCCTTGGAGGTATCTTTGTGCCTATGAAAAGTTGTAAGGTGAGATAATGCAATTTTTATATTGAACTTAAAAAATTTGCATATTCAATTAAATTTAGCATGTTATACCTCCCCCCATCATGCGAAAACTTTCCTTATTTTCTCATCCTCTTATCATTTGTGTTCTTTAGGAGATCCTTCCACTCCCTTTTAGTAACTATAGAAGGTTGCTCATACATGGGTTTTTTTCTAGGTTAATCCTAGATGTATCTTTGATGGTTTTCAAATATTTACCTGCTAGAGCTCGATTATTTCGGTTTGGTTGAAAATATCACAAAAGAGACTAATCATGCAACCCATAAACTTCTTCAAATGATCCATAAATACTTAGATGTCAAATTAGTTCTTAAGAAAACACTAACATCAGACCAGATTCAGGAAAATGAAGATCATTATGACTATTTGCAAAATAACATGTGAAAACGCTTACTTATCCATAAACTTCATTCACTAGTAATAACTTGTGGAAATAAGAATGCCAAAATAGTGAGAAATAGAGAAAACAAGAACAAGGCACATTACACAAGTTGTTAACAAAGTTAACCCATCTTGGGCTATGTCTCTGGGTCCACTTCAAATCGAGAGAATGCTCAATTAATGCTCAAATACTTGAAATAATAATGACTCTAACTTGTGTTTTTACAATGACCTCCAAATTTGTTGTTGAACCCCAGAAACAGAGGTCACTACTGAATTCCCCTCAAAATTATGAGAAAAATGGGTATAAACACTCTATAATTCTCTCAAAGAACTCTATGGCATGCAAATCGAGACCAAAATCAATTCAATCCAAGTTCTTGGCATGAACTTCGATGCAACAACTCTACAACTTGGCACACAATTCTCTGCCTTTTCTCATGGAACGCATTCCAATGTCATCAAATGGATGAGTGTGTGGTGTTTATGTAGGCTAGTTTAGGGGGTTGAACCCCACTCAACTCCATAGATTCCCGGAGAAAAAATAATTAAATTTAAATATAAAGATTCTGGTTGGTTTTAATGAACCATACTGTTGGCGCAACGGTTGGAGCTTATGGTTAAGTCATTAGAATATTCCTGAATATTCCTGTGGAGGTCTTGGGTTCGATCCATGCCAAGCCCAACAACATTTTATATCCCTTATCCAATATTGGCCAATCAGAGAGTGCCACGTGGCACTCTCTGATTAGTCGACTTGTTATACAGTCGACGCAATGTCAACGCATAGTCAACCTGCCAATTGGACGTACAGATTCCATGTGGTGACTTCTAATCGTTCCACTTTCCTATACGGATCTACCACCTAAATTCCATGTCATTATATGACTTACCACATGTCATCCTTGCAGTGATGCCATGTGGACCATACGAATGCCATGTGTCAAATTTTAACTTGTCTAATTGGGTGCCAAAAATGCCAAAAATGAGTGACATGTGGCAGAATCTCGTGTTTCCATGTCAGCATGCTGACATCATCATGTGCCATGTTAGTTGTACGGATGGATACATGGCAACCTGTTGGCCTGCCACATGGCATTCCCATTTTTCCATTTTTTCCATGTTTTTGCTGAAACTTTGAAAAGTCGTAACTTCCTCATACAACATCTGTTTGAAGCGATTTATGCATTTTTGGAAAGATCTCATCGAGCTCTACGCAATGAAGTCACTTTCATTAGCATTTGAGATGATATTTTTTTAGCGTTCCAGATCCTCCTAGATCATCAAATGAGAAGGTTGTTGGTTGAATAAGGTATGAATGGTTGGCCCAAAAAGATCTAATGCCTTCTCATATAGGTGTTTCCAAAACACATTATTTGCTTCCAAAATAGTAATATTATCATTATTATATAATAAAGATTAAAAAGTACTACAAATCTATGACATTATGGAAAATAAAGACATTAATAATTACCTGGGATTTTTGGTTGCTTCAATCATATTAAAATTTTGTCCACCATAATCTTAGTGTATAGTGTCCCAATGCTATTTATGCATGTATCTCTAGGAAAGCATTCACATGACCTAGGAATGGGGACACCACAATTGCTTCCACCAAAATTTGCATGCTTTTCCATGCCATGGGTAGGGGTACCATGTGAGCCACTAGAAGTTGTGGGAGTATCATAGGCAGTTAGAGGAGTGATGAAGGGAGGAAATGGGGGAGTGTGAGCATGAGACAAAAAGGAAAATAATATGGTGGGTATGTAACTGGTGGTGGGTGGAGGATGTGATGCCATAGTTGATGCCCTACAACTATTACCAATAATGGCCTTAAGAAATATCAGAGAATTCTACACCTGAAAAACCATTTTTTTGTTTAGATGGATTAAATCAAATTGAAAAATATTGAATGTAATAAATCAAACAAGTTAAAAGTCAATGCATACTCAATATGTTCTAATTCTATCGATCAATATGTTGCACTTATGCAGAACATCCTTTGAGTTAGAGTAAAATAATGCAATAAATTATTTGTTGGTCTTTTTGATAACCTCGTGAATAGTGGATTTCAAGTTTGGGTCATCAAAAAAGTCATTATCATCACCCATGTTGGGATCATGGGTGGAACACTAACAATAAACAACATGTAAATTTGATTATGTAAATTTGATTATAAGATTAATAAAAACAAATAATAAAAATTTAAAGAGTTGCAAGAAATTGAAGAGATATATGATTTTACAGGTGCATCTGCAAGTTGCATGGGCCCCTTCCTACAATCATCTAACCAAATATTCAAAACAATGTTAATTACATCAAAAGAATAAATATGATATATTAACAATGTTCAAGATAATTAAAAATTAAAATTTATTGATTAGATATGTAAATAATAAAACATAAGCATCCCAATGATAGCAGGTTGTATTTTTATTTGATTCAAATCATAATTTATCAATAAATCCTCCCCTATTGCTATTGTTTTTATTGCACAACTTGATTTACCTCATGTCCCCAAAATACGCAAGTAGGAATATTTATTGTTATCTTGGTCCATGTATTGTTTATAAACCCCACAATATTTATGGAAGTTTTTGGTCTTCCATCCATATACACTATCACTCATTTATTTTGATTAGAGTATTTTAGTTATATATAGTTTGTAGAAACTGCAAATCTATGCATACTTCACATATATTAGGCCACCCTAATCCAAACTCCATAATTTCAACATGGTTTGACATACTCCATCAATTTACCTACTCCACCATATTTGACCTTTATTCCATCCATGGAAAATAGTCCTAGACCATGTATAGACATTGGATCAATTCAATCAATTCTCTCATTAAGACAAAATCTAGTGTCTAACTCTGGAAGTCATTTCATTTCCCACCCTTTGATTAGATGTTTGTACCTAAATATCATCTTGTCTTAACATCATAACAACATGTCCCTCCTTCAACACAAATTTTTTTTACATGTCTACAAAATGTTATTCTAGCCTCTGGTAGATCTCACCTTGTTACATCTAGTTGATGTCTCACTTTACCATATTCCTCCTGAATTATCCTCGTTCTCTGAAGACAAATCTGACAAATACCTAATTGGTGGAATCTACAACTAATCCAATGATAATATAGAGTAAATTCTATGTTTTTAGTATGCTTATAATACCTTACAATTGAACAAATAAATACTCATGGAGGCCATAACTTTCTCATACATATTCCAATTGAGGCTCTCTTTGAACTGTTGGAAAGTCTCCACATGTAATAATCCATGGGGAAAATTGATATGTTTATTATGACATTTTCAACTCCAAGAATTGTTTTTTTAGGTAGAAAACAAGCATTTTTCAATTTTATCCCTGCTCAATGTGGGCCCATAACCCCTCTTTGGGGAAAGAATCTTACCTATTTAATTTTGTATAAATGCACAACTCTTGTTTGTATTTTCACACTTTGTGATAATTCATTCATTGTAATCTCTTGTTCTTGGATCGACAAACTATCTTATGCTTAGGTTATTTATCTCTCTAGCACACTTGTGTTGGGGTTTATGGTTTAAAGTATCTTTTACTTGAAGGGACATTTCTTAGAGGTGATGAAAATCTATAATATAAGAGACAAAAGGATAGTGTTGTGGTATTGGGTGGAAAAGAAGCTACTTGATATCCCTTAGCTTAAAATTGGGGATTTTTAACATGGTAAGAAGCCCTAAAAATAAAGAGAGGGTTCTTCCTATTTTTTGGTGCAAGGGAGAGAAGGAACCATAATATCATTTAAAGTGTTGATTGGATTTTTGTGATCCTAATTCCAAAACAAGAGACCAATTACATCATGAATGATTTACTTATTTCTAATTTCACCAAAGAAAATACCATATGATAAAAATTAGTCTACTAGGTGATATTGTCCAACTCAATTTTCTTTTGCATTCAACTACTCTAACATCATATAGATAAATTAGGTAGTTGGATAGCCTACACTTTTTGGCCAATACCTAATCACTTCAAACATCACTTTGGGAAATACCTTTCATCTCCACTAGCAATGGTTATGTGCCTTATATAAAGACTTCAAGTAGTCTTCGAATCATAGAGAGGGTGCAGAATCTAGTCCATAGACTAAAACCGTAAATAAGTTTGGACTTGATATGGATGGAATAATTTCGTTACATGTATCACTTATTTAAGAACTTATGGAAAGTGATTTGTATCCATTATGAGAAGGTTTAAGAGAGTAATTGAAGAGTTTGAATCTCAATATTGTAGGAGAATGAATCATTTAACAAGTATTTATAATTCAAGGCAGTGAGAATAGTGACAAGCTACAAAATTTAGAGAAGTGAATAGGAATAAATTGAATCAAATTTATCAAATTTTCAAAGTAATTTTAGCTTAAAAATGCAATCGAAATAATTCAATCCATCCAAATAGATTATTTGAGAGAATCATACTCTGTGTATCTTCCAAGTTCTCTCAAATAACTCTGAGCTAATTTTTCGAGATCAAAAGAATTATAAGAAAGATATGAAGTTATGCAGATTTACATCGATTGCATTACATCTAACTTATTAGAGATTAAAATATACAATGTCATTCCCTAATCATGCTAAACTATTTATAAACTATTTATGATATATTATTAAAGGAGTGATGGATGATAATTATCCATGACTCAATAATGTAATTCCTCTACGAAAAATTTTAAACATGCAATTTAACTCTTGCAACTCATTAAAAATATATAAATAATACATCAATATCAATAAGAAAACAATAGATTTATATTGTTACTATTATAATATCTTGTGCAAGGATTTGTCAAAAGCATTAGTGTTGTGGCTTAAGCATATTCTACCATAAATGGAACAAAATAACTTTGTTTATGAAAAAATTATTGATAGTATAATCATCATTAAGCAAGCCATGAAATGTCCCAAACCAATAGGTGAAAACAAGTCATTTGGTCAAGATCCATGTGCATCCAAGGATGGTTTCCTATCAACTATTCATGGTCCATGACAATGGATGGTAGGCCTATAGGATTTGGTCACACTAAAACAAAGAAAAAGCCTTATCACAATGAAACAACACAATGGAACCTATTGTAAATACGAGTTATTAGTGTAATAATAGAGTCGAGATTATTCAAACAAAGAGTGGGTGCATAATCAATACCATAACCACGACGTAGTGATAATCAATAAAAAAAATTAGGAAAACAAGAGATTGTATATTATCAATTATTATGCATATCCAAACATAAAAATAAACCAATGTAATTGGTTTAGAAATCATTGATTCAAAATGGATCCGAACTAGGATGATGGTTGTAAAACTCAATATCTAAATGTAAGTCAAAAAATTAATGAAGATTAGACAAGACATAAAAGACAATGTGAGAAATTAGAGGGAAAATAAAGAAATAAATAAAAATAACAAATGAAAATAGGAGAAAAAGACTAAGGAATGGGAAACGAAAGGGTAGGTTTGTTGTCCTTCCCATTACCCTAGATCTTCCTATTTATTCTTGTAATTTCACTCTTAAAGGGATTTTATCTGACTTCTAGCCAAGGAGAGGAGGATGCATAGAGAGACATCTAACTGCATTGTAAATTTGATTGCCAAAATATGGCTAAGAAAACCATTCAATGTCGGGGGTTTTTCTTCCTTTGGGTTTCCCTGGGTGAAATCATCGTGTCCATCATGTGATTGATGTTATGTGTGGTGAAAATATCATATATGTGCTAGATATGTTTCCCTTCATTGTTAATTGTTTCCATTGTTTTAAGTGGAAGCTACTCTATGTTAATGGTTGTCAGGAATTTTTTAATGGTGTAACAATTTGTTTCTCAATTGTGATTCAGGAATTATGTCATGGTTTCACTTTCCATTTTCCTAAGATGAATCCAAGTAGCTTTGGAATACACACCATTAATTTTACTATGATATTGAAGATCAATGGCTCAAATAATATCGTTGTTGCACTATTGTAGAGAGTTTCCAATTTTGGTTTTCTTTGTTTATTGACTATTGGAGAAGGGGAAAATGTTTTTCTTTCTTTCCATAGATGCTACAAGCTATCATCTTGTTTTTTAAAGGATCAATTTCTTCTTGTAGTCATTTAGAGACTATGCATTGTCCCAATAAGCAATTAAATCCACCTATAGGTTGAATTTGCAATGTTGGGGGTTGTATGTGGGTTGTACAGGCTATATTCCTAGCAGACCAACAACCTCTTCCTCCTAGGGGTTTCTCTTCCTTTGCATGCATGTGAGTGGATGGAATTTTCCATTTTGTCACATATGTTGGAGTAGTAATTTGTGCGACATACTCAGAGACTGAATTTTGTTTTAATTATTGTTCCCTTAACAGTTTGGCATTGATGTATTTGTTCTATTCACTACCTTTTGATAAATCCAATAATCACATAATTATTTAACTTTCATACCATACAAATACAAATGAGAGTGGTCATGTTATGATGTTTCTTGGCTTGACATTATTATTACCGGTTTCACCTTTTATTAAGTGCTAGAGCTGCATATATTAGTATTTGAGCTTGAATAGTCTTGAAGCTGATATAAGCTACTACCTATGATGGTAAAGATAGTTCATTACTCTGGTTTCATTGCACTTGTATTGTGTATAGTAGTAATACCCTATCTATCACATTGGTTATGATTACTCTTATTCCATAACTAGTATGACATATGTGTTTACGGATAGAACATAACTTGATTCCCATTGGTTATATTCCAATAACAAAGAGTTGCAGCGTGATTAAAGCTAAGCTATTACATGGGTTGTGTTAATATGATAATATGATCTCCATTCTAAAGCATTGAGTGAGTGAGAACCATAGCGTAGCAATTATCATTGTTGAATTACAATTGAATAATAATTAAAGAGGCAAAAGCTAGTTTTCATTTGAAGTAGACAATTGAAAGAACGCAAATCCAATCCATTGAGATGAGTTTTATTTCATGCACGATTTACATAATAAATCCTTTTCTCACATGTATTAACCGATATCCATTTCATATATGTGTTTTGTTTATCTGCCAACTCATATATGTGTGGTTGAAACGGTAATCAAGTTGAAGGGAGTTTAGTACATACACATGTCAATTTGGTATGAGATATGTCAATCCCTTGTAATGTCATTGCATTCTAAATTTTATTTATTGAAGATAGCTTGATTCAAGTCTTTAGTTTTTCTTGGAAGAATATAAACATATCGATTAGCATTTGTGTGTATTGGTCCATTGCGCTAAGTTATTGATTGTCCAAACATGGCATAGAAAGTTGGTAGCATTGTTCATTTTTTCTAGAAATAAGTTCAGAGATTGTGTATTATTATCTTAACACCAATAGAGGTTGATCTACTTCCAATAACATAAGCAAAGTCACTTAACTCGTTGATGGTTATTATTGTCCTATGGTACCAAAGTAGTAACCAAGCATGACCAGATCCTTCATGCCCATACAACGATCAAAGAAGCATAATCTCAACCTTGATCATCTTGATAGATTCAGTTTATTTGGATACCAACATGCAAAGGAGTTGCACCAAAGAAAAAGTTCTTAGTGGCATGGTGTTTACAGAGTTTTGGTTTTTATTAGACTGATAACTTTTGTGTTGTTAATTGGTTGATGTGTGTAGATTACACCAAAAAGAAATCCATACCTCTAATATTGAAGAGTAGTTGCACTCAAAACTAAACGGGGAATAGATACCTTGTAGCCATTTAGAGAATATTAATCTCTACATAAGTTAGAGAAACATGGGCCTAAAAATTAATTCCAAAAATTATGTGTTGGTGAAGCAAGTGGGATATAAGTCTTTTGTATATGGACCATATGGTATTAGAGTTGTTGAATCCTTGATGGTGATGTAGTTGCGAAAAAATTGCAAACCTAGCATGGGTAAAGAAAAAAGAGAGAGGTTGGAAGACTTGCAAACCACCAATCCTCAACTTCAAGAAGAGATCATGCACTTGAAGAAGAGGGTACATATGTATAATTGACAGATGGAAGAGATGGCGAACCTTGAGACCTCGACAAGGCTATTTCCATTGCTAAATAACCAATTTGATGAATTTCAAGGCTCCCTCACTATGGTCTTGGAAGATTGGGACAAGCAGAGTGTGCAAACTATGCAACTGGGAGAGAAGGTCATCCAGATGTATAGATGACAAGATGATAGGCTCACTCAGATGGGATGTGATGGGAAATGTCTAGGAAAGAAAATATAAAGCATCTTAAGCCCCATTGTATCTAAATCAAGAGTCAAACATGAAGGCCTAGGTTTCAATGGTGAAAAGGAAAAGGCCACAAACAACAGACCACATTTGTGAAGGAAATGGACATGGAAGAATTGACCCGCTCATTATAAGAAAGAGCATCAACAAATAAAGGTGGCAACACACATCCACTCAATCCTTCTTGTGGTCGATTGCAAAATGACAGTGATGAATAAAGTGCAAAGATTCAACCTGCACCAACACTTAGAAGAAGTGGAAAGCCAATTAGTTGGGGAAAGAAGGAGAAGAATATCAAGATGCTTACATCAAACATGACATTCCTTACTTGTCATTGTTGCAGGAAGAAAGGTTGTAACACTGCTAGCTATTGGTACTCAGAGGCATGTCCATTCTATGGGAAGAAATGTCATCATGAGGCATCTTTCTAGGAGAAGCAAGTTGCTTGACACAAGCTAGATTTTTATTAGAGGATGAATGACAAGAAGACTTCCCTAAACCAAAAATGAATCCAAAGGCAAGGGGAGAAAAGGAGTATGTCAAGCAATCCATACAACAATGCCATGAAAATTTTCTACCAATGCAAGTTGAGTAGGAATTCAGAAGAAATTTTTTAGCGACTTGATATGGAGCTTCAACCTGAGAACCAAACAACTAAGAAAAGAGTGTGAAAAGTGAATCCTAACATAGATAAAGAACTCACTGCATCTCCAAATTAAGGAAATAAAGTTGAATAAAGGGGCATAGAAATACCAAAGGTCAATAACACCAACAAGGTGGTTAGTGGGATGATGCTAAGGGTAGCTCCAATCCAATTATTTATTTTTATCTTCCAAAAGAAGATTCCCTTCTTGGAGATGTATTCGAGATTGGTGTAGGGAAGTCAATGGCATTCCCTTGTCCTTGTATTGTCCAAATCTTGAGGCATTCTCTTTCCCTCAAGATTGTATCTGATTGATGATTGTCACCCACTTCCATACATGTGTAGGATTCACAAAATGTTTCAGTGGAAGAAGTTGTTATGATTGCACACCAAGGAAGACATTCAAGTGATGTTGTAGAGACAGAGTATCGGTAAGCACATGCCAATATTAAAGAGTCGTTTCCATACTGAGAAGGAATTGATCCCGGTAGAAGAAGATAGACCAAACTTCTTTTTGCGAAGTTACTGCACGATGATATAGGTTCTAGGATGTCATAAACACAAACCAAAATTTGAATTGGCTTGATTGACTTCCAAGATGGACTATCTCCAAGTCTGAGAAAGATGAGAACAAATTATGATTGTAGAGTTTGGATCTGAGATTTCTTAGAGCTAAGAGTTAGTGAGCATACATTTGCAATATGGGAACACATAAACCAAGAACCAGAGCTAGTAGCTAGAGCCATGAGCCAAAGACAGATCTAAAGTTAGAGATATAGCTAGGAGAGAGAGAGAGTTAGAGCCATGTTCTTGAGAAGTAGACAAAAGGAACATTGATCCATATTGGTTTTCTCTAAGCCTTTGGAGACCAAAATCCTCTCAATGGGGAGTGTGATTCGAAATGGATTTGAACCAAGATCATGGTTGTAATACTCAATACCTAAATGTAATTCAACAATTAATGAAGATTAAATAAGACATAAAAGACATTGCAATGTAAAATTAAATGAGACAAATGCGAGGGAAAATAAAGAATTAAATAAAAATAGAAAATGAAAATAGGAGAGAAAGACCGAGGAATGGGAAATGAAAGGTTAGGCATGTTGGCCTTTCCATTACCATAGTTATCCCTATTTCTTCTTGTAATTTCACTCTCAAAGGTATTTTTGTTGATTGTTGGCCAAGGAGAGGAGGATGCACAAAGAGTTATCTGAATGCATTGTAAATCTGATTGTTGAAATATGACCAAGCAAACCATTCCATGCTGCTTTTTTTCCTTTGGGTTTCTCCAGGTGAAATCACTATGTCCATTATGTGAATGATGTTATGCATAGTGAGAATATCTTATATGTGGTAGATATACCTCCCCTCTTCATTTTTAGTTAGTGTATGTGATTTTAATGGAAGCTACTCTGTGTTAATGTTTGCTTGGTAATTTTTAATGGTGTAAGAGTTTGTTTCTTCACTATTATTGATGAATTATATCATGGTTTCACTCCCCATTTATCTAATATGAATCCCAACAGCTCTGGAATGCACACTATTCATTTCACTATGAGATTCAAGATTAATGGCTAAGATAATATAGTTGGTGCACTATTGTAGAGAGTTTTCAATTATGGTTTTCTTTGTTTATTGACTATTCGAGAAGGGAGAAATGTATTTCTTACTTTCCATGGATGCTACATGCCATCATCTTGTTTTATGAAGGATCAATTATTACCTATAGTCATTTTATAGATCATACACTACCCCAACAAGCATTTGAATCCACCTACAGGATGTACAAGTCAATTTTGTAGTCTTGGGGGCCATACATGTTTTATGTTCAACACACCAACAACCACTTCCTTCCTATGGGTCACTCTTCCTTTCCCTACATATGAGTGGATGGTATTTGTTGTTTTGTCCCTTATGTTGGAGCGGTAATTCATGCCACATAAGATCGATTTAGTTCTTTAAGAGTGAAAGAGATGGCTACCTAGAGGGACATGTTAGGATTGGAGGAATAATACATGATGTTGGGGTTGATCTAATTTTTATTTTTGCTAGATCAAGAGGTATAGACATTAATACCTTTACTAAGATTCAAAAAAAGAGCAAGGTATCCAAAATGAATCCCTCTTGAGTTTGAAAATGTGGTAGTTGAGGGAGACTCAAGTGTGAACATTTTATTGGGCGACTCCATTTTGAATATATAAAGAATTATAAATTCAAGTCAATCTTAGGAAACAAAAAAATAATTCTTAAACTACTTTAGGAGGTAACTCCAACACACATGAGGCCAACAACAAACAAACTCACAAATCCACTGGCAAATGAAGGAGTGACTCATCAAGGGGAGGAGCTCAAGTGGAAATACATATGATCTTAGCAACAACATGAAGATTGAGGATTTGATCAAACTTGATAGAAACATGTGAAGGCCTCCAACCAAACACTAATTTTGAAAGACAAACTAGCTCCTCTTCCCATTTTGAACAACAATCCTATGCTCTAATAAATAATAATGATTCCCACCCCAATTGGTCATGCAAACTCATGGATAACGATTTCTCCTACTATTGATCCCGATACTCCTTTGAGGAATGATCTTCTATGAGTATAAAAGATAACAATCTCGACCATCCATAACAGTAGGAAGTGGTGGCTTCATGGATGGAGAAGGTATCTCAAGGGAGATGGACCTCGAGATACTATAGTTATGCACTAAGAATGGTGTAATCTTTATATTTATGTATCGAGAATGGTGTAATATTTATAGTTATGTATTGAGAATGGTGTAATATTCAAGTGTCTAAGGTCATATTAGTAATGCATTTTGTCAATATAATGGCCGAGATTATCATTTATTGTAATACTATGTTATGATTAAAGTTGACTTAGTCATAAGGCTCAACAATCATTTTGGATAGTACATTATACTTATATGGGCCTATAACCCTTTTTGGCAAGACATCCTACTTGAACTCAAACTTCATTTATAATATCATTGTGTGATCATACAATATTTTTTATCATTTAAATAAGGCTCTCTAGTATAAATGTTTTAAACCTATATGCATAACATTTTTGGTGTTTTTTTGCAATGGAAATATTTTATCTTTTACGTGCATTTTGCATCTCATGTGTAGCACACTCATGCTTGGGAATCCTTCTCTATTTATGCACTTTTTAATCAACAATAGCATGCTTCTATAGTACTAGTTTTTCCTCTTTTTATTGCAGATCTTTTTGTTGTCGTTTTGGTTTCATTCAATCCCCTCATTATTTTTGTGATCTCAACATAGTCTCAAAGTAGGTGTCAACCATTTTCTACATATTTAACTACTAGTTAGGTTTTCTTCTTGGTTGTTCATCTTGGGATACTTTTTTTATCATACTTTGAAATATGGAGGAATCTCTAAATCAATATGTTTTTTGGGTTTTTTTCATGATGTTATTGTTCATTGGAAAAGGCACCTTGTTTGAGGTTGTTTGGGATGTTGATTTTTATTTTAGGAATTTTCAGTAGCATATCTGATATTATGGGCTGGTCACATCATTGTTATTTGTGACTATGTAACTAGGGTTTCAAATCACCCTTTCACTAATTTATTTCAGAATATTTTTCAGCCACAATTTTTGGAGATTTTTGTCTACTAGCATTACACTATGGGTTGCATAACTACGGTTTCCAAATTTGTTCTCTACAAGTGATCCAAATATTATTGTTTGGAGGCATTTACCTAATTATTGTAGATCTAGATTTTCGTGATTTAGGCTGTCCTAGAGTTTTATTTATTATTCACAATGCACTTAAGTTATATGATTTGAAAATTATTGGTTAGTGACATTGTATCTTAAGGTGTGGAATTAGGGTTTTGTTGGATCATCTTTTCGAAAAAATATTTATCTAGATCTCTTTGCTAAGGATTGTGATGTCCTAAATACAAAAACAATAGACTGCAAATTTCTTGAAAGTGTTGGTACTATTTCCTTCTTTGGTCTATATAGGGGATTCTCTAAAGACTTTATAGCCTTCTTTGTTGAACCTAATGCCTTCAAAATAGCTCTTTTCTTTGTTCAACAAAGTTACTTATATTTAAGCGTGTATGATACAAAGGAACTTTATATGCAATAGTTGTCATACGAAGTGTTGTGTCTTGAATTCTTGTTTGACGTGTCTTAAAGGGATTGAAGATCTTGCATGAAAAATAGTTTGTGATGGGATCTTCTAGATAATACCACTTACATAGTTTACAATGCACAACTTTTTGTGCACTCTACATATGTCTTTGATCTTGTTGAGATTCAACAAGAAGATCCTATTGAAAATTATGCACCTACACTAGGATGGAGCCTCAAGCTGTTTTTAGGTGGAAGTCTATTTTTAGATGATGAGCAAATTCTATTTATAGATGATGTCTATTTATAGATGGTGAGCCAATTATATTTATAGATGTATGTCGACTATTATTATCCCTTAATAATAATTGGACAATAAATATTAGTTTATTCTCAATGAGCACTTGGAAATAGTTAACTGAAGTGGCAAATCAGTTAGCTATAGGAAATTTGAGTTCAAAGGTTGACTGGTGGGACATGCAAGTCGAATTAGTTGTAACTGAGTGATTCAAAGTTGTAACAGAGTTGAATGTGTAGTTATGTGAGTTGTGAAGTAGTTTAACTCAATTAAGCTCAGTTGTACTAGTTGTAACTGAACTTACACTAGCGAGAGATCAGTGAATTAATTATTAATTAATTCACAATCAGTGATCTCACATGCAACTGAAGATTTACCATTGTTAACTACATGCATGTCAGATCTAGTGGAGACCCAGTTAAGATAACAGATGAAAGGGACAGTTTGACTATCAATTGTGACATTAGTGAGTGCACTCATGAAACCACACACACATTGGATGTGCCCATGAGGAATGTGCAGCCTAGGCAAGAGGGATTCATTCCTTGCAGGGATTTCCATTAACAGGGATTGCGCGGAGGAGGCAGGATGTCTGGAAGCAGTAAATTGGCACATGAATTTGTCAATTTTTGTATGACAATGTGAGACGATTGTATATTGCACTGGCATCTCTTGGATTAGAGTTTTGTATGAGATTGTTTCATGACCATGATATATACATAATATATGATAGTGGGGTTTTTAGCTTTATGGTTTCCCGGTAAAAACATATGTGTTATGTGTGATTGATCTTTCTTCTTGATATTGCAATTGGCGATTGTGTTTTAAATTCCGCAAGAATATTTGTAGAAGCGATTATGTATTTAACAGTGGCATATAACTGTTAGATCAGGAGAATCCAGGCAATATATAATTTGTATTAAAATTTCTACATGGTATCAAAGCACAGAAAATTGCAGAAGCTGAGTTTGTGATTGGATAGAATTTGAATTTGTAGAAATAATTTCTTGGTGCTACAGTTGATTCAAGATCGAAATGGATTTTAATGGCTTGAGGTTAGAGTATGCACTCGAGGGTAGCTCGAACAACATTGCTTGGAAGGACAGGATGGAGTTAGTACTCGAACACAATGGCTTGAAGGAATTCATTGACAAAGATGTTCCTAAGCCAGATGTTGCAGACACTGCAAATCTTGATGCATGGAAAAAGAAAGTGGCAAAGGCGAGGAGGATCCTGTTGGAGGGAGTACGAGACCACATTGTCTCAAATTTCCATGGGAAAGCCACACCATATGCAATGTGGAAGGCTTTGACGAATCTATTCCAAAACAACAACGACCATAGGAAATTGGCACTCAAAGATAAACTCAGGAAGATCAAGATGGATAAGGGCGACTCCATTCCAAAACATCTCACGAAGTTTGTCCAATGTCGAAATGAGCTGGGGAGTGTGGCAAAAACAGTCATTGATGATGATTTGGTGAGCTTGGCTCTCTTAGGACTTCCCAAGAGTTGGCACAGTTATCAAGGCTTTGCCAATGGAAGGGAAAAATTGCCAGATTGGGAACGACTATGGTCGAATTTGGTGCAAGAGGAGTTCAAGCGGAACACCAAAGATGGCTCTTCATCAAAGCATGATGATGAAGAGGATTTTGCTTTGGATTCCAAGGAAAGGAAAGGGAAGGGGAAGAAATTCCATTCAAAATCCGAGTCTAAAGGCAAGAAACTATATTTGTCCAAAGTGAAGTGTTTTCACTGTCACGGACTTGGGCATCTCGCTACTAACTGTCCGCAAAAGAATAATAACAAGAAGGTTGTTGGAGTTGTAGCTGGTGAGGCCCTTGTCTTGCAATTTGAAATTGACTTCTCCTTGATCGCATGCATGGCGTCAATTGCATTGGGATCGGTGTGGTATTTGGATAGTGGCGCTTCCTTCCACATGACGGGAGATAAGGAGATTTTCAGTGACTTGGAGGAGAGAGATCTCAAAATACATATAGAGATGGGCGGTGATGGACGATACAGTGCGACTAGCATTGGTACCATCACCTTTCAGAGGGATTTAGGTAAACCATTTCAATTGAAATATGTTATGCATGTTCCAGGTCTGAAGAAAAACTTGGTCTCAGTCGCAATGTTGGAGGACAGAGGCTATGACGTTGTTTTCAGCGATGGAAAAGCTTTCCTGCGACATAAAACAATGGGTCAAGTCAAGAAGATAGGGATTCAAGTTAAGAATCTCTACAAGCTGGAGGTAGATGGTTGCGCTGCCATGATGGGAAAGGCAGAAAAAGTTGTGAGCTAGGATGAGGGTGAATTATGGCGCAAGCGATTGGGCCATCTTCATCATGGAGCCTTGATTGGGCCATATTCATCATGGGAACACTTGCTCAGTTAGATCAGTGCAAGGGTTGGACCATGGGGAAGTATGTAAAGTCCACCTTTCATGAAAAGGAGAACCGTGCTTCGGTGATCCTGGAGAGAATTCACATAGACGTGTGTGGACCATTCTCGGTTGCTTCAACAACAAAACATAAGTATTATGTTATTTTTGTTGATGAATTTTGTCGTAAATGATGGATCTTCTTCATGCAAAAGAAGGATAAAAAATTCTCAAAGTTTTGTGAGTTTAAAGCATTGGTGGAGAAAGAGTCGGGGAAGAAAGTGAAGGCTCTGAGGAGCGATAATGGTGGATAATATATCTCTAACAAATTCAAAGACTTATGTAGCAAAGAAGGAATTCAAAGAGAACTCATAGTGCCTCATAACCCACAAAAAAATGGGGTCGTGGAGAGGAAGAACAGAACGATCGTGGGTGCAACACGAGCGATGTTGCATGATCAGGGCCTACCAATGCATTTGTGGGTGGAAGCATGCAACATTGTGGTTTATGTGCAAAACCGGTGTCCTCGTAGAGTACTTGGCATGAGTACACCTGAAGAAGCTTTCACTGGTAAGAAACCTGATGTTTCTCATTTTAAGATTTTTGGCTCATTTGTTTATGTGCATGTGACCAAGAACGCCAGAAAGAAGTTGGAGCCAACTGCTGAAGTTGGGATATTTGTGGGGTACACAGAAACACCCCATAATTATCGTGTGTATTTTCCTAATAGTAAGATCACTGTTATGTGATGGGATATAAAATTCAATGAGGGGAAAGCCATGCGGTTGTCACTTGGGAGGGAGCTAGACTTGCATGCAGAGGAGGAACTGTTGGTTCCCAAATATGAGCCTCAAGATGTGGATCAGCCACATGAGGAGGTTCATGGAGTGGAGGAAGCCACTCATGTAGATCCATCCATCAGAAATGGCAGAAAGCGCACCACATAAGCTAATAGATTGAGACTAGATGTTGCACAGAATGTAGGAGCCCCTACTTCATAGTGCAAACATAGACAATCTCTTGATCAATTTACTAGATACATGGTTCTCATGAGAAAATGTATTGTGAATGAACCATCTTCCTTTCAGGAAGCAGTGTAGGATCCCACTTGGGTTGATGCAATGGTGGAGGAGTATGACTCCATTGTCAAAAAAAGTGCATGGGAAATTGACCCAAGACCGGTTGACAAATCAGTGGTAGGTTCGAGATGGATCTACAAGGGTAAGCTTTTAATCAGTGTTCTTTATGTTGATGATTTAATATTGACTAGTGATGAGCAGCTGATACACTCATGCAAGGAGGACCTTGCAAAGGAGTTCGAGATGAAGGATATGGGCCTCCTTCATTATTTCCTTGGATTGGAAATATGGCAGCGAGATGGTGAAATTTTTGTGTCTCAAGGCAAGTATGCAAGGGAGATACT
>ML784967.1:624188-670919 GCA_009831015.1 Picea engelmannii | reverse complement strand
ATCATGTGTTTCATGATAGATCTAAGCATATAGATATTTGGTATCATCATATCAGAGATTGTGTGCAGCGGAAGATCATGTTTCTTCAGTACATTCCTACGGAAGATCAGGATGCAGGCATGCTGACGAAGGCACTCACCAGGAGCAAATTCGAATACCATAGAAACATGATCGGGGTGAAGGATAATCCCTTTCTTTTTGAGAGGGAGTCTTGAGATTCAACAAGAAGATCCTAGTGAAATTATGCACCTACACTAGGATGGAGCCTCAGACTATTTTTAGGTGGAAGTCTATTTTTAGATGATGAGCAAATTATATTTATAGATGATGTCTATTTATAGATGGTGAGAAAATTCTATTTATAGATGTATGTCGACTATTATTATCCCTTAATAATAATTGGATAATAAATATTAGTCTATTCTCAATGAGCACTTGGAAATAGTTAACTGAAGTGGTAAATCAGTTAGCTATAGGAAATTTGAGTTCAAAGGTTGATTGGTGGGACATGCAAGTCGAATTAGTTGTAACTGAGTGATTCGAAATTGTAACAGAGTTGGATGTGTAGTTATGTGAGTTGTAAAGTAGTTTAACTCAGTTGTACTAGTTGTAACTGAACTTACACTAGTGAGAGATCAGTGAATTAATTATTAATTAATTCACAATCAGTGATCTCACTTGCAACTGAATATTTACCATTGTTAACTACATGCATGTCAGATCCAATGGAGACCCAGTTGAGATAACAGATGAAAGGGACAGCTTGACTATCAATTGTGACATTAGTGAGTGCACTCATGCAACCACACACACATTGGATGTGCCCATGAGGAATGAGCAGCCTAAGCAAGAGGGATTCATTCATTACAAGGATTTCCATTAGCAGGGATTGCGCAGAGGAGGCAGGTTGTCTGGAAGCAGTAAATTGGCACATGAATTTGTCAATTTTTGTATGACAATGTGAGACGATTGTATATTGTATTGAGAGCTCTTGGATTAGAGTTTTGTATGAGATTGTTTCATGATCCATGATATATGCATAATATATGACAGTGGGGTTTTTAGCTTTATGCTTTCCTGATAAAAACATCTGTGTTATGTGTGATTGATCTTTTTTCTTGATATTGCAATTGGTGATCGTGTTTTAAATTCTGCAAGAATATTTGTAGAATTGATTTTGTATTTAACAGTGGCATATAATTTTTAGATCAGAAGAATCCAGGCAATACATAATTTGTATTAAAATTTCTACAGATCTATTGTGCCAAACCCTCGATCAAGGTAAGACTTCATCGATTTTTCATTTTAGGTTTCTTGGACCAAGTGCGTGGGACACATTCCAATATATTATCCATATGATCTCGAATATGAATGCTATATTTTATAGAGTATTCATTCACAACCCACTAGGATCATTTCCACTACCTCTCTCTGAGGATTCTTTTAGATATGATTATCAACCGATTATAATAGATCTTTCTCTAGTATAGTGTGATGTACCTCCTCTTATTGATGCACCTTCTATGGAGAATTCTTCTACATTATCGTTGGACTTAACGAATTCTCCCCATGATGCACATATGACAATGCACTTTGCCTATTAGGCCTTATGTGTTTTAGGATGTGGTGATCTTATTATTGACGCCACCATATTTGGAAACATTGTTTATATTCCAAGAGTTGGTGGTTTTCCAATGTACAATTCATTTTATTGTGATGTGAGGCCTGCCTCGTAGTTATTATAGTTGGTTCGTAATGAAAATTTTCAGCCTATGACCACTTGTTCTCATAAGGGAGCTAAGCAAATTTTCACCTTCTTTAATGTGCTCTTTATTCACAAGTCCACAAGCTCTATCCCACTATTTTTCATAGATGAATCTACAAATGATTCTCAACATATTTCAATGGATCTCTTCCTTCCATACTATGATGGTGATCCTTTTTGGATGTACTAGACTTGACAATCTCATGATCAAATATAGCTTGTGCCACCCTTTGTACCTTCAATAGATCAACATGCATCAATGGATCCTTCTTCTATACCTCTACAAGAGGCCACCATCACCAAGTTATGAAATTGTATACCTCTACAAGAGGCAACCTTCACCAAGTTATGAAATTGTGTTGGTCATGTAGATATGGCATAAATGCGAGGTGTATTCACCCACCTATTCAACATCAAGGGGGAAGTTGTGTTGAAAATTCCTTCTCTCCAAAGCCTCATGTTTAGATTGAAGGGTGGTCATGTGAACAAGGCCAACCCTACCTTGAGATCCATAAACCCACTTACAACAATATTAACCCTAGGTATCCATAAACTCCCTCACAATAGTATTATCACTAGGTATCAATGAATCCACTCAAAAATATTGCCATTGGGTATCAATAAACTCACTCTCATTTTTATTCCGTCCTAGGTCGACCTTGTATTGAGTTGGATATTTATAAACCCACTAATCACCATTTCTATGTGTTCTCTTATTCAACTTAAGGGGTCGAGTTAAGAATGACATAATATTCACACGTGGCCACAACCATCTCTCATATTTTAATATCTTGTTGACATACTAGAAAAATATTCTCGCCATTCTAGCTTTTTTAACAAGCAAATGAGAGACTCTACCCAAAAGGGGGCTATAATTCCATGGGAAAGTTGTGCTAATAGCTAGATAAGCAAAGTATTATAACTGAAAAATCCTCCAGTACACCATCACATAAAGCTATTGACTATCCTTGGAACTCCTTGGGCATTGTAATCAATCCTCAAGACAAAAACTTTGCAAAAGGATCATAATTTCATTTCTCCATAACATTCACATGATTTCAAATAGCAAGGTTGGGAATAGTCAAAACCATATGTTATCATACCATCTCATTTATTATAAAGTTGACATGTATCTTATGTAATACAAGATATGAACATAATACGAAGAAGCAAATAAAAGATTAGATGTATATGCAAATAGTTAC
This sequence comes from Picea engelmannii, assembly GCA_009831015.1. Lineage (NCBI taxonomy): Eukaryota > Viridiplantae > Streptophyta > Pinopsida > Pinales > Pinaceae > Picea > Picea engelmannii. The sequence goes on along the minus strand of ML784967.1, from coordinate 667,949 downwards.
TCATAGTGAGCTTATATGGGAAATGAGTGAAAACTAGTATATAAGAGATCAATAGAGTCATCATTATAAATTTATTTATGATTATTGTAATTGAATGTATTTAGGTTATTTAGAGTTCTCCAAATATCTAAAATATTATTCCAATATTACTTTCAAGAGTTATGCTCCATGGCCATATGTGTTATACATTTCATATATGAAAGTCCATCATATATTATTGTGATTTATGTTCGTTGTCAAAATCTACCAATTCCCTTTGGTTCTTTTAATATCTAAGTACAGTGAGGCAATTATTTTTTTTTTTAAATGTAATTTTCAGAATCAACCATTCTATTTATATATACCAAAATCAGATGAAACCAATGGTAGACTGCAAAAAGATTCTACCATGAACCTATCTAAGGTAAAATGTTTGTAAAAATCCCACCTTACAATAAATATTTAAAATATGAAGTGCAGAAAGATTCTCCCTTGAAACTATCTAAGGTAAAATGTTTGTAAAAATTCCAACTTACAATAAATATTTGAAATATAAAATGCAATGATGCAATTAAATTCACCAAAAGTAAGTTTTCATGATCAACTTGTATTCTAATTCTTAATATTGAAATCAAATGTAACTTATGGTGGAGTGCAAAACAATTATCACATGAACTATCTATTTAAAGTAAAATGTTTATGAAAACCCTAACTTATAGAAAATATCTGAAATATAACATAAAGTGTTAAGCCCTAAATAGTGGCACATTACCCCTTAGTTGAAGCATATTACATTAGTATTGTTATTTTATTTATGTTGACTTGGGTCCATTAGTTGTAATTGTACCTTCTAGTCTCATATATATATACCAAGGAGACATTTTCATTTGGAAACATCTTGTATTTGTGAATTCATGTAATGTATAATAAGGTTTCCCCCTCGAAGAGACTTATAATATGAATTTATCTCTTTGTCAATGCATGGAGTATTTATTCTGGGGTTTTTTATGGTATTTTGATATTTGGTTCTTAACATTTGGTATCAGAGCTAGACAATCCTAGGGACTCACTTCTTCAAAACAAGTTTTCTTGGAATTTTCGCTACAACGTTTATTATGGAAGGTTTCGGGATTTGAAATTTATATGGCGTAGAGGAGACATATAGAGATAACTTGGGTCCAAATTTCATATCTTGGTTTGTTATATTTTTGGAGATACATTATGTTCAAGTTAGGGTTTTTTACTAGTCCTAAAACTAGTCTGAAACATGTCTTCTTGGAATTTTCGCTCCCAATTTTTTTCGGCTTGGTTTCAGGTTCTGAATTTTTTACAGTATGAAGGAGGAATGGTGAAGTGTCTTGTGTACAAATTTCATCCCTTGATTCGTTGTACTTTGAAAGTTATTCTCTGAGGAAATTAGGGTTTTGGGTTGGTCCATATTTTAGTTTAAAACATGTGTTCTTGGGAAAACGGTTATATCTGAAGCTACATACATCCAAATTGAGTGATACTTATTCCATTGGTTAGGGTATGGACCAAAGTTTTATTGGTGCAAATTGCAAGTTCTGAAGTGAAGACAATGACACACGTCAGGTCGTACAAGTTCGTTCTCCTGAAAGGGAAAAAATCAACACATCTTGAGAAAATTATCATGAAATTCTCTTGGATAATCCAATCTTGGGCTAACCTATGGGGTTGGAAAGAAGACACATTAGGCTACCTCATGCCGAAATTTGAGACTTAGAAGGGTCGAAATTTCAAATCTATAACAAAAGAAAGGTCGACTAGCAGAACAATCTCCAAATAAGGGTTTTAAAAGGTGTGTTTTTCTTTGTTTTTGGAAACTTGCATATATTTTGACTAGAAGATCAATTGAGATGATTCAAAAAGTGGAATAAAGTGGAATAAAAGGAGTATCACATAAATTTGGAAGAAGCTTAGGGATTTTTAGGTACAGACGTATTCCGATGTCTCTAAATGTAGGAGATGTCATTACTTGTCAGCACTACAACCAGGGGACAATGTGGTACTTCCACGTACCTAGAGTATATCGGAAGGCCCCTTTCGAATAGTTGTGCATTAGACAACACTACTATGAATTTGAGCTTCCATGTACCTGGCATATATCGGGAGACCCCCTAGAATCCTGAGACCAACCGAGTAAATCATTTTGTCTTCTTGTTGATATAGTACATCGAGAACAACACTCAGGGAGATCACTCTCTAGTACCTGAGTAGTCAGATAGTATGACTAAGGGAATGGTCAATCCTCCTTAGTTAGTGCCCTGAGATATTGGGTCGAGTACTATTGTTGGACCCCACACATATATCAGAGATTTATAACACCCGACACTCCCTTGTCTGTGAAGACCTCTGCCTATGCCAATTAGGAATTCCTACCTTGCAATGATACTTGGACAACATGCTACCAAAAAAAAGAACTTCGACACCAAATAAGCCCTCAGACAGTCCTACTTGGACTCTTGATGAAGGTGAAGAAATGTGTAAGGACATAGATGATTTACAAAATAAGGCAGTAACAAAAGATGATGGATTCAACTGAAGTAATGTTGGAATCGATGGTGGATACTAAGATGGATGGCTTAAAAAGAGAGATCACAGAAGGGTTGAAAAAGTTTTTAATAGAGAGGCCCCCTGAAAGTGACAATGTATCCCATGAAATTCATGATGAGGACACAATGAAGATAAATCAAGACTGGAGAAACTCCAGCTTTGGGTTCAAGACCAACCACTTTCCTAAGATCGACATGAGGAAGTTTGATGGCAAGAATCCAATCACATGGATACTCCAGATGGAGCAGTTCTTTGCTCTACATGATGTGTCACACACACAAGGTACGAATTGCATCCTTATATTTAGAACCTAATCAATTTGTGTGGTATCGATGGCTTTGTTCTCGCAAATCACTTGTCACTTGGACAATTTTCACAGAAGAAATGATAGCACACTATGAGGATACAAGGAGCAATACCTTCTTTAGCCAATTCATAAATCTCAAGCAAAAGGGTTGAATTATGGAGCAAATTGAGCACTTCCAAAGATTGAATATAAAAGTAACAGATATTCCAGATGATCACCTGATTGATGTCTTCATAGGAACTTTAAAGGATAACATTCAACATGAGGTTTGTCTTTGGAAACCCAAATCATTGGAGAATGTGTTCAAGGTGGCGAGAAATGTTGAAAGTAAAACTCTGACTATGGCTACTAAAAGGACCACCCCTAACATCTATCGAGAGAATGATTTTCATTCTTCTAAACCACTTCAACCTACAAGGTTGACACCTCAACAATTGGAGGAAAGAAAAGAAAAAGATTTATGCTTTAATTGTGACAACTAGTGCAGTAAGGGACATAAGTGCGGTGAGAAGAAATTATTCTACATAGATTGTGAAGAGGAGGAAGAAGAAGTAGAAGAACAAGAAGAACAAGAACAAGAACAATCTCAAGAGGAAGATGTAAAATAGATTTATTCTAAAGAGATGACTTCCACCATATCATGTCATGCATTGGTTGGAATTAGCACTCCTCAAACCCTCAAGATTGAAGGATATATCAAAAAGAAAAAGTTAATAGTGCTAATTGATTTTGGTAATACTCATAATTTCATTCATTGTAAACTAGCCAAAGCTCTCTATTGTTTTATATATCCAACGCCAGATTTTCAAGTAATGATTGCAAATGGAGGAACTATCAATTGCTCAAGAAATTCCATAAGATCAATCTTACTATGGGGGAATATGTAATGAATAGTCCAATGATTGTTATACCCATGGGTGGTGTTGATGTCATACTAGGGATCCAATGGTTACAATCATTGGAAACAATGGATTTTAATTTTCAAGAACTTTTCATTCGAAGGAAAGGAATTTGAGTTAAGGGGTATCACAGGGAAACCCAGTAAGATGTTAAGTTGTAATCCCATGACAAAATTATTGAAAAAGGGGCATCAAGGTGTAATTGTACAACTATGCTCACTAGATGTTAAAACATCAAAGCCATATATTCCCCTAGATATCCAAGGGATCATTGATAAGCATTCCAAAGTATTTTAAGATATTCCAAGAGGTCTGCCACCCACTTGCAATCATGATCATATTATTCACTTAATTCCTAGGAGTGTTCCTCCTAACATTAGGCCTTACAGATACCCTTATGCCCAGAAAAGTAAAATTGAGCGTATGGTTGAAGAAATGTTAGAGGCTGGCCTAATGTTAAGATGAAAATCCACCAATAAGCCTAAAGCTGTAGTCTAACTTAAATCGTAATAAAACCATTGAAAATTATACAAAAGTGAAAACACCACCCTTTTTATTCAGAACGGGCAAAACTCCCCAAACTCCCCAAGTAATCATTACACCCCCTTTTAATCACCATTATATACCATAGTGTACTTGAACCTTGTTTCCCATACTAGTAACCTTTATTTTCGAATAGAATATTTATATTTACATTTATCCTTTACTATAAATCAAATATCCAGTTTAGATTCTTAATATAAAGGACTGGAAATTATTAAAAAATGTTGTGGTTTAGGGTCAACATGCCCTCGTTGTTAAAGAATGCCTCTGGTTAAAGAACACTGTGCCCTCAAAGCATATAAGTCGTTGAACATGCCATCTCATTTCTAGCATAGACGATCGAAGCACTTCTTTTCGGAAGTCTAGTATGAGTCACTAAATAGTGATTTTGCATTTAGGGGACTTCTCTTTATAAGCAGAGATTCAATTAGGTTTAGAAAACACGAGACTAAACACTAGATATTTACCTACAAGAATATACGTGATCGACCACCAAAAGTTGTAGCAAATTAAAAAAAAAAAAGCTCCTTCCGTATACCACTTGAAAATATTGACCACAAAACTGAAAAACACATGCACTGTCTGACTTCACAGTTCATCCAAAAGCATAAGTATTTCATTTTAGAGACAACATGGAATTGATATTGGCCTTTATATTCAAACATCTAAAACACAAAGTTATCAATCTAGCATTGCAGGTAAACAGTACCGGTACAACAATACTGCTTATAGAAAGAAATGATTGGATACATTACAAATATCACCACACGTAGCACCCAATCTAAAATATTTTACTAGAAGCAAATGAGAAATGTTTTGCTAAATTTAATTAACGAGAACCGGTTCTAAAGTTATTGATGACATAAGTCAATTCAGAGATGGAACCATTAGGATATGCATGCGGGCATTATGATAAAAGCTGTTAATCAATTTGTACCGCATACAATCATCATAAGAAAATAACCGGAATTATCAGATTCAGACACTACACCAAGGAAATGCAACCGCATTTCCCAACACTTAGAAAGGTGGGAAACATTTATATGAATTATAATTATCAATCATTACAACTGTTGGAAATTTAAAAATTCCTGCTATCTGGATAGACAGATAGCTACATCTTTTTGAAAGAAATCGTTCTGTACAAAAATGGTTTTGTAATGATCTAAACTGATCACAAGGAGGGAGCTTCCTGCCATCCAATGGTTCCCAGTACAGTGACCATGGAACAATGCTCATTGCAACACGTCAGTTTTACATAGGAATATGGAACCAGAGACTCAAAACATTTCAGCAATAGGTCTAATCGCAGTTCCTATCTGCAATCAATAGTTGATGCTCAGTGAATACCTTGCCTCCATGATTACTTTGGTTTTCGTTTAATTGTCCCTATGGTAAGATCAACAATATCAATAAGATGGCCAGGGAAATAATCAAGAGGTGGAAGAAAATATAACTATATCTTACTGTGTAAAACACAGCTCATCAAAAATTTTCTGTACAGCTTTACAAATGGAGTATTTCTATCCATGGTTTTACCCTCGGGTAATAGATACTACAAAAAATTGGATATTGCGTGTGGTGAAGTTGATATCTTACAGTCACAGATAGCTATCTCCTCAATGCCATTGAATGTTCTCCCTACTAGGTTTGCAACAATAACCCTATACAGATTGTTACTAACAGCTTGAGAATATGCTGTGGGCAAAAATCGCCAAGGCTTTCAATTTAATTGCACAAAAATGGACAGCATGATATACCAGACCAAGACTTCCTCCTTGCCTTAGAAATAAACATTGCTCAATAATCTGGTCGCGAGGAAAGGATTGCAGTCAAAAAATTCGGAGGACATTTTGGCCATGCACTTTTGATTTGGCTTCTTGTGCTTTCCAAAGGCTCTTATATCATCCATGTACTTTCCTGCATTTGAACAAGTACCCTAGATAAATAATTGAAGGAACCAAAAAAGCATGCAATGCAAAGTTGCAAACTAACTTGTTCAAACTGTTTAAAATAGAAGATAAAATCCAGTAAATGTACAACAATGTGAAATAGCAACACTTCCGTTCAGATCCCAAGATTCAGAATCAATAAGCTATAACATACATTGCAATGGATTCATACTGCCAACATATAAGAACTTCATACCTCAACATATCCAGTCTTTGCTTTTTTTGGGCTTCCACATTTGATATAAGTTGTGCAAATTTTCGTTTCCCATCCTTCAATTCAGTCTCCAACTTTGTAATCTAATCAAGCAAAGGGTTACACATTTGAGCAACAAAGAAGACATACAGGTTAACTCTTTAAGTGTGGTGATGGTAATATCAGTATGATCAGTCAAGTTTTTGATTAAAGATTCCCTCCTTCAGAGTCCAGACCTCTTCAATGAAAAAATTAAGAGCATAAAAATTGTCAAGTATCAAACGACTCTGCCTCACCATCTGGTTTAACTCCAGCTGTCTATGACGATATTGCTCACACCTGATCCAAATCATCAATTAAAATGTCAGCAGATGTCTCAATTAGGAAGTCATAGGTTCTTGACAAGAATTATTTTATGGGAATCTAAGACATTAAAGTACACAGGACTATGAACTGAACTTGCATGAAAAATACAAAAAATTGCAAGGAACCAGCTTTATCATAAAAATCTTGTTAAGGAAAAAATATTGGAGACATGCTATAAGATTGATCAAATGCATAATGGCAAAAGGATAAACAAGTTCCAAAGGTGCAAGGAGAGTCCCCAGATAGAGATGAAGAATCGACCACACAGGAGTTTTATGTGTAACCAGGGATGCAAAGATTTTTTACAACTAAATATTAGTTGCACAAGGGGCTTATATCACAAGTCGATACTAGATTATTTCAAGATGGTTTACATCTAGCAGGTAGCCATATTATGATAATGCAATCCTCAAAAAGAAAGAGACTAAGTGAACTATAAAATGCATCCAAACATGGGCCAATAATTACAATATATTATCATACAGAGGCAACAATCTAAGCATTTTTAAGTGGTTTGATTGCTACCTATCAAGCTAACCATGGCCAAAGAAAACGGAAAATCATAAATGCAACTGTATTTGCAACATCATGGAGATTAAAACCAAAGCAACTACAATACTGAAAAGATTACAAGCTTTGGAAAGTATCTCGATGGCTATCATTCAAAACAAAGACAGGCTAACAGTACTGGTGAATTGTCCTGCAAGCATACACTTACTATGGAGGGCCATCCATGCATTATCAAGCACATACTCGCCCTGTAAAAGGCATGCACTCTTTGGCAGACAGGCACCATATTAAGAACAAAGAACAAAGCATCTGGTATTGGCAACAACTAATGGAAAAACATGACTTTTATAAAAAAAACATAAATTTTCCTCAATGTCTTGAATCTTGATCCTTCGTAAATTGCTTTTATTAAAACTTTAAAGTTACGTATGATATTCAAAAGGAAAATAATGCAAATGAAAAATGAGTTCCTTAAGCATGTTAATCAGCTAGGAGTAGTTGGTATCAGAAGCATTGTGCCAAGAAGAGATTTCACAAGAACTATATGCCTCAAGAAAATGCACAAGAAGAAAATTTGCAGCCCTAAAATCCCAAAACTGACCCCTATATCCTGAGTCATCTTCAGAATGCCCAAAAATCCTTTCTCAATCAAGATCTGTATAATATGGGAAAGATATGTAGGCTAGGTAGTAAGAAGCTGAATGACCAGATAAGAACAGGTGCACTAACTGAAAAAAGCATAATCAACACAAACAATTTGGAAAAGACTAATATTTCATGAATAGTTCAGTTTAAAATACCTCATGAATAGTTGTATATTCTCCTCACAGATGTTATTAACTAATTTATTTGATGTACCCGGAACCGATTGTAGTTCCTTCCCACTAATGACAGCCTGCAGTTAAATCCCACTGTTAGACAAGCCTGAAGATCAGAAGAGTAGATTTTTCCAATTTTATAATCCTTTTTCAATTAAGTATATTGCATGGATTATTTATTTCCAGTCTTATAGTAGACAAGACACAGGTCACTGTTTCAATTTAGTGCTAAAGATTCGCATCTTTGCATACAAATTAGTCTTTAATTTTCAGCAAAGCAGTTCAACTATGAATGTATCAAGAAGTATAGCATATAGTTAATCGCTATCTTCTGACACAAAATGTGGGACAGTTGGATTCTATATTAAAATCAAGATAGTCTAGCAATTTTTGGGAGCAAATTTGGAGATTGTAAAAATGCCAATGATGCATTATGACAACGTTAATTGGAAATAAATACTCAGGATATTAAGGTGCTTCAAGATTTTTTAAATTTCTCGATGAAATATGCTGGCATGTGCATTTAGCAGAAAGAGGATTGAAGCATGTACAAATTATCGCAATCAACAAAGAAAAAAGATTTCCATATATTCAAAGGAAATATAATGGCAGTTGACATAAATGTCAGACAAAGGCTGAAAGAAAATCCCTGTGTACATTTTATGGAAAATATAATGAGTTAAATTTTCATGTGTTGTAATCAATATGAAAATTATGCTAGTGTTACATATAACTAATTTCCTCCTTGAAACTCTTAACTTCAACCTATGTCGGAGTATCTTTTCTTACAGCAGACTAGATAATACTTGAACAGTGAAAAACTTCTTTCTGATGTCTCTATACCTTAGTTCTTCAGAATCACATGGATATAGTTCCATTGTCATTATCATTGCTATGGTCATATGAGCATTATTTATTTTGCAYTATTGGTACTTCTGTCAAAAGTATCTAATGTTTGTTGATGGAAATTTCGTAGTTGAGGCTTCTAGCTTTGATTTGATAATATCTTTTCCTCTCGGAGAATACCAAGAATATCTCTAATCAGTGAATCCTTAAACCATTTCCACTTCCAGCAGAGGCTGGAAACCTTTTTCCAGTTTCTGAAACTTTTTCAGTTGCCAGAACCCCCTCAGTGATACCCAGATATTAGCTGTTTGTAGCAGTTTCCAGAAACATCTGGAGCAGTTATTGGAGCATTTCCTGAAACTGCCAGCAGTTTCAGGCATTTTTTTGCTTTTATTCCAAGCTCTAAAAGGATTAGAAAAACAAAAAAGACCCTACACTAAACATAAAACTTAAAAGTACCCACTAACCCTAAATGTAAATAAAAGCCACGAGAATTTAGAAGTGAAATAATCTTCTTCTAAGTTCTAATTTTTCAGAAGAGTGTAGCGTTACAGCAAAATAAGAGCACTGTAACAGGGTTTCCAGTCAGATTTTGTTTGAAAAATTTTGTTCCCATTTCCAGAAATTGTTTCCTAGTGTTTCCCCACTTATTACGGTGGCGTGATACCTCAAAGTTTCCAATATTTATAGATTCTTGCTATACCCGTTCCTTGAAACCCATTTCCTATTTACAAAGCTTGGGAGACATGGTCCGGAAGCAACTTGCAAATTTTATCAAGAAGATTATATGTATGCTACTGTTAAAATGAAGGAAACGACCAAGCTATGCACTAAGGGCCTCACCTTATAGATAAGAGAAGATAATTTTACTAATGTCCAACAAATGACCACAAATAGTTTAATTGGACTGTTAAGTACAACAGTGTGAGATGTGTGGATCTGTTCAAAATATAATGAGGCAGTCACTTGTAAACTAAGCAAGGCTGGAGAAAGACTTATTGAGGATGAGGTAGGATTTCATTCTTATTTGCACTAGAGGATTTCATTCCAGAAAACATTTAAGCATGAGTTATAGATTTGGGCAAAGGACTAGCCTATACAGAAAAAACTAAAGCCAAAAGAACGGTAAGACTTTAATACTGGGGGATTATATGGACAATGAAATGAATCACCAGAAAAAGGGTTATTAGAAACTTGAAGTTCCGAGACTTGATTCAGAAAAGTAGGGAGCTTGCAAACTATGCACATATTGGAAGAAGGATAGAGTAGCAGATAAATGCCAATGAAGCAATGAATTTAGGGCCACCAAAGCTAAAATCCACGACCTTTTAGGATGGGACAATGTAATAATAGGATTGGAGTATGGAGTACAAGAAGATTGATTTAACAATGTGTCAATGTATGATTATGGAAATAAAGGCTGGGACAATATATTATTAGGATTGGAGTGTGGAACACAAGAAGATTGATTTAACAATGGGTCAACGTATAATTATGGAAATGGAGGTTACATGTATTAGGATCATTCCCATAATGGAAAGTGTTAACACACAATCTCACACCCAAAGATGAAAAGTCCTAACACCTAGATGGAGACATGTGAAACTAGTAGGATGGCCAATGTCACCTCACCATCACACCTTCGCACTTTAGACAATGGGTAATCCTAACTTCTAAGTAAAGGGGGCCTTCCCTATGGTTGTTAGGCTCAGTTCTTATAGTATGACATGGGGGTAAAATGAGCTTAGCACTGTGTAGTAAAAGAAATTAATAAAATGAATGGGTTTGGAGATGAAAGATGGAAAGGGGAAATCCAGTGCCTTGTTATTTGGGCTATGGAGTCGTGGATGCAATCTACGAGGGTGTGCTACTCAGAGTTAGAAAGAAAGATAGAACAAGGTAAGAAAAGGAAGGGCCTCACAATAGGATCTCCATAATATAAACCAAGTATAGGAGCATTTAAGCCTTCACTCACCAAGGGAGGTCTAGGGCTTTAAAACAATCTTCTCTCTTGGAAAAGACACAAGCTTTCACTCACAAAAGGAGATCTAGCACTTTAACTCCTCTCCTCGAGATAAGATACTCCTAGCTTTAGCTTTGTACTCTAACCTGCAATTTCAAGCATACTAGAAATGTGCCTAGAACAGTTCCACCACACATATAAGATTGTACAAAAACAACAACATACCTTACATAGCAAGTAATTCCTTGCTTGGAGCTAGCATGCTCACAAGTTCTCCCATTAATCCTCTGTTCTGATCCAAGTTGCAAATGGAGAGAGCAAATCCTTATATAGATTTCAGCTCTAACTCCTCATACGATAAAATATGATTTATTTTCCTAGATCCACTTTTCTCTCCAAGAAATTAAAATAAGACTCAACAACTTGCTTACTAAAAGTAACAAGAAGTTTGTTGAGATCTCAACTTCCTCCAACAAAATATTCTAGGAAAAAAAAATACCATTGTCTCAATTTAACTCTAACAACCAAGACAACAATGATAGAATAGTGGAGTCAGTTGCAACTTCTTTCCAAGAATAGCCAATGAGCTAACAACCTCTTCAATTAATTCACCATAAATAGCATAAGGATGTAACCACCTCCTCAAAGTGGTTAATTTGTCCATTAATCCACCTCAAAGCTGTGCAATAAACCACTAAGTGTGATCAATGTAACCCCATGGCATTAATACATAACTCCATGGTTTGCTAAGGTTCGCATGGCTCTTCAATTAAAGAAATCGGCCCACATTAAATGATGGCTCTATGGATGATATGTCGTACAACATCAATGGAAGATTCATACTACGTCCAACTCAAATTGCATGGCTCCATAGGTAACATGAAATCCTCCACCATGTGTTGAAAAGCAATCCACAAAAGATGATTCGGCTAGCCAATTTGTGGACCATAATGAAACACGGCTAACTTAATTCAAGGTGGCTCCATATAATGCAAATGTTGACTTACCTTAGGAAGAGGACGACCAACGACAACTCCATAAAATTGAACGGCGGTCCCTTGACTCAAGTTGGAAAAGAAGACATCGACTGATTGGATATATCAACCTCATTGAAAGGAAACTCAAAATAAATCATATGGTATACCTTTCCCATGGCTAAATAAAGCTCCATGATAAGGTGGCAATATCACATGTATTGTTTCCATCCATGACTCCATGCAATGAATAGATAATAGGGGGTGGCCCCCTCTCCATCTATTAAGATAATACTTCTTCCATCGCCTTCATATGTGATGTCATCTAGATATTTCATAGGGTTCCAATATATGGCAAAGAAGGGCCTGAAAGAATCTACAGTTCCATCCATATGATAATAAAGGTAGCTTCATGTAATTTGTGGGCTAAAAAGATATGCAAGGCTAAACCCATCACAAGAATGGAGAAAAGGGGCTTAATAAAATATGAAGGCTACAGTACATTAGAAGGATTGAATAAAGTTTTGCTTATCCATATACGCCCTTTCACAATAGTTAAAGTGATAAGGGGAATAATGTGGGTAGCACCTTCATAATCTTTTTGGTACCACAAGAAGTGGGATCTCCTAGCCAAAGTCATAGAAGAGGGGCCTATGTGCCAAACACCATCATGAACCATGTCAAACTCGATCCATAAGTGAGATATATAAGTGTTAGGTTAGACTAACCATGAGCAATATAATTATCCACCAATGACAACACCAAGGAGAATTTTACAACCATCAACTAGAGCATCAACTGAACCATAAACTCCTAACCCCAAAGATCCATCAACCAAGATATACCACAATGAAGAGAAAATCAACCCATGATAATCCACCACATAAGCTACCGAACCAATGTGTAGCATCGCATGCATCATCAAGATCAGCAAAAAGTGAGCCATCTCCCAGAAAAACAAGGTGTTATCCCTATATGTCACCCCTGAAACCTTTGTCATGTGATGAGAATCCCAATTTAACATTCATGCCAATATGATGGGTAACAGAAAGGATTGGAAGACATCAATGCAGATGGGGTCTCTTTGCTACCTTATTGTTCACAAAGAGATTGTGATTTTATAAGAAATATTATCTTCTAATTTGCATTATGAAGTGGACGACAGATATGGACTCACCTTACGCACAAAGGTCGTGAAGAAGATTTAGGGGTCAGAGGGACTACTCAAATGATAATCTCAAAAGGGTGATGGAAGGAGCTAGAAAGCTGGGTAAAAAAGATGGTTGGCATTCATGGGTGAAACCAAATTTTGAGGGTCCAAGGCATTCCACAACTTGAAGAAATGTTACTATTTGGCCATGGACATTAAAGAAGAGGCAGGTAATTCTTTTATGGATAGCAACAGAGCTTTATGTTATGTATAAGACAATTGTTGAATTACTGCAGCTACATCATAAAGATGGGGGCTGACATGTAATAGTGTCTTGATGGAGAAGCAACAATTGAAAGAAACCACAACAATTAGACTTTAACATGTTCAGTTGCAGAGGCAAGAAGCATGGCTGGATAAAATTGCACCGAAGTTTGAGGAATTGATTGCAACAATGCCTAGTGTCAAGGCTATACAGAAGGACCAGTGAACAATGCACCATATTTTCTTAAGTTGGTCAAAAGAATTTCACAACTCAGCGGCAAGGACCCACATTGCAGCACAGTGGAACCAGCTTAGCCTCACTGTTTTAGGGTGTGGAGGATTTCGGGGACACTATCATGTTGGGGAAAGTAGAAAATACTCCGTATCATCATAGCTTTATTAAACAACAACCACAAACTGTCCCAATTAAGTTACATCTATGTCTCGCCCTCACATGGGGGAGTCACAGTATAAGGAAAGTCCACATTAGCTCCTAGGTTGCCCCTAGGAAGAGAAATACAATTGTGAAAACGTGGCCTAATAGCAAAATCGTCAAATCGTGTTGGTGGAGATCTCATGTTTCATCCTCCCTAGCTCCACTCATGCAGTAGTTGATAACCAGGCTGGCTACCATTAAGATTTCAAGCCTGGGGAATTAGTCAATTTCCAGGCTAGCTTCTTCGATATGCAGTTTAACGAAAGAAATTCCATTGAAAGAGGAAATGTGCTTTCAGAAATTCATACAATGTAACTAACAACAGAAAATTTTAAGATTTTGTTGGATGATAGAATGTTCAGTAGTAACTATGTTTTGTAGGATAAGTATTGAAGACCAAAGCAGCTGTCACAAATGAATCTAGTCCTTTGTTGGCAGAAATGGAACCAAATGTATCTCATGTTCAATAACCTAATGCCTTTCCTGCATCAGGAATGCATTAATTTCCATAACTTATTCTGGGCTCTGAGAACATAAACGAGCCTAACATGATAAGCTATACCTGAACATTGCCAACGGGATTGGTGAAGGGGGGCATGCCCTGACTATTTGAAATTTGCTGAGGTGATACTCCTGGAACAACACTTGGCAATCCTGGAACAACACTTGACAATGGACGAGGATTCTGAATTGAAGGTAAATCACTCTGTGGATCTTCTTTTCTTGACTTACTTTTTCCTTGATATCCAATTTTATTACAATTGTCTTTCCTGCAAAGAACAAAGGAAAAATACAAACAAATGAGAAGAAATAGTTGCAGTGAAGCTTAGAAAACAAAAAAAACTAGTGTATGCATAAAATACTGTTTCCACGCTTAAACTTTAATGAAAGTAAAAATGAATTTGCAAATTAACATGTTGCTCTTCAAACTGCCCTAAAATTTGATCAAAACAACTTAATAACTTAAGTGGGAGAATTTGCCACATTCCACTAATGCAACAATTAAAAAATAAAATGTGCCTTATGCAGTTCAATTTGATCTCAACTGATAATGCCTTATGCAGTTCAATTTGATCACAACTGTTAATGATAACTGCCATCCAATAATAATTACAAACCACAACATAACTTATGGAGTTCAAGTTGATTAGAACTTCCCAAATAACTGTCACTCTAAACTTACAAAATACCAGATAACTTATGCCCTGCAATGTGCTTGAATAATTAAAATGCTGTGCAGCTGGACATAGGAAATCATGCCATGCAGCTAGAATCCCATACAAAATGATCTATTCATGACCCAGAATCCAGAATCAAATACTGCCTATTTGCCAATGCTAATAGAAATCGCTCAACAACCCTCTGAAATGTCATCCACTGTAGTTTAATTACAGGCTGAAATCATGATGTCACTGATCTTCTCTCCTAGTTCAACTATTGCATAGAATCTGGCCATTAATCTCTATCCCAAACCTTTAAAGATTGGGCCATGTTCTGGCCCTTGTAATCTATAAGATAGCTCCCATGGACTCATTATAAAAGAATAATTGATAACTTGAGTCAATTGGACTGTGAGTTGTCAATTGGAGGCAACCAATCAATCAAAAAAGTTGTTGGAAGAATACTAGATACTGTTCTTTCCCCAGACAGTCTTAGATACCGTTCTGACTGACATAATCATTGCCTGAGTGAAGACATCAAGCACATTAATGATTAAACATAACTCTAGTACCTGTAGCTATGAATGAAATTAGCGAAGGACTCAACATGTGTGATTCAAAATTCCAAATCATTATTGCTCCTCAAACTCAACCTCAAGCAAAACATTTTCATAGCTGTATGAACAAATAATTTTCATAGTTTTATGAGCAAAACATTTGCATTGTCAATTGGAGGTAACCAATCTAGCAAAAGTGTTGTTGGGAGAATACTAGATACTGTTATTTCCCCAGCCAGGCTTAGAGAACGTTCTTCTGACCGACATAATCGATACCTGGGCCAAGACATCAGGCACATTAAATATATCTCTAATACCTGCAGCAATGAAACAGGGAAGGACTAATCTTGTGCAATTCAAAATTCCAAATCATTGTTGCTCCTCAAACTCAGCCTCAAGCAAAACATTTTACATAGCCATATTCACAAAGTCTACGTACAAAATATTTCGCACCTTCTTGAAAGCGCATATGACAGTAATCTAACATGGAATTGGGATAATTAATACAGGGAATAGTTGCCAAAGAAATAGGTAGAGTAACACAGTTGATAACAAACATCCTGAGAGTCCCAATAGCATAATTTTGCTACCATACAGCTAAACTTCAAGTTCTAGCACAGGTATTCTAGATGTAATTAAATCGTCTGGCCTGTGGAGGACATAGAAATGGTAATTCATCATATGGAAATTATCACCTTTTGTATAGCTGGCTGCCAAAAGCTGGAGATCATAGAGACAATATTCCTTGATTTACACGACGCTGAAAATACTCTAGGCCCATTAATTAGTTTTGTTCACGCACCTAGGCATCTTGGAGATGATAAAGATAATACCCTGGAGGTGTTGATGTTTTGTAGCCTCGGAAGGTATTCTCACAAGTGACCTTGGTGTCGGACATGTGAGAATCATCGTTGCAACCACATTGCACTTTCTTTTTGGAGAAAACGCCCTTGGAATGGAGCTGGGGCTTCATGGGCTTGTTGATGGGCTTTGTGGGCTTGTGTAAGGGCTTCACACCCACATAGAAGAATAAACAAGTCTAATTAAATGTTGAGTTGTTTAAGGGCTTCTCACACACCCCTTTTGAGTCATATAAAGGGATATCATGAGTGAGAGATAAAACATAAGCTTGTGGTGATATTCATTCTTGATGGAAGAACCTTGGTGACTTCAGCCAGCCATGGAGAGGGCCGAGTTGGGCCTCAGGTCTGCAACTTTTCTTGTGTTGGGCAGGAAAGCGTGTGAGGAGGGTCGAGTAGGGCAGGTGCTCAGCCAGCCAAGGAGAAGCCTAGCCGCAGCCTAGGAGAGGCTCGGCCTGCAGGTCTGAGGCAGCCACAGGTGTTGGGGAGCTCAGCCAACAGAGAAGAAGGCTATCGGCTATGCTTGGGAGGCTCAACCTAGTGGGAAAGGACAGCAGCAAGGTGCTGGGGCTGTTCTGGAGGCTCGGAGGTCAGCTACAGGTCAGCTGGGCAGAGTTTTGAGGGCTGTTACAGCCAGTCTAGCAGCTGGCTAGATGGGCTGGTATAACAGCCTAACAGCAGAGCTTAAGAGCAGGTTTCCTGTAGCCTTTAAGGGCAGTTTGAGGGCAGCTCTGAGGGCTGGAACAGCAGCAAGTTTCTGGGCAGTTTGGTGCTTGTAGAGCAGTTTCTTGGGGGCAGTTTTGGGCTGTTGCAGCCATCATAGTTGCAGAGAAAGGGGCCAACTCCTCTGGTGGACTGCAGCAAGAAAGGGACTGTTACTGCCACCCTAGCAGCAGCCTAGGAACCTCAGCCAAGGACAGTTCAAGGGCTGGAAGGACCCAGCCAGACTTGTGCAAGAAGTTGCAAAGGCAATGGAGGGTTTGAGGGGGCAAGGGTTGTCCCAACCCTCAGCCTCAGTTCAGTGGAATTTGGCACAGAAACCAAGGAGGGTTTCTGCAGTGGTCTTGTAAGTATTTTGGCATTTTTTTTTGGGTAAGAATTGGGCCATTGTCCCTGGTACGGGAGCCCATTGTTGTGGTTTTAAGAAATGATTTGGGCATTAAATTCCTGTGTACTGTGCATGATCTAATAGTTGGTGTTTTACTTTCTACGGTGCTAAGTTGTTAGGCATCTCAGTGTGTTTATGTTCAAAGTTCAAATTGTATTTTTTGTGTATACTGCTGGGAAACTAGACTAGACATTAGGTGTGTGGGTGCACCCAGTCTAAGTGCACCACGAGATCAAACATGGTATCGGAGCTTGAGCTATTGAGATGGCAGTTGGATCTGAGTTATTTACACAGGTGACAACACTGTTGCAGATGACAGTAGCGTTGAAGAGACATGAAGCAGACCGTTCAGATGAGGAGTTGTGGACTATTGCAGCTTGGTGGTGTGGCAGGTTGGAAGTTTTGGTGGATTGGCAAAGAGCTCGGTTCGTAGCAGTATGTTGTGTGGCGAATTGCCAACTCCGTGGATGGACTTTTGGTGGCTTGTCATAGTGAGTTGTGATGGGTGTAGTTCGGGTGCTTTGGCACGGACGAGATAGCTTCATATGTTTGACAGTTTGATGAGATAGTCTTCATCGGGCGAGAGAGTTGCATATTGTCGAGGTGCGACATTGTATGAGGTATTTGACCCAAGAGGATGAAGACACTTGCAGAGGTCTAGAGTGGACTAGACTAAGTGTCCAACCACAACTTGGGACTGTTTCAAAGAGAGGACATAAGTTTAGTTGCAGCATGTGCGTAGGCACAAAGAATTTTTTTGTGACTTGCAAAAGTTCATTGAATGGTCATGACTCGGGTAAGTGGGACGCTTGCCTTGAGAGGATTGCATGGTTCTTATACAGTGGGAGCCATCATCAGCATATGACAAGAGCACGGGATTTGTTCAAGAGCTTCACAGTGACTGACTCAAATATGTGCGTGTAGCTTGGTATGGAGAGTAGGCATGCAGTACAGGGATCTAAAATAGTGTGATTCCAAATTGAGTCAAGAGATGTGTTGAGGGTGTGTTAGCACAAATTTCCACCCTCCAATTGAGCTGATAAACCTATTATAACAGCGATGAAAACTTGGCTAATTATTGGAGAAAAACCCCAAACTGTCACGGGCTAGACCCCTCTCTGTTTGGGCTAGTTCTTGCTAGCCTCTGGGGAAAGTCCCTAGGCACCCTATGTACCTTGTTGTTGTCTTTTAGGACTGATTTTCTGTGTTTAAACCCAAAATACAGCAAGTTGTTCATCTTGGACAGGGTGTCAAACAGTCCAAAAATGATGAGGAAAATATGGTTTTTTAGCTTGGAGGGTTCTTTTAGGGTTAGCACAATGATTATAGAATGGAAATAAAACAGAAAACTACTCAAAAGATTAGTAAAATCACAATGAACAGTTGAGAAAAATGACAAATCAAATTGCAAAATTTTCAAAATACCGACAAGAAACCAGGTTAGAAGACAAACACAAATTTCTTTATTGATAGGTTTGCAAAAGGGTTGGTTGCGCCACAATTGACAAGTCCACAACCTGTACAATGATCACTTTGCTCAAATAAGAGTCACTTAGACTAAGAGATAGAGAGAGAAGAATGAGAGAGAAACACTATGTCGTTGTTGCTAAGAACCGACCAATAACCAATGAAGACCATCCAATATATAGGAGAAGAGTGTGAAGAAAATAGGAGATAATGCGCATGAGGAAATAAGTGTGAGTGAGAAATTTAGGAATTAATGTGCATGAGGGAATAATTGTGAGTGAGTAATGTGCATGAGGGAATAAGTGTGAGTGAGAAATTTAGGAATTAAAGCGCATGAGGGAATAAGTGTGAGTGAGTAATGTGCATGGGTGTTAAATAATGGCTAAAAGATGGATGGAGGATCATTTTAGCTTTCCAATGCATGTTAGATTGCTAAATTTGGCTAGGGGATGAGGGAGTTATGAGTTAAAGGGAAATTCGCCCTATCTTTTAGGATTCCCTAAACTTTAAGAATTTTGTGTTTAAAAGCAATTTAGGGAGAATTTTTAGAAACTGATTGCATGGAAATTAAGAATATGGAAAGTGAGAGGAATGGAGTGAGAAAAATTAGCCTTGAGTAGCGAAACTTTCTCTAGAAAATGCCACCTCACCCATGTGCCACTTCTTTAGCTTAATTCATTCTCATTTACTGCATAATCCTTGAAAAATGCGTCCTTGGTCCATGATGCCATGTAGACGCCACATTGCCCTGATACTTTGTCGCGTGTCAAAATCTAATATTGCCACTTGTCACTGTTGGAGATGACGATGACTGTTAAAAATAGAAATTTCTAAAAATTGCCATCCAGTCCCAAAAATTTGAAACTGATCGAAACTTACCCAAACTCTGCACAATTGCTCGGAATGACTAGGAGATCACCACCATGTGTCTACTACTAAAAATAGACATTGCTAAAAATAGAAAGTCCCCGCATGTCCATGATATTATACTCATTGGATTTGATTTTCCACAAGGAATCTGAATCTACAATCAAAATCGACATGTGAGCCCTAGAGCTCAAACTGCTAAAAATAAAAGTTCTTACATGTCACCTGAAAAAATGCTATCGAGACCAGAATCATGCAAGGACCATCCCTGTGTGCTCATAATTGCTCCAAACTGTCAAGAGACCCACTCAAACCGTGTCTCCTAAAAAGTAGCAACATATGTCATATGTAGACATCTCTCTCAAATGCATGGGAAACCAAGCTAACTCTACCTCTAAACAAAATAGCCATGTACCAATCATATACCTTTCTCTGATGGGAACCAACCTCTTGCTAAACACAAGTGCTAAACTCTGGGAGAATCTCAAAATGCCAACCAAAATAGTGCAGGTTGGCTCTTAACCCACAAGATTTTCAAGGGTGAAATCTAGGGGTTAACAGGGTGACAAATGTGTTATGGGTGCCAAAACTCAAGAGTGTGCTCTCAGTCTCGAAGATTGAGAAGAAGGGCTATTATGTCTTGTTCTGGGATGGACAGGAGCGATTCGTGCCCAGAGGATCTATCTTTGACACAATAGTGGTTCTTGGAGTTAGAGAGGGCAACCTGTATAGGCTGAAGAACCAGCCTATGCGAGCTATGACACAGCTGCAGTAGCAAAGTGATAGTGAACAAGGAGCGGATAGCTCCAAAGGTTGTGTGGGCTCAGAGGAAGAGTCAACCGCTCAAAGGGAGTCAACCTTCAAGTTCAAGTGGGAGAGAGGACTCTTCCAAGATTGTCAAGAAGGTGTCATGGGTTGAGGAATCCATGCAGGATGCTAAGAAGCAGAAAGCTTCTAGGAGCAAAGTGTCTTCCAAGAAGTCCCCATCTCATATAGTGGGATTTGCTTTCGTGTCAGAGGGAGCAACTATGGTAGCAGATCCGATATCGGAGGCAGAACCAGTGTGGGAAACAAATCTACTTCTAGGTGATGGTGGATGGAATACCTCCCTCGCTAAGGAGTGTTGATGTTTTGTAGCCTCGAGAGGTATTCCCACAAGTGACCTTGGTGTCGAGCATGTATGAATCATCGTTGGCACCATGTTGCACTTTCACTTCGGAGAAAACGCCCTTGGAATACAGTTGGGGCTTCATGGGTTTGTTGATGGGCTTTGTGGGCTTGTGGGCTTGTGTAGGGGCTTTACACCCAAATAGAAGAATAAACAAGTCTAATTAAATGTTGATTTGTTTAAGGGCTTCTCACACACCCCTTTTGAGTCATATAAAGGGAGATCATGAGTGAGAAATGAAACATAAGCTTGTGGTGACATTCATTCTTGATGGAAGAACCTTGGTGACCTCAGCCAGCCATGGAGAGGGCCAAGTTGGGCTCATACCTGCAACTTTTCTTGTTTTGGCAGGTAAGCTTGTGAGGAGGGTCGAGTAGGGCAGGTCTGAGGATTGGCCAGCTAACATAGGCAGCCACAGGTCCTAGGGAGGCTCGGCTAGCCAAGAAGAAGCCTAGCCGCAGCCTAGGAAATGCTCAGCCTGCAGGTCTGAGGGAGCCGCAGGTGTTGGGGAGCAAGAAAAGAAGGCTGTAGGCTGTGCTTGGGAGTCTCAGCCTAGTGGGAAAGGACAGCAGCAAGGTGCTGGGGCTGTTCTGGAGGCTCGGAGGTCAGCTACAGGTCTGCTGGGCAGAGTTTTGAGGGCTGGTATAACAGCCTAACAGCAGAGCTTAAGGGAAGGTTTGCTGTAGCCCTTAAGGGCAGTTTGAGGGCAGCTCTGAGGGCTGGAACAGCTGCAAGTTTCTGGGCAGTTTGGTGCTTGTACAGCAGTTCCTTGGGGGCAGTTTTGGGCTGTTACAGCCATCCTAGTTGCAGAGAAAGGGGCCAACTCTTGTGGCGGACTGCAGCATGAAAGGCACTGTTACTGCCACCCTAGCAGCAGCCTAGGAAACTCAGCCAAGGACAGTTCAAGGGCTGGAAGGACTCAGCCAGACATGTGCAAGAAGTTGCAGAGGCAGTGGAGGGTTTGAGGGGGCAAGGGTTGTTCCAACCCTCAGCCTCAGTTCAGCAGAATTGGGCACAGAAACCAAGGAGGGTTTCTACAGTGGTCTTGTAAGAATTGGGCCATTGTCCCTGGTACGGGAACCCATTGTTCTGGGTTTAAGAACAAGTGATTCGGGCACTAAATTCCGCTGTGTACTATGCATGATCTAATTGCTAGTGTTTTACTTTCCACTGTGCTAAGTTGTTAGGCATCTCAGTGTGTTTATGTTCACAGTTCAAATTGTATTTTTTGTGTTACTGTTGAGAACCTAGACAAGACCTGAGGTGTGTGGGTGCACCCAGTCTGGGTGCACCTCGAGATCTAACAGGAGGTACCTTTTAGATTCTATTCTTTGGTCTCAATGACTGATATTATTAACCTGCAACTCGTAACTACACTTTCTTTCTAGGAAATACCTTCCCTCTTTATATCTCTTACCCTATCATAGTGCACCACTCAGCTAGTTCCTAGGGAAGGTAACTATCATATTGTTACATGCTTCAAATTCATATTAATACAACTAGACTGAGAATTTCTTGGCACCACGTTCTAGTTGCACTGTCATTCAGTGTGGTACAGTTGAAAGATGCACCGAAATGACAAAGTTGTTAACTTCGAGACAATAGATATTATTAAGATACAGAGGTTTTGCAGAGAATCATGAAACAGAATATGGAATCCCTGAGGATCATTGTATAGTTTGCACTTTGCAGTGATCAAGTGGTTCACCGTACAAGTCACTAGAAGATCCTAACAACACAGGTTTAGTTGTAATATAACAATATATGTCCTTGTCTTATTCGCTTGTCATATTACCTTATACATATTATATGGCTTACATTAACTTATGATTATGTAACATAATATTATTATGTTTGTGTTAAATCATAATAATTTATTTATATGTTAACTTATATCTTATGTATTATCCCAGATTAAAGTTATCAAAATAACACTTGGGCATGGTTGCAAGGTAGTCTTATGTGAATATAAAAACACCCCGGATCATTCCCCAGAAAGACAAGGACGTCTAGGGTTCTGATGTGAACAGTGTTAGATCAGAAATTTTCTCAGGAAAAAACCAGTAGCAGACAGTAGATCCAGTCGGCCGGGTTCTGGATAGGCCGGCATCTTATGGACGTGGGGGAGGAAGTGAAAACCCCCTCATACAGAAATGTGGCAGCCAATGAAACGCAGGGAGTGCACAGCAAGAGGCCACCCTTCGAACCGCCGCCACACCTCAGGGAGCAAGTCATGCAAGAAGAGCAGCAGACGGGCAAGGCTATGGAGGTCAAAGGAGAATCTTCCCACCCAAAAGTGACTCGCACCTGGGAGCCGGGAAAATGCATCCCTCAATCAACGACAGCCCCAAGGTATGTAATAAGCTTAGCAAGAGTTGGAGAAAACACCCAATTTATGAAATAGCAAGCCCAAATAGGGAAATTCCTTGGCCTATTGCCTTCACAACGAGGCCTCATGAAATGGATCAAGACATGGTGGAACCGTAAAGGCCACTATGAACTCCAGCTGAGTTCCAAGGGCTTTTTCACAATCATTATCTACAATCTGGAGGATAAGGATCGTATCTTTGAAAATGGCCCGTATTTCTTTAACTCAACATGGCTCTATCTTCGTTTCTGGACAAATTGTTTCAGTCCCAAAAAAGAAGACTTCTCATATGCAACTGTGCAACTGTGCAAAGTTCACAAAGTTTACATCGACTCAACAGCAGGAGCCACCTCGCGTTTAGGCATCAAAGCAGATATCAGCAAAAAAACCAAAAGAACCCCAGGAAAAGGTAAACGAAGGGGTCGCAAATCGCCACAGTAATTGATCAAAGAGGTAGGAAACTATATGATTAACTCAGGACAGATCCAAAAGCTCAAAGAGAGCTTCTTCCATACCCCCCACCCCCATCATCATGAAGATTCTCTCCTGAAACATAAGAGGCCTAAATGGAAGGACCAAACAGAGGGTATTTTGAAACTGCATAATGGCAGAAAATCCGGACATTCTCTTCCTGCAAGAAACAAAATACGTCAGGGACACAGCAGAAGTGCTCTTCAGAAGATACTAGAGGCAATTCAATTATGTTTACAATGATTCTAATGGGGCATTCAGTGGGATATCCATTCTATGGAACCCCGCTACAATCATCTTTGAGAATTTCTTCTCTACAATCTGGATGATCGCATCCCTTTACCAAGCAACCGGATCGAGCAAAGAAGGAATTCTTACCAACGCCTATAGGCCCCAAGCAACGCAAGAGAAAGATTGTTTTTTTACGAGCCTTACAACCTTGGGAAGACTGGTAGGCACTCAAAGATGGATTATTAGGGGTGACTTCAACATAATTCTTTCTTTGGAAGAAAAACAGGGTGGAACTAGAAGGCTTGACAGAGAGAGTGCCAATATCCAAAATCTAAATACTGACCTCTACCTGATTGAAATAGAAACCAGCAATGGTATCTTCATATGGTCCACCAAACGATCCGGCTCTCAGCACATATCGTGTAGACTAGACCAGTTCCTAATATTAGAAGCCTTAATGTTAGAAGGACTTATGGTTGAAACCAACATCCTTCCGAAATTTGATTCCAATCACTGGCTAGTGCAGTTTTGGATCGATACTGCCAGCACTCCCAAATACAATCCCTTCCGCTTTTAAAAGTTTTGGCTATCCCATTCAGACTTCCCAGAGCTTTCTCAAACTTGGTGGGCTAAAGTTGGTATCTCCCATGGAACACTGATGTACAGATTCAAGCAGCGTTTAAAAGCCTTCAAATTGAAAGTGGAGTGGAATAAGAATAATATTGGAAACATATTCCAGGCTCAACGCTCTTTGGAATCCTTTCTGGAGGAAATCCAAAAAGATTTAATCAATCAAGGCCCTTCAAAATCACTACTAGATGAGGAGGAGAAGCTCAAACATGTGATTCTGCACTCCTTGAAGACCACAGGAAAACCTGGCATGCTTATCAAGCTTGACCTCTCAAAAGCCTTTGATCGACTTAGCTGGCGATATATGCAATCTCTCCTCCTAGCTTTTGGTTTCAACAGTGAATGGATCCAATGGATTCTTAACTTAACCTCCTCATCCTTTTTCTCCCTCCTGGTCAATAAGGTGCCTTGCAAGCCGTTTACACCTCCATAGGAATTTGCCAAGGTGACCCGCTCTCCCCTTTCCTTTTTGTTATCATGGCAAAGGGTCTAGGTCGTTATATACAAGATTTAATTGCAAAGGGTTCACTCCAGGGCCTGGAACTCCATGGTTTACAACCAACAACTTCCCACAGTCAATTCGTGGATGACACGGTCTTGATGGGGACTCCCACTACCCAAGAAACCCTAAAATTCAGCTCTATACTCCAAGACTTCAGTGAAGCCTCTGGCACATCCATAAATCTTGATAAATCTCATATTTTCTTCTTCAACACACCCCTAGCCATCCAACGACATATTTCTCGCCTTCTAGGCGTACCTAGGAGCTCCCTTCCGTCCAATTACCTAGGTATTCCCCTCTCAATTTCTGCAGCTCGAAATATCTCCTGGGACTCTCATTCAATCCCTTATCCATCACTTGAACTCCTGGACCTTCTACACCCTCAATCTTCCTACTCGCCTTATTCTAATCAAATCCGTTCTCCAAGCTTTACCTATTTATCTCTTTTCTGCTCTAGCAGCTTCACAATCTGTGACCAAAGCCATATGCAATTTGCAAAGAAATTTCCTGTGGCGAGGCCACAAAACAGGGAAGAAATGGGCTTTGGTAGGTAGGGACAAGATCTGCAAGCCAAAGCTCAAAGGAGGGTTAAGGCTTCGAGATCCAGGATTGTTAAATGCAATAATGGGCGCTAAAATTTGGTGGCAATGGCTAAACGAAATCTAGGCTCGCCTTCGGAAGCTAAAATATGCACCCTGCATAAATGTTGACCAGTTAATCAGAATGGCAGGTCAAATCACAGGATCCAACATTTGGAATGCAGCTTGGAATAATCGACCTCTCATACAACAACATGCATTATGGGAACTCAGCAATGGACAAAATGCTTTATTTTGGTCACATTCATTGCAGCAACTGCCACACCTACAATCCTTAGAAAGTTTTCATCACATCCATGCACAAATGCAACAAAGGGACACTCTTAAAGTAGCCAGTCTTTGGCTAGATGAACCTAGCCTCGCCCATTGGAGGAAGTGGAAGGTTCTTCATTCTGATCTCAATATCCCAGTCGATTGTAATTTGCAACCTTGGCAGGATTTAGCAAGACAAAGGAAAATTTGCATCAGGGAGGAACCAAATATCCTACGCTGGGGCCACTCTCCTCTAGGCACATTTTCCATCAAAGAAGCATATAATCTCTTTGCCAAATTTCACCTTCAACCGACAGAACAGATTTGGAGCATGGTCTGGCATTCCAATCTCTGGCCAAAGATCTCAACCTTCCTCTGGCTACTTCTACAAAATCGCATATTGACCTAGGATAACCTTAAGAAGTGTGGCTTTATTGGACCCTCTATATGTTATCTTTTTCTACAACATGAAGAATCAGGGGAACACCTCCTCAATCAGTGCTCCCTACTGAATGAAGAATCAAGGGATGACATAATCACTACCTTGGAGCATTGGGGATCGACCGCCTTTCGAAACCCCATCTTAAACAAGATCTGGCATCTTTTACCTGGGATAGCAGTTTGGCTAATTTGGAAGGAGAGAAACGGAAGGGTCTTTCACTCTCATCCCTCATTGCCTCCTATAATTTGGTCCAAAATCATATATAATGTCCGAGAAACTGTTCGTTCCCAGTAGTGGACCCCTGAGGATTTATCTTGCAATCCCAATGAACACCTAATACTTGATCAATGGCACCTAAACCTTTCCTCACCCCTTGGTGCCCCCATTCCTAATCCCAACCCCAAGAAATGGCAGTGCCCTCCACCTGGTTTCTTCAAACTAAACTTTGATAGCACTTCTAAAGGTAATCCAGGACCAACAGGCTTTGGAGCAGTAATAAAAAATATCAATGGCAAGGTAATCCATCCCCTAGTAGGCAGCCTGGGCACTGACTCCAACAACTCAACTGAGCTATGGGGCCTCATTCGAGGCATTCAACTTGCCTCAAGCTTAGGACTAAACCAACTGATCATGGAAGGGGACTCACAAGTAATTGTCTCCCTGGCCTCCAAAATCAGTAATGGCTCCAATCCTGCAAAAATCTCCAAGTTGGTGCATCCTCAATTCAGTGAAGATTCTTCATTCTCTCTTATGCCCCTCGCTCATCCTAATCCCTTCCCATATTCGAAGAGAGGAAAACAAATTCACTGATAAACTTGCTAATGAAGGGGTGTCCTTGGAAGGGGACGATCTCTCAATTGAAGCAATTGTCCACGCAACTCATGCTCTCCTTTTGTGCTACCTGGACTTAGCTCAACAAGATTGTCCCTCCCCGGATGGGGTGCCCCATCTGGGGAGCATGTAGCAAGCATGGATGGACCAAGTCGTCGCCACCCTCCCCCGCCACATTCTCCAAATGCAGTTCTTAATTGTTGAGTTGACAGCGAGAGGTCCTTCTCGGAGGTGGAAGTTATTGCGCAGAACCAGAATGACGATGCAGAGCATCAATGCAGGTACCAACTTGAAGGTTTCATTCAATTCCCACCTGCGGGTATTAACACGGGATGGTGGAAACTCCAGTACAATTCCCCTTCTCGGCAATCCCTTCTCCATTCCTACACAGGTTGTTCTTGGGTGGTTATAGATCCCTGGTAACCTTCTCCTCCTAGTGGTTTGCATCATGCCCAGAGAGAGAGAGTTAAACCAAAGAGAGGCTCGACCTACTATGACTTCCTAGCCAGGCGCACCAGCCCTGTAACCCTGATGGCTACCTCTCAAGCCCCTGCTTAGAAAGATATCGCCTCCCCTTCCACAGCTTTGTCTCCTTCTATGGCCCAAATTTGGGATGTCTTTGACACTGGTCCTGTCTATGTGGAGGAGGAATTCCCTCTGACACAGTCTCAGCCAATTTCTACCCACACAATGGTTTCTCCCTAGCAAACCCAGCATGCAATGGTGATTCCTCCTCAAACTTTGCTTCAAGAGTATTATAGCAGTTGCCCTGTCTTGGAAGAAATCGCTCCAGTCACAAACGCGGCTAACATTGGGAATGTCGAAGATGATGCAAGGTTAAATTTGCCCCTGCAGCACAGCTTCTCCATAGAGCATTTGAAACTTATATTTGAAATGAGAAGCGACATGGCCGACCAGCTGCATCCTCGGAAAATTCTTCATCGGCGTTTGGATATGTTCTTTGTTGCTCTCTCAAAAGAACCTGAAAAGAGAAGATGCCCTACTTGTGGCCAGCCTTTCACTTTTTCTCCGGCTCCACACAGTTCTATGGCGAATGCAGCAAATTTAGGTGCTTCTGGTGTTTGATAGTCTCCAGCTCTTCTTTTTTCTAATTGTGAAGACAGCACAGTCTCCACCTGTGGCATACTAGATTTTCAGTACTTAGTTTATGTTAATAGTTTTTCGGTACTCAGGTTATGAAACTCTTTTTAGGAGCCTGGGTCTGGTACGGGTTTCCATTTTTTGGCAGACCAGACAGTAGGCTCCCCGTATGTATATGGCTTTGACTTTCTGAGGTAATACAATATTTACTTACAAAAAAAAATGTATTATCCTAGATTATAATTAATAATATTATAATATTTTTTTTCAATATTTGTCACATCTTTATTCTTCCCTGCATCCATATCTATATTGGTATCATGGTATTGTAGAAAATATATCCAGCACTAAGCTTTTAATAATATGAGCTAAAGTATACAATGATCTGTGCAAAAGAGTATGGCCTCATGAAACAAATATATTATTAAGATAAAGAGGTTTTGCAGAGAATCATGAAACAAAATATGGAATCCATGAGGATCATTGTATAGTTTGCATTGTGCAATGATCAAGTGGTTCACCGTACAAGTCACTAGAAGATCCTAACAACACGGGTTTATTTGTAAAATAAGAATATGTGTCCTTGTCTTATTCGCTTGTCATATTACTTTATAAATATTATATGGCTTACATTAACTTATGATTATGTAACATAATCATATTATATTTGTGTTAAATCGTTATAATTTATTTATATGTTACCTTATATCTTATGTATTATCTCAGATTATAATAAATAATATTATAATTTTTTTCAATATTTCTCACATCTTAATTCCTCCCTGCATCCAGATTTGTATTGTGTTGAGTTTTGGGGTACATTGGGAAGTGGTCCCCTTGTGGTTGTCTCTCTAACCACAAGAGAGAATTGATTAGACCCTTGTACTTTACCTTTTGTTTTAATTTCACTTTGACTTAGGAGATTTAAGTCAAAAGTGAAATTTTGTCATTTTAGGCAAAAGTGACAATTAATTCACTTTGTGGGTGAATTAAAGGACATGAGGAAAACTTAGAAAATTTAACCAAAAGTGGGTTTCTAAGTGAGATACTTGTGAGAAGATCTCACCCATTGATTAAAGATGGCAAGAGATGGTATTGGCCATCAATCTCTAGGTTTAGCCTAAGGATTGCTAAAGAGGGCGCAAGGGGCAAGAGAGGCAATCATTCTTGTTTTGTTCACTTGGAGAGTTTGGAGAGGAGCAAAGGGATGAGAATGGAAGCATTGGGTGAGGCTAGCTTGGGTGCCTTCATTCATGGAGGGCGCAAGGAGGCTCAAGGCTTCATTTATTTGTTGTGTGTGTTCATGCTTGGTGGAGGGCGCACTTGAGGAGGAGGGCGCAAGCTTTGCAAGCACAGGTTGGAGTGAGTATTTTGCAGATCTGATTGGTGGAGGTTTGAGATAGCATTCAAACGGAGATTTGCATGCAAGGGTTTCTCAAACAGCCAAAGGAAAGGTCGAGGGCGCATTTGTGGTCTAGCTTGGTCAAGAAAAGGAAGGGCGCATTCTTCGAAGAGCTTGCTTGCATAGCTTGAGAGGAGCTTGCAAAGTGTACAGGTTCCATTGTATTTACTTCCTTGTTGTATTCCATGCTTGAGACACTCCATATATATACATATACTCTAAACTGGTTTTCCCCGGGAGGGTTTTGTCCAGGATCATGTTGACCAAAAATTACACTTGTTCATTTTTCATGTATGCTTAGTTGTATATCAGCAGTAGCAGCTTGTAAAGATCCTAGAGAAGTGTTATTTGGTTTATGGTATTTGCATGTGCTAACATCAGTTCTAAAACCACTTGAAAGGGCACCATAAAAGAGCACTTAACAATCAGTTTGAAGGGAGTTTTCTTGGCAGAAATTCCCGACCTGTTTGTTGTCCTAAAACAGCAACAAGGACAGCTTTGATATAGTACACTTAGAGCCCAACAAGAGTTCAGAAGACAGGCCTGTTGGGCAGCCTTCTAGTTACTAAAAAATCTACATGTTGGTATCAAGGTATTGTAGAAAATATATCCAGTACTACACTTTTCATAATACGAACTAAAGTATACAATGATATGTTCAAATGAGTATGGCCTCACGAGGACCAAAAATAACAATCAAAAATCAGCCATTTATGATCTCAATGGCTGAAACATTGAGAAACCCCAATGGAAATGCATTGTGCATCATAGATGTCTATTCCACAAGAAAAATAAAATAGTTGGAATCAATAACTACAAAACCCGTGACCTGAGACGCACCAGAAATCAAGAGTCATCTGCTTGAGTCTCGACTCCAACCGAAGGAGGACTGCAGTTTTTTCAAAATCCTGTTTGTCATGTGCAGGTTCTATGAAGTTTGCTTCAAGAACACCTGTTAAGCATAAGATTGAATCATTGAAGTTCATGACAAGCTGGGACAAGCTAAATAGTAAATTCATATCCATTGCCACACTATACATTCTCAACATAATTTTTTAACAATGGAATTTATATGTGTGTGTGTGTGTGTGTGGTAGCTTTGTATTGAGAAATGAAAGATAAAATTCCATCGAATGAAGATTGTGCCGAGAATGACAGGACTTTAGTAAAAGATCTGATTACATATGACAGGACTTTAGTAAAAGATCTGATTACATACCTACTACACCTCTTCCTCTACTACTATTGTCTTGCCAAACCTTCCAAAAGGGCTGTACAACAAAAAAAATTAAGAAATCAGTTAGTCCCATTATAGTTTGGAATGTAAAACCAGAAGCTCCATGAGGTATCTGATATAGAAAAAATGAAGAACAATAATGTCATGAATTCTATATATTATCTATAATACTCTTAAGCAGACAATGTTATTATTACAAAGTACACTGTGCCCAGAACTAACCATAATAAGCCGATTTTTATGATAGATATTGAACCCATGAACATTGATCAGAGGAGCTTCCTTTGTAAATCCTATGGTTGTTGCAACTGACACCTGCATGAACCAAAATAGTTTCATCTTTTGAGATTTCTAGACATGCTATAAAGAGCATTGTCTACAGAAATTCAGTCATAATATAATTGTCCAGAAGAACAAGAATTCTTAGAGGACACAAGATAGGCCCTACAAAAGAATTGCAAGCATGCATCTACAATCTATATTTATTTAATCATGTATCATGCAATAGGAGGAGCAAGAAATGTATTTCACAAGAAAATGTGTGGCTCCACATCCTCATCATCTATAATAAGTAGATCCTGAACAAGTCACTGCACATGCAAGGGTGTGCAGAAGCATTATTCAAGAGTATGATTGAAAACCATGCAATAAGAGGGCAATGCTTTGGAATGCAAGGATGACAACCACAAGAAGAGTAGAAGCTTAAACATCCATTGGCTTAACAGTGCATTCTTATTGGCAAGCCCAGAGCAAACATGGTTACAAATTTAAGTTGAAAAAACAAGCTCACTGTAAGTATCAAGAAAGAGGTTGTACCCTTTCATCTTGCATAATTTTATTAATGTGAAAAACTACAAGCGGATTAATCCCAAGAAGAGGCATTGAGCCATAAGAGCGAAAAAGAAAAGCATGACCCTACAGACCACTGCAGATATACACAATGTACAATGCATTGAACATTCAAGAATTGCCATCATTGAAAATGATTACAATTTCTTATGTCAAGTGAAAATTTCCATTCTGACCATATAAACAAACAATTCAACAGAAATGCACTGAGTTCGCCATATATTTAGACCAAGGACAATGTTTTTTGGGATGGTTCCTTCTATCTTCCAACCTCGAACTGCTAAAACTTACAATTGCTTGGCCTCCCTTATTTGGTCAGTGAGACATGCTGACAGTAAAAGGTACAACACTTTGTTCACTTTAAACATATGCAGACAAAACTAGGCATTTGATATATACTTATTTTGGCACAGGATGTGGTGGAATTCATCAAATGCATCTTTCTTGGCTGCCTACCTTACATAAAGCACATATTCTCATCTAGCTTGTAAAGTAAGATGAAGCCATTTAAACGAACAAAAATATATGAGCTCTTATTTACCTCTTTCATCCCAACACCAAGTTGTGGCTTGTAGATTACTACTTTGGAAAATTTAAGATCATCGGCTAAACTATGATATTCAACTTGCTTTCCCCTTAGAATGATTTGAAAATTTGGCAGCCTCCTTAGATAAAGAATAGATGCATAGGCCTGTTGAGAATACATAAATGTCAGGTTAAATCAATCAATGTTCAGTTCACAAGTATTCATCTGGTTTGAGCCTAAAGAACTTCCAAAAAAATACATTACTGCTTAAATTGCTGCAAAAATATATCAGACGTACACGTAATGAATATAAATGACTGTAAGAAATGTGTGACTGAAGCAATTCATTAGAATTTCTGCCTGGCTTAAGTCCACCTCGCAATCTTATATCCTGTGAAATACACAGAAACATACAATATTATTTGATAGAACATGGAATAAAAGAAGAAGAAACACTGTTAGTGTCACACAGACATGGAACAATATGTACAGTAGCTGCAAAACAATACAAGCTAATATTTTGTCCTTTCTGAAAACATGATTTCAAGAGAGCACGCTTATCCTATATTGAATACATGTATTAATATCAAGCATTGACTGCATAGTCTAATGAATAGTATACCTCTTTCAAATTATAACTATCCCGCTTTACTTCCAAAACCTCCATTCCATAATATCAACATACAATCAAACAGAAAATTCACTTATACAACTCTATCCTTCCATCCAATACTACCCATAAACGCTTCTGAAAATGAAACCTACTTGGACAACTCTGCTTGTACTCAACCATCATTAATTTATTGAACACAAATAGCAAGACTAAACACCAGGCAAAAGATAATTTATCTAGCTATCCAAGATTCCAAACTAATAAAATGCTGCAACCAGACTAGTCATTACACTGCTATTTTTTCAAAATCATAACACAGAAACTCAAAAGTATGCCAATTATATCTCTCCAGCACTCAGAATGTAGGAACTTGAAAGTGCTAGGAATTTCCAGGCTCTCAAGCTCTTGACAGGGATTCATTCTTCTTGGTGGTTCCCAGCTCTGTATCTCACTCACTACTGGATATTAGACTTTAGATTTTAGATCTTAGATCTCAAAGATTAGATCTGCTTTTTTTAGTATCTGCATTTCCACTCCCACTTGTGTATTGAAATTTGATTCTGATGTACCTAGCAGTCCTTTGACCTAGTTATGGTTATTCATTAGACATTAATAAAATTATCTTATCTTATCTTATCTTATGCCACTTTGCTAGAACACCAGGTTTACCTTAGGCTTGTCTGTCTCAATCTCCTTTAGTATTAATGGAAGCCATAGGTTGGCAGGTTAACTACATCCCGTCAATTTATGCTCTTAGTTGTTCAACTTCCCAGTGAACAGGCTTTCAAATTGCCAGCACCACTCTACCGGTTTGTGTTTTAATAAACATCTAATGATATAGTGGGCTAGATATTATAACAATACGGTTTAAGTAGCATCCGGACTGCCATGTTGTGTTTAGTTATATATGCATATAGGATAGGACACTATTTAAATGAGAAAATCTTTTTTATGTCCATCCTACATAAAATCCCTCTATTTGACAGTTGACTTAGCTTTGATCAGTCGCCAGTCTATCAAGTTAGTCCTTTGATTTCAGATTGCCAATTAATGCTAATTTTCATCTTTGACTACCTATTTTATTTGTGTATTTAATAGTAATATCTCCAACTCAAGATAAAACCATATAGAGTTCATCTTTTTTTCACAAACCAGATCTTCATACTAGACTTTCGAGCAGTTTTTCCTTCTATCCCAGATGTTCATGATGGATTTATTTGTTGCAATATAGGGCACACTACTATTTGATACTTCAGCCAGGGCACGTGTATAAAAAATCAATGGCAATTGCCTGAAATAAAGTTATCTAGAATCAATTTAGAAAAGAACAAATTTGACTTTTCTATTCCAAGGATAAAACTTTGCAGATATAGAATTGTGATAAGCTGCATATCAGAATGGCATTGCAGGCCAAAATATGAGACAAAAAATACTCAGGAAGATATATCAGAATCAACAACACATAACTCTGAAGACCAGAAAGTGAATAATCCAAATAAGGACAGTTTTGTTTCTGGAGCCAGAGAACTCTTAATTTATAATGCTAACTACAAAACAGTAAGAGTGATAATCAAAGGATCTTGGGCCATACCTCCTTATCTGTGTCAAAATCAAGCTCCAGGATGCCATCATCATTAAGCCAAAGGTTGTAAACAATAACTTTTGTTCCATGAGGACCAATGTCCTCAAACTGCAATACATAAAGAACAATTAATAACCTAGCTGTTCACATATGCAGTCAACGATCCAAGAACTGGAAAAGATACAACAAGATGGGCAGCAACAACAAAATGGACACTATATCTATAATATTTCAAATCAATACATACAGGTGGTACAACAGAAAAGAGCTCCAAATAATGGATTATTATTTGTTGTATATTGCATATTGCATATTGATTTTATTCACCTTGGATACCTACTTACAAGTTTGTTACTCCTAGATTAGTTTAACAATATTACTTAACATCACTTCTTTATTCCATGAATTAAAGGTATGCAATGCATATGCCTTATAATTATAAAATATACATATTTGTAGATTTTTTAAATGAGATATTTAATATTGTTTAATAGCAATACTGTACTTTATTACAATTTACAGCACCTCTTCTCAGATGAACGATATTATTTACTAGTTGGCTAATATTCAAGTCTTAGAATTTACTAATTTGGACTGTTGAGATTCATAAATGACAGTAGGGGAATAGAATAGTACCAAAACAAACACAAAATCCTGCAATAAAGGAGGAGAAAACAGTGGTAGGCCAGCGCAAGGCTTGGACATAAATCAGCCAATACAGTGAAACCCTAGTGAGAGAAAGTTACCATGAATAAGTGCAATAGAGAGAAATAAGCCCATGCATAAGAGAGAGAAAATGCCCAAACTTAAGTGGATGCCAAAGATATAGGTAACCTTACCCATGAAACACTTTATCGAATAATGATGCTCATAGGCTAAAGAATGATCAAGAAGGTCGCAACATGATTTACTAATGCGAGATCTCTAGTGTATTTATACACAACTCAATTAGATAGGGTGCCTTCCCCAAGAAGGGGTTATGGGCCTACATCTGTGTTACTTGATCCACCACCCCTGTGTGTAGTATCCATGGATCTGTGGATCTGGATCCAGATCCACCCAGGATCTGTCATGGAAGTGGATCACTTGGAGAAGGAAACGGATCCCATGGTAAATGAAAAGGATCCTGAAATTCTGAAATGGATCACAAAACTTCCAATGATTTTTTGACCCACTGATCCCACCAAAAACTGAATTTTTAATGAAAAAAATTCCGAAACCCTAAACTCCTAAAGGCTAAAACCCTAAACCCCATTCTTGGTCAAGGTCTGATCTATCCTTATGTCAAGACCTGCTCTTGAGGTCTGGACTCTGATCTATCAAGGTCTGTGCTCAAGGCTTTGTCTATCAAGGTTTGATCTATCATTATGGTCAAGGTTTGTTGTCAATGTTATCTATCCTTATGTGTTATGTTGTTACTAACTTCACCCACATTGTTATTTAGTATTACCATTACCTTAAAGAAAACCACTTTAATCACCACCAATATGGACATGTGGATGTGGCTCACAAAAACATTGTTATGACCTGCTTAATGCTCATGCTGAAATGGTCTTCAAAATTATCAATAATCATTAATTGGTTATAACTCATCAAATCATCAATTATGGTACATGGATGGCCAATAGTAATATGCATGAAAACTCTCTTTTTTGGTTATAACCTATAGTTCTACTCTTGTGGTTCCTAAATGGTTTTGATTCTTGACTCCATCTTTATTATTTATTATAAAAATATTTTTACATTGTTTTGTACATATTGTTTCCCCGCCGCCATATCCAGATCGTAGCTTTTCAAAACTATGGCAGATCTGTATATGTATCCTAGTAACTTAGGCCTACATCAATATGACTAGGTCTGCCTCAACCACAACCTAGTATTATAATAAATGATTACATTAATGCCTAACCAAATGCATTAATGACACAAGTGACGATATGAATTGACCATACCCAAATGTGAGTATTACACCATTCTCAAACCCCCTGCTAAGTTGAATAGAGGGTTAAAGAGAGGAATGTTGAAATACAAATGCGAGTAGGTTTATGGATACCCGCCTCAATATAGGACTATCTATAGATAGATATAGGAGTGGGTTTATGCGAATATCCAATTGGATAAAGGTTGGCCATAGCTGGAATACAATGAGAGTGGGTTTATGGATCCCCAACACAATACAAGGTCGACCATGGCCGAAAGTGAAGATTACACTCTTGCATTCAACATCCCCCTTAATTTGAACAAGGGGATGTCGAGAGATGACATTAAAATCACAGGCTACATCCCTTCTTAACATTGAATATGAGCCAAATAGATAGTCCCTCCTAAACACTATATCTCTGACACCAGTACAATTCCACAAGTTGGTGAAGATGGCTTATGCTTGAGGTATAGAAGAAAGATCCGCTATGAGATGTTGAGAATCATCCATGTATCATCTATAAAAAAAGTGGGACAAACCTTGCATACCTGCAAGTAAAAAATAAATCAAGGAAGGTGACTAGAACAAGTGGTCATAGGCCAACAAATGTCACTATGAACCAATAGCTAAGAATCAAGCTTCACATCATAATAAATCGAAACCCCACCAAAGATAGCATTTGTATTGTAAGGATCATATAGACAATATACTGCAAAATTGGTCCATACATTTTATTGAAAAAACTTAAAATGAAAAATTATCAAGTCATATGTTGATCAAGGATTTGAGTGCAATGCACATAAGACCGTACGGCCTTATGTGCGTTGTACATTGTTTGAATAGTATCATTGAAAAGATCCACGTCGCAAATTGTTACTTATGCAAGTTGTACAATGTGTTGAAGACAAACATGTGAAACTTGGAGACATATCCTTCCTTCTGACAGAAATTGCACATGGGATTTTCCTTATCAAATCGGCCCATATATAAGCAGCCCCATTTATTAGGGCAGGTATCCACTTTGAGTTTGTTATGTTCAAAGATGATGCAAATAGGTATGCAAAATGTCACCTTGATTTGACCCAAAGAAGGAAAATAGTACTAGATTCTTCCAAAAAATCTACCCTGTATAGAATATGCAGTAGGATAGCACAAGCCTTAGCTGAAAAGAGCAACCCAAAAAGAAGAATTTTGCTACAAAAATGAACAAGAATAATAGCATTGGGATTGAAAGAGGATTGTTTTAAGCCTAAAAGAAGAAATGATCCATAAAACCTACTTTCACAGCCCTTAGGGCAATGTCACTAGCCAAAAAATCTCTGGATCGGTGACTGAAAAATAAGATTTGGAAACCCTAGTTTCATGGTGCTTAGGGCTATGCCACTAGCCAAAAATATCCAAATCAACAGCTGAAAAAATGAGATATGGAAACCCTAGTTCCACAACCCTTAGGGAAATGCCACTAGCAAAAAATCTTCAATCAACGATTAATGAACAATCAGATTTGGAAACCCTAGTTCTGTAGCCCTTAGGGCAATGCCACTAGCCAAAAATCTTTGAATTGATGTTGGAAATAAGAATAAAAGAGATGATAAAAAATCAGATCTATAAATCCTAGTTCTGCAACCCTATTGAATTGAACTGATGTTGGAAATACGAATAAAAGAGATGATCTAAAACCCTAGTTCCGTGGTCACAATAAATAGTGATGCCACCAACGATAGCCACAAAGCATCTAAAAGAAATTGTTGAAATAAATCAATAAGTAAACCCTAATGTTGAGTGCTCCAATCTATCGGCAGTATCACAAAAGCAAGTGCATAAAACAAGCTCGTATCCACAAAACATCTAAAAAAGATTGCTGAAATAAATCAATAGGTAAACCCTAATGTTGAGTGCTCCAATCGATAGACAATATCACAAAAGCAAGTGCATAAAACTAGCCCAAATGGCCTCAAATAAGGTGCCTTTACCTCGCCAACAATACACTAGCAAAAACATCCCCAAACCTCCTCAAGTTAAGCACTCTTTCGCATGCCAAAATCTGATCACAAAATATACAAGCATCCAAGAACAAACCCTAATTGGCAACAAAATGAGTAGGGAACAGTTCACACCCACTTGGATACCATGTTGAGATTCATTAAATGACAATAGGAAAATAAGAAGGAATCAAAACAAACCAAAAATCCTACAAAAAACATGGAGAAAACAACACTAGGAAGCACAAGGCTTGAAGATGAATCAGCCAATAAGTGGAAGTTCATGAAACCCTAGTGAGGAATAATAACATTCAATAAGTGCACCAAAGAAAAATAAACCCATGCACGAGAGAGAGAGAGAGAGAGAGAGAGAGAGAGAGAGAGAGAGAGAAATGCCCAAACATAAGTGAACACTAAAGATATGGGTGCCCTTGGGCATAAAACACATTATAAAAGAATGATGCCCATGGGCTAAAGAATGATCAACAAAATCATAAGATGACTTACAAATGAGAGAGTTATGGTGTATTTATACACAACTCAAGCATGTAGGGTGCCTTCCCCAAGGAGGAGTAATGGGTCTACGTCAAGATGACTAGGTTGACCTCAACCACAACCTATTATTAGAATAAATGGTTACAATAATGCCAAACCAAATGAATGAACGACACAATATGAGTTAACCATAGCCAAATGTGAGGATTAGACCATTCTCAACATAGATGGCTACAAGGAGCAATGTTGAAATACAAATGACAATGGATTTATGGATACCCAAATCCATATGCGGTTGGTCATAGCCAGAAATAGGAGTAGGTTTATGAGAATACTCAACTCAATAAAGGTTGGTTGTAGCCAAAATACAAAATGAGAGAGGGTTTATGAATACCCAACTTGATACAAGGTCGACCATGGCTGCAAATCAAGATTACACTCCATCCTTCAACATAGATAGCATAGGTGCTTGATAGTAATTCTAGTTTTAATAATGTGACTAAAGAATGTTTCCACGTAACAATATATCAGTGTTACCAACATCGGCAACGGCAAAATATCGCCGAGGGTCCAAAAATGAAAATATCGGAAAACTCTGGGAAAATATCGGAAAATGTCGTAAGAACGAAAAAAAATACAAAAATATTCATTTTTTTTCAAATTTTTAAATATCTAAAGCATCAACAACATCAAACAGGTTATAGTGCTCAAAATCTCGCTCCTCCTCGTCTTTGGTTGAAGGCAAACTTGCCTCTTTCTCCTTTGCTCTCCAAACCCCACACTTCACTTGCAAAATGACAAAAAAAAGGTCAAATTCGGGCTTTATTTCCGACCCTATCCACCTGCCTGAGATATTTTCGATCATTGCGCGATATTATCGCAATATTTTCATAAATAGTGCGATATCATCACCGAGAGTAAATATCGCGATATTTTCCCCGATAATATCACCGAGAC
This sequence comes from Picea engelmannii, assembly GCA_009831015.1. Taxonomy (NCBI): domain Eukaryota; kingdom Viridiplantae; phylum Streptophyta; class Pinopsida; order Pinales; family Pinaceae; genus Picea; species Picea engelmannii. The sequence continues at coordinate 627,997 of ML784967.1, read as the reverse complement.
CCGTTTTGCTGATAATATCGCCAATATCGTGATATTATCGCGATATTGGTAACAGAGCAATATATACATGGATAATTTTCCATTAGTATCTTGTCATTAATACTTTAATATCAATGAACATGTGAGTATAATCATCCTTCGTCTTTCCCTTGATATTATTTTTGCTTTTAATGATGGACCAGGAAGTATAGTTTATTATTGTTAGCATTTCATCAATTTCCACTCTTGAAAAATTTGATCATCTATGGCTATTCATAAGAGTTGGCAACATGAAAATAGGTAAGGAGCAAGTTTTACATAAAAGGCTAGAATCAAAAGAATTAAGGTTTGTCAAATACAAAATCCCTAAAGAGGATGTAAAAGGAAAGTGTTGTGAATGTACATTTTTCCTCTTCTTTTAGTTTCTTGTTTATATGTTGCAAGGACTAATGTAGCAATGCTCCCATGACAATGCCTCTTGTTTTAATGATTCTTGCTTGAGAGTCCTACTTAGGGACTTACATTTTTCTCCAATATTAATATCAAAGATTCAAAGAAAGAAGCACACGTTAGGGAAAGAAAAACCTTGTAGGGAGATGGGATAACCCCGTAAAAATTACACTAGGTATTGTAAAATTAAGGAAAAAAACTCACATTTCCATGGCTTTGCTTTAATAGGAAACTTTAGCAATGTGTTGCCAACTCTCATTTCCTTGAAAGATTGGGTAGACCATAATTAGGAGACTCAAATTAGTGTAGTTGGCATCACAAGTTGTGGAAATGGCTTCTTCATTGCAAACTTCCAAAGTCAACAAAAATGCCAAATCCTTTTGAGGGTGGGGCCATGTTAACACTCAAAATTATCCAATTAAAAGGTAACTAAGGAAGATGTCAATGCCACCTCGAACAATACCTGGGGGAATCCCTAGTGATTTAAAGTGTGAAAATTTGTCTCTAACCCACAAAAGACAATTCAAATCACCTAGGGATTCCCCGTGAAGCTAGCAAGCACTAGCTTGACATGCAAAGGGATTGTGCAAGGTGACATTGGCACCTTCACTAGTTACCTTTTAACTAGATGGTTTTGAGTGCTAACATTTTCACGTGGCATTGTTGTCAAGCAACAAGCCTCTCTTCCAAAAATTTGTAGCATCAAGTTTCAAGACATTGGTGAATATGCTTTGTTGCATAATTTTGAAATTCCATTGCGGGAGCAAGCTTGGTAAGAGGTTTTTAATTATTCAGGTATTCATCTTTTATCATCTTTTCATGTTGTTCCTATGCATACAATACAAAAGAAGTTTCCCTCTTTGGCCTTATGGTAAAAAATATGAATATCATGTTGAATCAACTTCATGATCTTAAGTCAAATCCTGCTAGTGCGATTAGATTTCGAGGGTTTCGTTCTGCAAGGCGGCCAAGATTTGAAACTCGCGGTAGTCGGGACTCGGGAGGAACACCCAAAAAAATCCAACCATGTTAAGGGTTGGTGTGGGCCAGAGCAGGTGCTATCTCCGGGTGATTTTGACAACTTAGATGCCCCTAGATCACAGTTTCTTAGACCACGAGCTAGTCCCGCGGGTAACAGACATGCTAGCAAAAAAAAACACTTCATGATCTTAATGATTGATTGGATACACTGGACGAGAAAAAATGAGTGAAAAAAGAATATGTGCATGAATCATGAGCGTGATGAAGACGCTGCAGAACAATATGAAGACTTTTAGAGGGTTTTGGAGGAGTATGTTTAGGAGATAAGGCTGGATTTGGAGCATGATTTGTGGACTCTTCACAACATGGATTTCAAATTTGAGGAGATGCAACAAAATAGCTAGAAAGACACGAGTCAACATGAAGGTATATTGCCTCTTCCTAGGATTTTGCTAACTCAAGAAATTTATGAGGCTTTGATAAGTGATAATGAGATGTCTTCTTATGATTGCACATTTGATGATGTGGAGGATTATAGTATTCCTTCTTCTTTTCCTATAGTTGAAAGCAAAACAATTGATGATATCCTCTAAGCTATGTCACAAGCTTCGTCGGACCTAAATCTTGAGGTTCGAAATTCGACGAACCTCAAAAAATTCATTCAAGTTCGTTTAGGTTCGGTTTATCTCTGCGTTTTGTTTCTTTTATCGCGTGCTTTATCTTTGCAGCCAGGTTCGGTTTACCTTTGCATCTTGAGCCAAGTTTCCCCACGTGAATAAAGCTCGCGATCTATGATCCAAATAATTGCGCCTAGCAACCCACAAAGCAAAGCCAGGATTATACGATAAAACGAGGCCAAGAAGCATAGAAAAACCTTGGGGCGAGCAGTTTATGGATCAAGGTTATGTGTTTAAAATCACAGGCAAGTTACGAGTTCCGATTCTAACTTCTAAATAATAATATTAACATATTATAAAGTCAACATATTTTAAATAATAAAGTTACAATATATAAATAATAAACTAACATATTATAAATTTCATCTCATATATTATATATATTATAAATTAATATAACTCATATTTATAAAAAATTACAAATTTATTAATATAATATATAATATTGATTATAAATACATATAAACCAGTGTTCCACGGGGACGCGTCCCCCAGGGTGGGGTGCACGCCCCCCACGTTTCCCACGCACCCGGGACGGGGGTGCTCCTGGGGAAACGTTTCCCCACGTCCCCCTTTTGGGGAAACTCGGGGAGACGCAGAGGGGAGCATTTCCCCAGTGTGGGGAGCGTGTTTCCCCAAAAGGGGTGCTTATGGGCGTCCCCCCTCGAAAAGGGGTGGCTTTTGGATGCACAATATTTTACTATATATGTTTCATTTATGATTAATGAATCAATGTATTTCATTACTGAATCATAATCTGAATCAATGTATTTCATTATTGAATCTGAAATCATAATCTGAATCATGTTTATTATTTATATCATTTACAAATTTGAATTTAGTACTAGTTTACTGTTTACTATTTAGTATTTAGTATGCACAATGACGAATTTAGTAATTTACATGGGCTGAATTGTTATTGTTGGGATTTTATCATTAATATTTATATTTTTTTTATAATTTTAGAGCCAGGGACCCCTATGCTAGGTACCCCGACGTCCCCCCGTCACCCATGAATTTCCCCAAAATTTGGGGGTGTTCCCACACGTCCCCCCTGTGCGTCTCCCCGCTCCCGCGCACCCCCGTCCCGAAGTCTTGGTGGAACATTGATATAAACTATATATATAATTATAAATATTTTTTATAGTTTGAAATATGTATATGGACCAACCTTATCTGAACCTCATCATTAATTTGAATTTGAATCAAACTTCATTAATTCCAAACCCGAACTCAAACCCGAACCATGTGATCTGTAAGATGGGGCTCTTATGATATGTAGAGGATCCATGATTTTATACCTTACTTTGTTTGTATTGAGAATGAACCAGAGATGGATTATGCAAGGGATAAAGGCAGCTCATGAGGGAGAGAGGGGCACACACTTTGAGGAGAGCTTGGTAAGGAATCTGAAAGGTCATGTCAGAGAGAGACCAAGGGAGATTGAGCTCTGAGGTAGAGAGAGTAACAGCAAGGGGAGAGCACACTTCCCAAGAGGATGAGGGGTTCAGACAGTTAGTAGAGGGTGCATTTTTTCAAGAGGGAAGTATGCACGCATTCCCAGAAATGCAGCATTGTGTACAGCAGCTGAAAAGAGGCCGTACAGCATTGCTTTGAGGGCTGTACAGCAGGCTATAAACACAGAAATAGAGGCATAGGTGAGGCACAATTTTCCAAGTGTCTAGCTGTGTCAAATCAGTGCAGAAATGTACAGAAATAGTG